>RPOG01000720.1:181182-250133 GCA_008086565.1 Thalassoma bifasciatum
AAAAACTTTTGTCCCGTAATTTTCACCTTGTCAAATGTCAGGGTGGTGCAACCGTAACATTAGACTTTTATTTTAAAGTGAAGAGAATAAAACAGGAAACAGGAAACTGCATCAGCCAGAGGAGCCCAAATGACATTTGTGACCAAGTGGAAAAGTTTGTAGATTTCTCTGAAATACTGATAAAAAAGGTTTTTTCACTTCATTGGTGACTGGAACAATTTCCATGTCAGGTGGTACAACCAATGTAATAATGTGAAATGTTATTTTAACATCAAATTATTTATCTTATTCACAAATAAAAGAAATGAAACACACAAAATGAAAATGTATGAGTCACTACAGACACTTGAGAGATACTTGCCAATAATTTCACACAGAAAAAATAACAGGAACATATAAATATATTTTCATATATTTGGTTGCGCCACCTGACATTTTTGGGTGCTCAAATTAAAAATACTAAAAAATAATGAACCTAAAAACTTTGAAATGTTGGTCATCTACTGAAATCTGTTAGAAAACATAATTCTTCTCTCAGAAATATGTTTTTATCCATTTTCAAAAAACTTTTTAAAAATACGTTTTTAGACCCTCTTTTTGTCATTGACCCATATATATATATATTTCTAATTTGTAGTTACATAATATGCATTTTTAATATATATTTAATTTTCAATGTTTATTAAAACACAGTTAAAACCAAAGTCAAATTCCTTGCATGCTTCTTAAAGATACTTGGCAATAAAGGCGATTCTGCTTCTGATTCTGATTCTGATACTACATTCTAATGCAGTATGTATTAACCACTGCAAGCTGGTTGCAAACTTAGATCTTTTTTTTTTTTCAGTGAAAGCAATATGCCACCGTAAAATATCAACATAGTCTCACTTTTAAATATCTTCCTGTTCATAATATATGGTTTAAAATGTGTATATCAGCCATTAAATGTGGTTTTCAGTGTCTGTGGCTGGGTTGAAACAGTGATCCATTACTGGCACAGAGGCTGAAAGTCCTTTTGTCAGTTAAACTTGTATTTTTCCTCCAGGAATCAACAATAAAAAACCTGGTGTCTATATGATGAAGATATGTAAATCTATTACAAATCTTCAAATAGAAACTGGCAGCTTTATTTGCTTTCTATTCTGAAATAATATTTATTTTTTTAATAAACTTTTATTATTATTATTATAATTATTTCTCCTTTTATGCCTTACAATTACCCTGTACAAGAGAGCACAGTATACCATAACAAATTCCTTGTACGTTCAAGCATACCTGGCGATTTAAGTTGATTCTGATTGATTCTGATTCTGATTCTGATTCCGATAAGCAGGCTCAGACTCAGGCCTTCATGTCAAATTCATATTTGAGGACAAAGTGAGAGCTCGACTCACGATGGATATCACTGCTTTTGTATCTGCTAAGCCTGTGCAAACACAAACTGCCCTGCAGAGCAAATATGTCTCTATTCAGTGGTGTTGTTTGCATATATTTGGATGAGTCCTTATGCAATCGGTTCAGAAAAACGACGCCTCGCTCTATGCAAATATTGCAAAACAATAAGAAAAATAATAATCAGTCACCAATAAACAGCAACAAACTGAGTAAGAAATAACACATCTTTACATAAAGCTTGTTAATATTTGAAACAACAACGTTTATATAACTTAGGGACCCAATCTGTCTAATCTGATGCTACATCATTTGTGCATTTTGTTACTTTTAGATTATTTGCTAAAGGAATCAACTTCTAAAATATGTGATCCTGGCAGTAAAATAAATGCTGCACACAAAGTGAATACTGGTACCTATCTTCTTGATGATATGGTGGAAACCGGGATGGGTACCTTTCACATTTGAACCGATACAAGTATCTGGGATCAGCACACAACAGCACTAATTTGCAGTACTTTTGTGTGTGTTTATGTTTAATATTTCAATTTAACATTAAAATCTCAATAAATAAACTTTAAGAAATATGTCAAAATAATATTGAACTGTTTGTACTGCAACATTGCAGATGTTTCACCAATTTCTTCACCATGAAAACCCTTAAATACAAACACCAATTCCAATTAAGTTGGGACGCTGTTTAAAATGTAAATAAAAAAGAAAACAATGATTTGCAAATCTTCTTAAACTTATATTGAATTGGATACACCACAAAGAAAAGATATTCAGTGTTCAAACTAATAAACTTTATTCATTTTGTGCAAATATTTGCTCATTTCAAAAAAGGGAAAGTTGATGAATGCTCAAATATTTGCACAAAAACAATAAAGTTTTTCACTTTGGACATTAAACATCTTGTCTTTAGAGTGTATTCAATTGAAAACAGGTTGAAGAGGATTTGCAAATCATTGTGTTCTGTTTTTATTTACATTTTACACAAGATCCCATCTTCATTGGTATTGAGGTTTGTAAAATCAACTACAACTTAATAAATAACCAACAATTCCAAACTGTTTTTTCTTCATAATGCATAAATTAAAACCCAACTGTTTAGCATTACTGTAAAAAATCAGCAGCTTTTCCACTCCCTATAACATGACATTGGTTAAATTTAAATGTTTCAGAGTCACACCAAAGACAAGAAAGTACAGAACATTGTGGAAATGTGAAAATGATGCTGTCTGAAAAAGATGTGATCTTTTTTTTGTGGCTTGTTTTTTGGTCCAAAAAAATCAATTTTTCCCAAATGAATCAATAAACCTCACAGACTTTTCACATGACACAGCAATATTTAATAATTAAATTCGGTCAAAAGTTTTGCGGCACCACAGATAACATGTTTACATTTGCAAAAAAAAAAAAATCCTATAATATAAAAATCATTTATTCAAATAGAAAAGGTGAGATTCTCTCTTACCGTAATGACACCTGTCTATCAAACACACATACAGTTTACACAGGCATAGCATATTTATAACTGCACTCAGGTTTCCTTGCACCAATCCTTTGCCCTGAGTTTTACCTCTCAGGCTTCCTCAACAACATTAATGTAATACAAGACCTCGATTCTCCTACTCCGTCCAACAGAAACAGGTTTATTAGAGCATGCACGCTGCTCAGTATTTGCAGTAGTAGTACATCCTGTTCAGTCACAAACTTCAAACTTTGGGTAACAGAATTTTATGACGCCATTTTAGCCTCGAGGTTATAAAGCCACCATGGAACTAAAATGCGGAGCAGAAGAGGAATAATTGACCTTTAACTGTTTCAAAACTCCAGTCTTGGGTTTAACAGATGGCTTTTTCTGTGGTGGTGGTTTGTCAGATGATAATTTTTTCTGCTAAAGGGGAATTTCTTGATCGCTGCAGTACCACAAGTGGCCACTAGGAATGTCCAACTTAATTTCTCTCAAATGATCAAAAAGTTAGAAAATAGATAGGAAACAGTTAAATTGGGCACAGAAAAAATGACACAGTGGTTTTCCTAATGTTTCTGCCATTAGCAGAGCTATTACCTTCGCTTCTCCTCTCACGTGCCGGTTACTCGTTGCTCTAATCAAGTAGTTGAGTGTCACTTTAACTTAGGCCCCGTTTACATGAGAACAGTTTTTGGGTGAAATGCAAAAGTTTTGTTGTGTTTCAGTCTCTTGTTTAAACAGAAACAGCGTTTTCACTGACTGAAAACCCAAACTTTCCGACAAACTGATTGTTGGATGTTTACAAACTACATTGTGTCCGATTCTCCTGTAGCGTGGTGTAAGTTAAGAACTATTTTGTCTGGTCAGGTCAGCTCAGAAAAACAAAGAAAGTACTGAAAAAATCTGTCTACAAGGAAACGCTGTAGTTTTTATATCAGGACTGTAGGTGGCGATATAACTGTAGGAGCCATTTACACAACAAAGGTTTCGAGGCTGGAGAAGAAGCGAACCGATCATCTGGAGTTAATACCAACAACTTTTTCTCTGATTGCAGAAAAAGTCCCATAAAGTCCCAATTCCATGTGGCCGCTCCCGCCGTTAAGCCTCAAAACAGAGCTGCAGTAACAGATGGGTGATGTCACGGAGACTACGTCCATGTTTTATACAATGACTGTATATAGAATGGACAGCGTGCTTCCGCCTGTCACCGTTCTACGTTTTTGAAGCCAAAAAACCCGTTTCTCTAGCCGCCATTGTGCAGCCAGAGTCTGTGCAGTAGAGAATTTCTGGTGGAGCCAAGTAAAAAAGAGAAATAAAAATATTTATTTCTTCTTCTTCAGAAGGTTTAGTCTCCTTTTGGCTCTCTTTCCCGAAGTTTCTTATATCCTTGGTAAAAACTACTCACGGCAGCTGTAAACTATCGTAAAACGAAACTTATATCGTGGTTTTTAACGTCCAATAACTAATGAGAAACTAACTTCTCAGAAAAAAAAACACCTGAACACCATGCAGCCAGATGACATCATCATACTACCTTAGTGTAAAGATGAGAGAAACGTTTCTACTAGGTATCGTAATTTTTTAATTTTTCCCGGTTCATATCTGGGATACATGGGGAGGCGGGGCTTATGACCTATACTGCAGCCAGACACCAGGGGGCGGGGCTTATGACCTATACTGCAGCCAGACAGCAGTCTATGGGTGCAACTAACGTTTGCATCCCTAGTGGCCATTTGGTGGAACTGCTCCCGTACTGGACACCACTGACACCTGTGGAATCTTTTACCTGAAAGACCAAACTCAGGGTTAATCCAAGCACCTTCAATTAAACTGCAAGATGAGAAACTCGTATCCACATCTGAAGTCAAAAGATTTGTCAATTATTTAATTTATTGTTCAAAAGGCATCAAATCTCACATGCAAACACAAACTCTTCCTAATTTTCTGTCTTCACAGTCAGCACGAGTCTGATCTGCACATGAGATTTGTAGATTTTAAAGAATGTGGAGTTTAGCCTTCAGAGTCGGCAGCAGAAGTTGACTGACTGAAACTCGACGCTCTCGTGAGCTCCTGCTCCAGCTGCTCCGTCTCGAAATAACCTCAGTCTGAACACTCTGTTCTCCACCCTTGTTTTTTTTTTTTTTTTTTAAAGAATAAAGATCTCAGGGGAAACACTGATTTAATACTTTTGGCATGAAAATGATCAAATGGCAAAATTAGCCCTATGATTTGCTTATTGAAGCCTCAGTCGATTCCTCATATTCAAAGTGCAAAAAACACTCAAGACCTCAAATTTAAAAGATACTAAAGGAGAAAAAACAAAAACAGGACGTTCTCCTCTCGCACACACTCACACAGTGCATCCAGGTTCATTGACTGCAGGGTGCAGCTTTCTGGCAGAGATTCCTATTAACAGTCAGTGAACAGCAGGAGAAGCCAGTTCATTTGGTTCACAGGTGGCGTAAAAATCCCTGCGTCACTCGTCAGCGCCGCGTTGAGTGACGGTGATGCTGGTTGTGAAGCGAGGAGTGAAGCTGAAACGTCCTAAATGCTCAGAAAAAGTTTGCGTCAGTTTTCAACATTCAGGTGAAGAAAGCAGGGAATCCAGGTGATGGAAAGAGCCGAGTGTTAACGGATGATTTCAGTTACTTTAATACCTGTAATAATGTGTCCAGTTTGATTTCACATTCACTGCCCGGCCAAAAAAAAAAAAAGTCACCACCAAATAAACCTTAAGCTATGATTACAGCTGTGACATTGTTTGGATAATCAACCTCAAATCATAGCACTGCCCCCACAGGCTTGTACAGTAGGCACTACACATAAAGGGTGCATCACTTCACCTGCCTCTCTTCTTTACCCTGATGCGCCCATCACTCTGAAACAGGGTAAATCTGGACTCATCAGACCACATGACCTTCTTCCATTGCTCCAGAGTCCAATCTCAAATCATAGCACTGCCCCCACAGGCTCGTACAGTAGGCACTACACATGATGGGTGCATCACTTCACCTGCCTCTCTTCTTACCCTGATGCGCCCATCACTCTGGAACAGGGTAAATCTGGACTCATCAGACCGCATGACCTTCTTTCATTGCTCCAGAGTCCAATCTTCAGTGCAAAAATCTAAAATCTAAGCAAGTGTTTATGTCTTATTGTTGGTAGAAAATGTCTTTTAAGACTTTATGTCTAAAAAACTGGAAGGATAGTGGGGAACCATCGTCCTCCAGGAAGATTTGGTTGGAAACAATCCTGAATGATCACGTGTGGTGAGATCAAATGGAAGAAAAACAACAGTAGAACTCAGGAGTATGTTTAATAGTGAAAGTAAGAGCATTTCCACCTGCACAATGCAAAGAGAACTCAAGGGATTGGAATTAAACAGCTGTGTAGCTTTAAGAAAACCATTAATCAGTAAAACGAACTGGGAAAAAAGGTTTCAGTTTGTTAGGGAGCATAAACACTGCAAAAAACTGAAATCAAACAAGGGTTTATGTCGTATTGTTTGTAGAAAATGTCATATTAGACTTGACATGAGCCACATTTACCTTTCCAGTCCAGAAAAAATGTCTTATTTCAAGTTATATTAATACAAATATGAAGACTGAATTACTTGTAATGAGGGGAAAAAAAATCTACCAATGAGGTAAGAAAAAGTTTCCTGTATTAAAACATTATTCTAATTTTTCTTACTCCATGGCAGATTTTTTCCAACTCATCACAATTGTCTTAGAATAACTTGATATGAGACATTCTTCTGAACTGGAAAGGTAAATGTGGCTCATATTAAGTCTAATATGACATTTTCTTCAAACAATAAGACATAAACATTCGTTTAGATTCAGTATTTTACAGAATTTATGCTCCCTATCAAACTGGAGCCTTTTTTCCCAGTTACCCTCACTGATTAGTGGTTTTCTTAAAGCTACACAGCTATTCAGTCCCAATCCCTTGAGTTCTCTTTGCATTGTGTGTGTGGAAATGCTCTTACTTTCACTATTAAACATAGCCCTGAGTTCTACTGTTGTTTTTCTTCCATTTGATTTGGCCAAACGTTTAAGTGATCACCAATCACAATCATTCAGGATTTTTTTCCAACCACATTTCTTCCAGGAAGACGACGGTTCCCCATTATCCTTCCAGTTTTTAATAATGCGTTGCTCAGTTCTTAACCTAGCTCTAGTATTTTCTGCAACCGAGCGGCGTCCGTTGACTTCCATTCCCAAACTGCAGGGGGCAGTGTATCACAAATACACTTCTATCAGAGCATTTAACTGAAGTAGAAGAATTCTGCCTTTGTTTATGAGGTTTTAACATTATTTTTTCACCTTTTTTCTCTTCTCTGTCAAGTGTGACCACAAGGAATAGTCATCACAAAGTATTCAAAGTGAACTCCGAGTGACGAATCAAATAAACACCTGGGTTTTCGCACTTTAGACAGCCGACAGCGTCCGGGCGTCTCCGCATGGAAATTTAACTGCATGGTTGGGCGCGGTTGCTAAAATGATATGATTTGTGGATGTTACCTCTGCTTGATGTTAGTGATTTGACTCTTCTTAAACAAACTAACATCTTATCTACGTCTTTCTCATTGACTGTATATAGAATGGACAGCGTGCTTCCGCCTGTCACCGTTCTACATTTTTGAAGCCAAAAAACCTCGTTTCTCTAGCCGCCATTGTGCAGCCAGAGTCTGCGCAGTAGAGAATTTCCTGTGGAGCCAAGTAAAAAAGAGAAATAAAAATGTTTATTTCTTCTTCTGCAGAAGGTTTAGTCTCCTTTTGGCTCTTTCCCGAAGTTTCTTATATCCCCGATGAAAACTACTCACGAACGGCAGCTGTCAACTATCGTAAAACGAAACTTATAACACGGTTTTTAACGTCCAATAACTAATGAGAAACTAACTTCTCAGAAAAAAAACACCTGAACACCATGCAGCCAGATGACATCGTCATACTACCTTAGTGTAAAGATGACAGGAACGTTTCTTTTCTATTGTAATTTTTTAAAGTTTTCCCGGCTCATATCTGGAATACATGGGGAGGCGGGGCTTATGACCTATACTGCAGCCAGACACCAGGGGGCGGGGCTTATGACCTATACTGCAGCCAGACACCAGGGGGCGGAGCATCTGCTGGAGGCTTCAGTTTGAGCCGAACGCCGTTACGTCCACTCATTATACAGTCTCTGGTCTTTCTCCATGGTTGTTTAAGAAATGTGAAGTTACTCATTACATCAGCTGGAGTTAAATCACTTGTTTCCAGCTGAAAGATAATCACCCATGCAGTAATTATCTAATAGGAACCTTGTACCTGTTTGCTTAGTTAAATCCAGGTGGTGACTTTTTTTTTGGTCAGACAGTGAATGTGCCACATTCCTCCAAACACCGTACACGTGAAGAAACTTGCTTTTCCTGATTTCCCCGTCGGCCTCTTTTCGAATCCTCCTTGAATGAACCCGAGTGGCTGATGTCACTGACACGGACATGTTTCCTCCTGAGCGTTTGGTGTCATGAGATGCTGAACGACACAGGTTTCTGGTTGACTTGAGCTTGTGTGTGAGCACATACGTTCCCTGCAGAGACGTCAAACACCGAAGTACCACAGATCCACATCCAGAGGAGCAGCTTCAAACACCTGCACTCACAAATTCTTGTTGTTGTTCTTGTTGTTGCATACTGTGTTGTTACAATTTGCAGAGCGAGAGAGAGAGAGAGAGAGGGAGAGAAAGTGAGAGAGCAGGGCGAGCAGGTTGGTGGAGCTCGCTCGCCCGCCCTCAGCAGCCGCGGTGCGTTACATTCCTATGACAGTGCTGAGCAGAAGAAAGTGCAATCAGACGGCACCAGTGCTTTCTTTCAAACAGAGAGAGAGAGAGAGAAACAGGTGTGCAAGCTCCGCCTCCAGAGACTTCTGTCTACAAACCAGCCAATCAGAGTGAGGGACAAGTTGCATTAGGGATGCAGGACATTGGGGAAAAGCATTTTTGGCTGAATTCTCCCTGAAATTATGATAACAAACTCTCACTTTGTGTTTTCAAAGAGTCTTAATTATGTTGATATTTGTTCGCAATGGCGATGTTAAGGTAAGGGCTGTGGCTCAGCATTTCAACACTAAGCAACTGCTGCAAGGAAGTGCGTAATGCTGAGCCCCATTTCAACATTGAGCACTTTCTTGCAACAAATGGGGCTCAGCATTTCAACACTGAGCTTTTCCTGCAAGAAAAAGCGAGAGTGTTGAAATGTGATGCTCAGCATTTCAATATCCTGCATTTGCTGAGAGGAAATGCGGGCCCCCTCTCTACTTTATATTGATCTATAATATTTCCTGACAGTGATTTTCTCACATCAGGTCAAACTTTTTAATAACGTGCTCTTACACGGAGGTTTCATCACAGGGTTTGTCCGCCTCCTGCATTTTGCCTTTTTTAAAGACTTGAATAATCTTTTTACAGAAATGTGAATCAATGAAAAGTTATATTTAGAAACATTTAGCACAATGCATTTTGTGAAGATGGTCAAGCAACATTTCTTTAACCACAAATGCGTCCGATTATGAGACACATTTTTTTGCAGTAGATGTTTTATGCTCTGAACCAGTTTTACTCATCCCTGCTCAACCGAATGACAAATTGTTGAAAACTACCTTTGCAATTGAAACAATATAAGTGGTGAAAAGTGGCAAAAAAATGAATTCCAGGTGGCAAAAATGGTCAAAAAGCAGCAAAAATTTGTGAGTCAAGGCAAAAAATTTTCAAAAAGTATTGCAACTTTGCAGTGGCATGACTTTTCTGTTTAAAATATCCTATTTTGCTGAACTTGATGTAAAATTTAATTTTCTGAAATTCTCTATAAGGCAAAATCATTAACATTTCAAGAAATGAAAGCTTGAAATAATTCACTTTATATATACAACGAATCCATATATCTATAAATAATATCTGGATTTCACTTTATGAAATGAGTGGCCAAAAATATTTAACTTTTTTGTGATACTCTGATTTTAGATGTACCTTTGGTTTGTGGATATTTTTTCAAATTTTTACTTTTAAAAATTCTTCTTTTCTCCTTAATAATTTAAAAACAAGATATAAGATGGGGCACTACAAATAGCAACTGTTATACAGGGAAAAATATTTACAATTTGATTATTTTTGCAAATTGTTCAGCTCTTTTTTACAGTTAGTAATATAAGAGACATGCAGAAAATTCATGTCATTTTTAGTTGTTAAAAGCTGAAACTATTCCATCATTTCTATGTCTTTTACTTTCGCTTTCCAAATCCAAAAACCCGAAAACCAACAAAATAGCCGTACAACTATTAAAAGCAGGATGTAGTTGGCAGTTTCACAAACACTCTGCTAGAATATCATTTGTTTTGTGCAGCAAACAAGTGCAGAAAAACAGAGTTAAAATAGCTGATCAAAGCTTTTTCACACCAAAAGTTTGAATATTAAAGCTGATTATTTGATCTTTTTATGGGTGATGTTTGGTTATTTGGGTGTTTGGCGTCACAGGTGACACCTCTGTAAAAATGATCGGCTGGTTTGGAGACAGAAAACTCAGAGTTTGAGTTTTGCACATGAGAGAGACGGACAGAAAAAAGAACAGACTTTAGAGAAACCAGCTGCTGCGTCACTTCAGTCTCTTTACGTTCCTATTGGTTCTGGTGAAATCCCAGTCCAGCGACGTGACCCGCCTCCCAGACCAGCCCCAGCTGCTGTTTCAGCTCCAGAAATCAAATCTTCAGTGAGTTCACCAGCACCGAGTGCATGGAGGTTGAAGAACAGGAGGAAGAGGAGGAGAAGAAGAAGAGGAGGAGGATGCATCGTCCAGGTGCGCTGAATGGAGCACCCTCATTGGTTAAACAGGTGGAGGGGGGGCGGGTCTTTGAGGCACCAGCGGCTGTGATGCAGCAGAAGGTTTAGGTTTTCTGAAAGGAAGGAAAAGAAACAGAAACATCTTTGTTAGAGGCTGTAATGTTTGTAAAAGCCTTTAAGAGTCGAGTTGTTCTTACAAAGGAGGTGGAGGAGGCTTCAGGGCGTAAGATGGAGCTGTTCTGCTGGTCTCCACCACCTGATCAAGAAGAAAAAAAAACGCAGGATTTTACTCTTTCATTTATGCTTTTACATTTTTTGATACACTTACAGGGTGTTTTATCATCTCTGTGACATAACTGCTTTGATTATACATGATTATATACAACCTCCAGAGTTGACTGATATTTTTAAAGGCTTCAAACAAACAGATGGAGAGTAGAACAAGTAAGTAAATAAATTTAACCCTCTGATGCATGAATTATGAAAGTTAGTGCCAGGATTTTTCCCTTGAGTGTTTTTATTTGTCTTAAAGCATGAAAAAAAGTTTTCCTTTTTTTTTTTTTTTAATATTTGTAACTGAGCATTCAACATAAAAGAGTGTGAACTTAATGTAAGTATAACTTTTTTTTTGTTTAACGTTTCTTTTCTTTCTTCCCTTTTTTTTTGGTAATTTCATGAATAAGCTTTTTTAATGCTTTGCCAAACATTTAAACTCTCTTTCATCCATTTTAACTCTAAATAATTTATAGTTATTACACTGTTTTACCCTCAAATGTTTGTCTATAAATTTTTTTTAAAAATATATATATTTGGGGAAAAAAATGAAAACTTTTTTTTAGGCCCTAAGAAGAATAAAAATTTCCTAACACAGGCTAATATGAATTTCCACCACATGAACTATTGAATTTAGGAGTAAATAACTTTTAAATAGGTGTCCACTGTAGTGACCACTATGCACCACAGGGTTAACAACTTTTAACCACTCAAACACTACAAGACATCAAGCTAAAAGAGGGTTTTAGGAAGTTAAGGAGCAGTATTTCAGATTATATTAGGGGTATTACGGTAATAGGAGTTCTTTAAATGATATTAGTAGTATTACGGTAGTCGAAATGTAGCTGTAGCAGGTGGGAAAAGTAGCATCACCTTCATCATATTTTAGTTGATATTACCAGTATTACAGTCCTGGTATTGCGTGATATTATAGGTATTACGGTAAAGTTATTTTACGTGATAGTCATACCTTAGTGTTTTTTTTAGCTGTGAATAGCGGTACTATGGTAAGTGGTAACCATGTCACACTAGAAGTATTACGGTAATGATTTCCCAAAGGGTACAAGAAGTTCTGCAAAAGTGGTTTATGGTAGGAAAATTTCAGACATTGGTATTACGATATTAGTGTTTAAAAAAAAATTCATATTAGTAGTATTACAGTAGTAGAATTGAAGCTGGTATCAATGGAATTTTTCTGTAGTATTGCAGATGGTATAAGTAGTATTAACTTAGTGATATTTTAGTTAATGTTAAAAGCATTACTGTAGTGGTAATGTGTGATATTACTGGTATTACGGTAAAGTTATTTACATGATGTAAGTAACTTAATCATACCTTAGTGATATTCTAGCTGTGATTGTTAGACCACTTACTATAAAATCTCTGTATCGTCCACCCATACTGAGTTAATTTATTTGCAGAAAGATGATAAAAACTATTGTTTAAGTAAAAAAAAAAAAAATTACAAGAAGAATGTTAAAGATAGTATTAGTTAAGATTATATTAGCAGTATTACGGTAGTAGAATGGTAGCTGATGTAGTAGCATTTTTAGTTAAGCATTGCAGACGGTATAAGTAGCATTACCTTCATGATATTTTAGTTGATATTAAAGGTATTACGGTAGTGGTATGGTGTGATATTGGTATTACGATTAAGTTATTTTTCATGATGCTGGCAGCTTTAGTGTTTCAAATACTGATAGTCATACCTTAGTGTTCTTTTGGCTTTGATTAGTGCTACTATGGTTAGTGATAACCATGTAATGGATCACACTAGAAGTATTACGGTAATGATTTCCCAGAAGGAATAAGAAGTGTTGCAACAGTGGTTTATGGCAGGAAAATTTCAGACATGGGTAGCACTATGTAAGTGAATTTTTTTGGTTGATATAAGTTGAAATGAAATAGTGTCATCCCACATTTTATCAAACATGGTGCCATAATAATGTTGAGTAAGTATCAGAAGTATTACGGTAACTGTATTGAAGATGATGTAGTTGTACACTGGTACTAGTTAAGATTATATTAGCAGTATTACGGTAGTAGCATTGTAGCTGATATTAATAGAATTTATCTGTAGTATTGGGGATGATATAAGCAGTATCACATTAATAATACTGTGTTTTCTGACTGATGTATAGACGGTGTGAGAAGTATTACAGAGGCAGTATTACAGATGATATTAGCATCATTACGGTAATGGTTCAGTTATGGCAGATTATTTTAACATTAACACAGTGTGAGTGTTAAGAGCAGAGTTTTACCTCCTGTGGTGGCAGGAGCTGAGCGTGATTCTTCACATGGGGAGAAAACAGAGGAGGTCATGACTCGTGAATGACTGGTTAATATTGATTAGTTCAATCAGTTACAGAAGCACACACACACACACACACACACACACATGTATCTGCTAACAAAGTGATGTGTTAATATTCACCAATCAAACCAACACCTGCTGTAAAATGACTTTCTCAACCCACAATAAATGACTTTAATTAAAGTTTTTCATGAATTAGTTGTTGATTGGTGGATTTGTAAACACTTTAATCTGATTTATGGATAAAAAAATGACTAACAAGAAAAACTACACACTAAAACCATGTAGACGTAAAAGCCTGAACTCTCTGATCTAAACATGAGTCTTACCGGGAGCTCAGTGACATCATCATCATCATCATCATCAGTCTCCTGATTGGCAGCATCAGGCGCCGTTTGATTAGTGTGTTTATTATGATGCGTTCACTGACCACAGAACCACACACGCTCTGTAAACTCACCCCGTCTCTGACAATGTTGTTGGTGTTGCCCCGCCCTCCTGATGGAGGCGGACCTCTGGGCGGAGGTCCTCGGCTGGGATTGGCTGAAGCAGCACCGTCAGCTCTGGAGACGGGAAGGAGAATAATTTGAAGCATTCGTGTCCTTGAATGCAGCACGAGGGATTAAAGCAGTTTTTAAGAATGTGTAACAGAGGTAAATAGTGTAAGATGCTGTAAAACTGTCACTAAATGCAGCACGAGGATATTCAGAGTGGTGGACAGAGTGTCCCTGAATGCAGCACAGAGGTCAGTATATGAGCTCTTGAAGAAACGTGTCCCTGAATGCAGCACAGAGGTCAGTATATGAGCTCTTGAAGAAACGTGTCCTTGAATGCAGCACAGAGGTCAGTCTGAAATGATTATTAATAGAAAAAAAAGAAAACGCTGACTCGGCTTCAGCTGCTGTCGACTGAGTTCAGGAAACTGAGACAGAAATAAACTGAAATACAAACCAGACGACATCAACCTGAACTAAACCACGAGGCAAGGCTACAACTTACTAAATATTTAACTAAGAATTCTAAATATTTAGCTAATATGTAAATTCACACTCCTGCCCGCAGGAAGTACCAAAATAAAAGTCTGAGGAAACAATCCAGCCAAGCAGGATTTAGAAAAATGTCAAAGACAATCGGCTAAATCTTGGCTAAATATTAAGAAATCTTAGTGAAACATTAAGAAATTGTACCTCAAGATTAAGAAATATTGACTTAGTATTTAGAAACCTTCGATAAATATAAAAAAATCTTTGCTCAAGATTTAGAAATCTTAGATAAATATTTAGACATCAAAGCAAAATATTTAGATATTATGGATAATTGTTTAGAAATTCTAGATAAATATTTAGTCATCCTTGCCCAATATTTAGAACTCTTAGATAAATGTTTAGAAATCATTGCAAATTATTTAGACATCAAAGCAAAATATTAAGAAATTTAGGATAAAAATTTAGAAATCTAAGATTTATTTAGAAATCTTTGCTGAAGACTTAGATCTCTTCGATCAATATTTGGAAATATTAGATAACTATTGAGAAATCTTGGGTATTCTCAGACAAATCTTAAGAAATTTTTACCTAAGATGTCGAAATCTTAGGTAAATATTTATAAATCTTGACAAAGTATTTAGAAATCATTGCAAGTTATGTAGACATTAGAGCAAAATATCAAGAAATTTAAGATAAAAATTTAGAAATCTTAGATAGATATTTAGAAATCTAAGATAAGTTATAAGAAATCTTTGCTGAAGACTTAGTAATCTTAGATAAATATTAAAAAATCTTAGAGAAATATCTAGAATTTTTGGCTCAAGTTCTAGAAACCTTGGATAAATAATTAGAAATATTAGACGAATAATTAGAAACCTTTGCTCAAGATCTAGAAATCTTGATTAAATATTTAGAAACCTTAGATAAATGTTTAGAAATCTTAGCTTCATATATAAAATGTGACCTAAATGTTTAGAGCAGTAGTAAAATATTTAGAATCAGGACATGTATTTTAAACATTCAGAAATAAAACATTCAATATTTACATATAATATTTGACGAATAAATGTCACAAATATTTCTCTACATCTGAATTAAAAGTGATGTTTTTGGGCTGAATGTGGAGAAATGTTTTTGTTATTTGTTGTGTGTGTAACTTTATAATCAGCCTCAAACTGATTCTTCTGCACTTTTAGGAGTGAAGTTTCTGCAGTTTGTGTCACTGGTGTTGTCGTAAAGGTGAGTCCCCACACTCACTGGTATCCCTGCGACCTTTTCCTGCGGCTCAGCCCGAGTCGCCGCAGCAGCTCGTTCCTGCGCAGGAACACGAAGGCGCCCAGAGCGAGGAGAGGAAGCACGAGGAAGAAGAAGACGAGGAGGCCGTCCCTGACAGACGTGTCTTTATCTGAGGACGACAGACGCACGAACAGACGGAGTTTAACTCACACTGACGACACTGACGGAGCAAATAAAAACCTTCTGGTAGTTTCTCAGGTGAAGGTACCGTTCCAGGTGGGCCCGCTGTCCACGCTGCCGCCGTAACCTTTGACCTCACAGAACGGAGCCGCCCAGCCGTCGTCACAGTGACAGTTCTTGTTGCTGTTACACACCTGACGAACAAACAAACACAAAAACAAACGCTGTAAGGTCAAATTGCAGCTTAATCTAAGAAATTAAAGATTCAAAGTAAAACAGAGCTGAGTCTAGACTTAAATAATAATACTGTCAAGTTTTATCTGGCTGTGCAAACTCCAAACTTGAAAAAGAGATTTCAACAAACTGCCCAAAGTGATCTGGATTTTACTCCTGAAGCAACAGACATCAGACAGGTCTTCTTTTGTTCATCTTTTATTTTCCTTTGACTTTTTTAATGCATTTCAAGGTAAAAAAAAAACCTTCAAAATAAACAGATAAATAAAACAAGTTAAGCAGACATTTAAATAATCATCTGAAAAAGAGAAAATCATTAAATCTACAACCTTTACTAATAAACTCAAGAATAGCTCAAATTTATGTTTTTTCTTTACAAATAACGAACTCATTCTTTCATTTTTAATATTCGTTAATATATTAATATTTCTTTTAAATTTGATATTATATTTTATTTCTAGAGACACTTCTTAGTATTAGTATTTGTAAGGTCAAATTGCAGCTTAATTAAGAAATTAAAGATTCAAAGTAAAACAGAGCTGAGTCTAGACTTAAATAATAATACTATCCTGCTAATAATACTAATACTAAGAAGTGTCTCTAGAAATAAAATAAAGCAGTGGCTAAAGAGAACGATAAGTTTGGTTGAAGCTAGTTCCCCATAAATAATAACAGGAACCCTAAATTTAAATAATCTCTAATCAATATTGTTCAAAGCCTCTTAAATCAAACTTATCTGCAGATAAATATACAAAACTTAACTCAATCCATAACTAATTCACCGTCGTCACACCCTTCAAAAAAGCCGGCTTCCTTCCGGTAGGGTTTGACCCACTTTCAAAATGCCGCACCTGGCACAGGTGAGGAGACAGCCTGCTGAAAGCTAGAAAAAACCTTCAAACAAAAGAGCTGTGCGGATCGAAAACGAACTAAAAACCCAAAGAGGCAGCTGTTTTTTTTTTACCTTGAAATACATTAAAAAAGACAAAGGAAAATAAAAGATGAACAAAAGAAGACCTGTCTGATGTCTGTTGCTTCAGGAGTAAAATCCAAATCACTTTGGGCAGTTTGTTGAAATCTCTTTTTCAAGTTTGGAGTTTGCACAGCCAGATGAAACTTCACACACACACACACACACACACACACACACACACACACACACACACACACACAGGCGTCTCACCCCGTGTCCGTTACATTTCTTCTCCACGTCACAGTCGTAGTTCAGGATGTCGGCGCTGCGACACTCAAAGTTCACGCAGACCTGAAACACCACAGAAGAAGAAGAAGAAACAGGACTCAACGACAGTTTTTCAAACCAAACCCTACACCCTACCTCTGTGACGGAGTGCACTCCACCAGAAGTCACACTTGCCGCTGAGTTACATCCCCTTCATCGAGGTTTAGGGTTTAATTACGGCAGCAGCTTTGGGACAAACTTCCCTCAGTTCGGCGGAAACAGGGATTATGTGTTGCCATGGTTTCACAGCAGCGTCTTGCGGGAGTAAGATACAGCTGTACATCTGCGAATCATGCACTGACGGGTGTGCACTTTTATTTTTATTTTTTGGTTCTTTATCAAATTATATTAGTTTAACCCTATAAAGCCAAATGTATCATATTTGCAACATGAGTTCAAAGACCTTTATCTCATCAAAATGATTAATAGTTTCTTTAAAAACCTGCTAAAAATATTTTAAAAAACATATTCTACCACCTTGAGGATTATCATATCACTACAGTCGACTAAAGTTGTATTTTGTCCCTTTTCAAAATGTCATGAAATCATCCACTCACATATTTTCAGGAAAATCATCACTCGGTTTTTCAGAAGTTGCAGCAGGAATAACATCGACATAGCTACAAGTGTTTTCTGCATGAAATAAATGCATATTTATTACAACAATTTAATATAGTAGATAAAATAGTTTGCAAAATCGCCCAGTGTGTCAAATGTGATACAAGAAATATATTTAATGAATGAAAAGATAAAGCAATTTTTTCTGTGGATTTTGTGAAAAGGGTTTAAAAACATCTCAGTTCTAAAAAATTGGAATTTTCTGGCTATTTTTTGATAGGTTGGACTTTACAGGGTTAAATTGATAAATTATCCTTTAGTGTAACTCAATGTTAAGTCAACTTATTGTAATTACATAAAAAGTCACAAAACGCGTAGACAAAAATGTTGTATCAGAATTTTGCCTTTTTATCAAATTTTTTTTGACTTTTTCATCCCAAAATTTTGACTTTTCTCTCCATAAATTTTGATTTTTTCTCCACAAAATTTGACTTTTCTTTGTTTTTTAACATTTTATCTTAAAAATTTTGACCTTTCTCACTATTATGACATTTTGTCCCAAGTTTTCACTTTTCTTTAAATTTTGACTGTTCTCTGAATTTTTCCTTTTTTTTCATCCCAAAATTTTGAAAACGCGTAGACAAAATTATAATAATTCCAATACTACTAGGATATTTTCAAAAAGTTTCTTTTTTGTTGTTGATTCAGTTTTGATTGACAAATACATCAAAAGTTGTATTAAATGAGAAAAAAATCCTTAAAATGAACAGAAAAGATATCTGCAACATGACTTTGATCAGCCTTTATCTCCTGATTCATGTGTCTTAGTTTATTACATTACTTTTATTTTTTTATCCTAAGAGCGCAGAGGATTTTTTGCAACTAAACACAGCAGGGTCCTCCTCCTCCTCCTCCTCCTCCTCCTCCTTTTTCTCACCTTGTTGTCTCCACACTTGGTTCCTTCGTTCACCATCCCTGGATCAGGAACGTCTGATCCCAACATGAAGTCGACGCCGTAACATTTGGCCCCGGCGATCGGCGTGCTGATGATCGAGGGTTCGATGCCGAACACCGTCACCGCCTGGACGTTGGAGCACTGCAGCTTCCCGCACTGAGCGTTTCTGAGGAGACGGACACACAACGAGACAAAAGATGACGTCAAATCACATCCTGCAGTTTTCTGCTCTTCCTCAGGTCCTATCTGTCATGGAATTTTCCTAATTCCTTATTATTCTACACAGTTATTACCTTAATTTCCTCTGTATGTCTCAAACATAGTCACAGCCCTTTATTTGGCCTTAGATACACACATTCCTGTATTCTTTCAAAGTGAGGACTGTTTCTCTTGTATCAGGATGAGAGGGACATCCTAAGCTGAACTCATTGGTCTCCTAAATAGACATAACAACCTTCAGAAATGATAAATACTGAATACACAGAGAGGTCTGGCAGAATTGACTCTGCACTACAATGCGCATCCAAGTGTACTGTCTGTCTCTTCTCCTCGATCGAGCTACATAAACCTTTTCAACTTAAGTCATCTGGGTCTCCTGAGTTTTCTTTCTCAAGTGGTCAAGCTTCCAGAAAATTCCTCAACACTATCCTTTCAAAATAAAAGCGTAAGAATCTAGGACTACTCGGCCTGGCCAAAAAAAAAAAGGTCATACACTCTTATATTTTGTTGGCCCGCCTTTAGCTTTGATCACGCATTCGCTGTGGCATTGTTTCCATAAGCTTCTGCAATGTCACAAGATTTATTTCCATCTAGTGTGTCATTAATTATTCACCAAGATCTTGCATTGATGATGGTAGAGTCAGACCGTAATTCTTTTTTTCTCATAAAAGTTATTTTTTATCTATCTTAGAAATTTGACTTTTTTCCCTATACTTTTGACTTTGGTTCAAAAAATTAAATTTTTTCCTTTTTTCCCATAATTTTGACTTTGATTTAAAGTTTTGACTTTATTTCTAAATTTTGACATTCTGTTTCATAACTTTGAAACTATTATTATAATCAAATTTTCCCTTTTTTTTTGGACGTTGTCTTAAAAATTTTGACTTTAATCATCAAATTTTATATTTTTTCCCCATAATTTTGACATTGATCCCTTTATCTCAAAATTTTGACAATTTATCTTCAAATTTTCGCCTTTTTGTCCTTGTATTTTCAACTTTCCTTCGCACCAATTTACTTCATAATCTCAAAAATTAACTTAATTCTCTCAAAATAATGACTTTTTTTTCTTATAAATTTGACTTTGTCATTAAGTTTTGAATTCATCTCTGAATCTTGACTTTTTTCCCTAAAGAACAAAAATTATTCATGAATTAATTAACAGTTGTTTGGAAAAAAAATTCATGTTAGATGTTTTTTTTTTATTTGAGATTTTTTTTTCTTGAATAGTTTTTGTTGTTTAGTGAAGTGTTTTCTGCATGTGACCTACAGGGCCACCGTAGACCGCTGCACAAAGTCTTCTCCAGAACATCCCAAAGATTCTCAATGGGGTTAAGGTGAAAATGATGTCTCATGCTCCCTGAACCACTCGTTTACTATTTGAGCCCGATGAATCCTGGCATTGTCATTTTGGAATATGCCCGTGCCATCAGGGAAGAAAAACTCCATTGATGGAATAACCTGGTCATTCAGTATCTTCAGGTAGTCAGCTGACCTCATTCTTAACATAATGTTGCTGAACCTGAGCAACTGCAGCAACCCGATGGTTCCCCACCACCTTTCCAGAATTTACTAATGTGTTTGAAAGTTCTTAACCCAGTTTAAGTGTGTGTGTGTTAGTGTGAGTGTGTGAGTGTATTTGTGTGTGTGTTACCTGCTCTCACACTTCTTGTAGCCGTAGTTGTGGTAGCCACAGTTGCCGAAACGATCTCCTTTACTGTTGACGTCTCTGAAGCAGATTTCAGGAGCAGCTTTGGCCTCTGAGGACGAAGAAGAGGAGGAGGAGGAAGAGACTGAGCATCAGTCACTTTGGTGTTTTTATTATTAAAAACACTTTAAAAATGCTCTTAAAATCTTCTGTTTTAGTAGGCTGACCATATCCTAAAATCTCAAAAAGAGGACCCAATAACCGACCTCTGTGAAATTCTGCAAAAATACCCAAAGATCCTCAAAGGGGACAAAGTAGCTTCATAACCCAAACATTTATTAAAATAACTCCCTTTCTGTTTAATGTAAACATGTTCATGATGTAAACACATATACAATGTATGGAAGCCTCTCTGCAAGTTAAAAATATAAAATAAAATATGGCTTTGTTGACGTTGTTGCCCATTTTGAGATAAAAGTTAAGTTAATGAGATAAAGAGTCAATATTTTGGCTTTAATCTCAAGACTGACTTTTTATCTCAAAATTTTCACTTTTATCCCATATTTTTGACTTTTTCTCTTTCTATTTGATTTTTCTTAGAATTGTAACATTTTATCACAAAAATGTGACTTTCCTCACAATTAGGGCTTTTTCACCCCGAATTTTCACTTTTCTCAAAATTTTGGTTGTTCTTAGAATTTTGACATTTTATCCCAAAAAATTTGACATGATTTGTCCCAAAATTTGGACTTTTTATCCACAAATTTGGCCTTTTTTTTATTTTAACATTTTATCTTGAAAGTTGTCTTCAATCAGAATTTTGACTGTTTATCCCAAAATTTTGCCTTTTCTTAGAAATTTAATATTTTATCTCAAACATTTGACTTTTCCAACAACTATGAGTTTTTTTTCCCCAAATTTTCACTTTTCCCAAATATTTGACTTTTCTTAGAATCTTGACTTTTCATCCCAAATTTGACTTTTTATCCATTAAATTTGACTTTTTATCCTTAAATTCTGATTTTTCTAATCAATAAGTTTAACCTTTTCTTAGAATTTTGACTTTTCTCAGAATTGGACTTTTTATCCCAAAATTTTGACGTAATATGGGCCAAAAAAAAAAAACACTCAGGTAATCCAGTTTTGATTTCTGTATTTTAATTGTAGGACTAATTATCATCAACACGAACAGACGTGTAAAAGTGTCTGCTCATGTTTATAGAAGTTTGTGTTTTTGAAGCCTCATGTAGTGCCTGCTCAGCAGGGCATTGTGGGTATAAACAGCAGGAGGAACTCACTGGATCCAAAAATGGCCTGACACTGTCCATCATAGTGTTGACACTTCCCGTTGTAACAGTACGCCTGCTGCTTCCTGCAGGGCTGCCCGTTCTGAAACACACACACACACACACACACACACACACACACACAGGAACATGAGACAGGACCAAGTTCAAACAGAGTCTGAAACACTGAGCAGCATGTGAGGGGAGCCTGTAGCGCCCCCTGTCTGTGGGAGGATGTGTCTACCTGTTTGAAGACGTCGCTCTGACAAAAGGAGGACGAGCCGTTACAGTATTCAGCCAGGTCACACTCGTCTGTGCTGGCACGACACACCGTTCCTCCAGGGAGGTACTGAAACACACACACACACACACACACACACACACACACACACACACACACACACAAATCTTCTAGTGACTTGCTGAAATGATGATGTCATCAAATAAAGATCTCCTATGATGTAACATATTAAAGGAGCGGGCCTCAAACACCAAGGTCTACCCACAGCTCTGTCCTGACCATTGACTGTATATAGAATGGACAGCGTGGCTCCGCCTGTCACCGTTCTACGATCTTGAAGCCAAAAAACCCCGTTTCTCTAGCCGCCATTGTGCAGCCAGAGTCTGCGCAGTAGAGAATTTCCGGTGGAACCAAATAAAAAAGAGAAATAAAAATATTTGTTTCTTCTTCTTCAGAAGGTTTAGTCTCCTTTTGGCTCTTTCCCGAAGTTTCTTATATCCCTGATAAAACCTACTCACGAATGGCAGCTGTCAACTATCGTAAAACGAAACTTATATTGCGGTTTTTAACGTCCAATAACTAATGAGAAACTAACTTCTCAGAAAAAAAACACCTGAACACCATGCAGCCAGATGACATCATCATACTACCTTAGTGTAAAGATGAGAGAAACGTTTCTACGAGGTATTGTAATTTTTTAAAGTTTTCCCGGCTCATATCTGGAATACATGGGGAGGCGGGGCTTATGACCTATACTGCAGCCAGACACCAGGGGGCGGGGCTTATGACCTATACTGCAGCCAGACACCAGGGGGCGGGGCATCTGCTGGAGGCTTCAGTTTGAGCCGAACGTCATTACTTCCACTCATTATACAGTCTATGGTCCTGACAGGCCTCTAGAGCTCAGCCAATCAGAGTGAAGGGAGTTTGTGGAGTGAGGAGCCTTAAAGGGACAGAGGCCGAAATCACAGTTTTCTAAAGCACCAGATTTTTTTGAGCTGTGAATCAGGTTTAAGACAGAAAAAAAGCCTAAAAAAAGCACAATACTCCTTCTTTAGCTGAATTTCTTTACTAACTAGAGGCTGGGGTCAAAGGTCAGGTTGTTGTACCTACCTGACATTTGGAGCAGCATTCCCCGTACGCACACTGAGCTCCAGACTTCAGTTTGCAGGTCTGGTACTCACAGCAGGGGTCCTGCTCACACTCCTGTAACACAGAAACACAACTTTATTCCCGGTTCTCAAACCTCTTCCTCATATTTCACTCAAGGAAATTTCATATTGAGAATTTTTAATCCAGAAACTTTTTCAGGCAGCTCAGCAGCAGAACAAGAATAAGATACATTGTCTAGCCAAAAAAAAAGTTGCTACCTGGATTTAAATAAACAAATAGGTACGAGCCTCCAATTGAATAATTACTGCATGGGTGATTATATTTCAGCTGCCAACAAGTTCTTTAACCGCAGCAACTGCAATGAGTAACTTCTCATTTCCTAAACAACCATGTGGAAAGACACATCCCGTGGTCGTGGAAAAGATGTTCGTCTGTTTGAGAAGAGTCAAATCATTGGTATCAAGCAGAGAAAACATCTAAGGAGATTGATGCAGAAACGACTAAAATTGGGTTAAGAACTGTCCAACGCATTATTAAAAACTGGAAGGATAGTGGGGACCCATCGTCTTCCAGGAAGAAATGTGGCCGGAAAAAAATCCTGAATGATGGTGATCACTTGAATGTTTAATGTTTGAATGCCAAATCAAATCAAAGAAAAACAACAGTAGAACTCAGGGCTATGTTTAATAGTGAAAGTAAGAGCATTTCCACCTGCACAATGAGAAGGGAACTCAAGGGATTGGGACTGAACAGCTGTGTAGCTTTAAGAAAACCACTAATCAGTGAGGCTAACCGGAAAAAAAGGCTTCAATTTGTTAGGGAGCATAAAGATTGGACTCTGGAGCAATGGAAGAAGGTCATGTGGTCTGATGAGTCCAGATTTACCCTGTTTCAGAGTGATGGGCGCATCAGGGTAAGAAGAGAGGCAGGTGAAGTGATGCACCAATCATGTGTAGTGCCTACTGTACAAGCCTGTGGGGGCAGTGTTATGATCTGGGGTAGATTATCCAGACAATACCACAGTAAATGTGGCTATAATCTTAACTTAAGATGTTCCAATGAAAAATTTGAGTCTGTGACCTTTTTTTCGGTGGCTACTTTTTATTTTTTATTTTTTGGCCAGGCAGTGTATTTATAAACTCTGGCTGCACAAATCAGCTGGCAGCATTGAACCTGAGAATCATGAATCCACCCACAGACCTTCTGAGAGCCGCAGTCACACTCCTCCCCGATGTCCACCAGTCTGTTCCCACAGTAGGGGGCGCTGTACGCCTCGTCGGGCCGCGGCACGTTCAGGAGACACGTTCCTCCCGTCAACAGAATCATCTTCTCAAAGTCGTCTGCGCTGCAGCTGCTGAAGTTTCTGGATCCTCTGCAGAAAAAAGAGGAGAAGAGTCCGGAGGATTTTTACGACGCTTTAAGACGACTGAAGTGACTCTAAGAGGAGGAAGAATAGAAGGAGAGATAAGTTTGTGTGCGTCTTACGTAGCTCCAGAGTTCATGATGCAGGCAGGGACTGGGCACGTGCAGGAGCGCCCGTCGTCATGGTTCATCCCCAGGTTGTGTCCGAGTTCGTGGGCCACGATGGAGGCGAACGAGGGGATGTTGTTGTTGGTGAACTGAAGGAAACAGACGACAGTAAAGCTCATTTCACGTCACATAAATCAAATTTCATTGTCTTTAATTCTGTCGCACAAATCATCACATGACCAACCGCTATGTGGGATAAATGCAGAGGCGGAAAAACACCAAAACAAACACGGCAAGTGCTCCACCAACCCAGAAGGTGAGTTACCATCAAAACAAAGTGGCGTTTCTGCTTCTACATTCTCAGAGTTACTCAACCACAAGATATACGACTTTTAAAGGGACATTCCACCTTTTTATTCTGACTTTATTAAGATATAGTTTTTGGTTTTTACGGTCAACTGAGCAGAAAACTGGGAGATTTTCCAGCTGAAAAACGGTAAGAAACTGAACCACTAGGTCAAAGAGTTCCCAAACTTTTTAGCCCCAAAACCACCGAAATAGTAGAGACCTTTGACCTCCAGCCAATGGTTTACACAGACATTTTAAAAGGGCAGGCGCGAAAGAAAAAAAGGCACATATAGCGCATGTTTTGGCTATGAAGAGGAGGGCACTTATGCTTGTGTTTTGAGTCGAGGGAGGTCAGTTAATCACGTTTTAACCAGCCAAAGGGGCGGATTGGTGTGGTTTTGCCAACCAGGAGGGCACAAAAGCGTATTTTGACTCCCATGAAGACCCTTTAGCACATGTTTTGGCTCCAAGATGGCACTTTGATATGCGTTTTGGCTCAGAGGAAAGCAGTTTATCATGTTTTAAACAGCCAAAGGGGCAGATAAATGTGGTTAACAAACCAAAAAGGCACTTTAATGTGTTTTTTTTTTTGCAATTGGGTCACAAGTAGAGTAAAAAAAGGCCGAAGGTACTATATTCGTCTGATTTTGAGAAAATAAATCTACCAATTGGACAATTTTTGATTTTTGGGCCTGGTATACCAGAGATTTTTTGTTGATCAATCATTCTTCTTTGAACTGGTTTTTCCTTTTTGGTTCCCTGTGGATTAATGGACTGATTGGTGCTTAAAGACTCTCGTGGCAGACAGATCGCTCCTGCACCGACCAACTTTGATTTAATTTAAAAGACTCTTTAAACCGAACTATCTTTGCTGTTAACTTCTTTTTGGTTTAAAAAGGACTTTTAACTTATTTAGGAATCATGAAGGAGCATTTTAGGGCTGTATTTTGTCTTCATTCAGTCTGGTTCTGTGCCGTCAGGTTTAAATGTCATTAAAAACCCGTCGCTGACTTATTCCTTTGCCTCTTGTAAGTGATTTGTTCAGAGTCAGAAGCTGCAGAGACGACATTCTCTGACCAATGAGTGACCGGCAGTCCGTCCACGTCACCTTTTAGTATCAGCTTTACTCTCTTAGAACCAGGGTAGAGTAGGTACTAAAAACTGGCGTCTGNTGACAAAACTCTTTAAAGAAGGAGAGTTTTAACACTCTTTAGAAACCAGCTTCCCTGCACGAGAATTTTTTTTGTCTTCAATGTGTTAAAAACTGAACACACAGCTGTTGGTACAACAAGAGGAAAGAAGAATCAGCCAATAGGAGGAGAGTAAGAGCAGCTCACCGCGTTGATCCCGCCCCCGTGGCTCCTGGAACAAACCGTGGAGACGTAAGCCATCCCCGCCGTGCCGCCAAAGCTCTTCTTCCTGTGACATCATCACCATCATCATCATCAGGGCGTAAACACCATCATTAGAGGAACAGAAGTGTGTGTTTAGAGTGTGTGTCAGTGTGTTTGTGTACTGACAGGATGAGTTGTGCTGAGTCATGGCGGCGGCGGGACACCAGCTCCTTCTCTCTCCACTGCGTGAAGCGACTCAGCACTTCTCCGGCCGCTCCGTCAGTGCTGATCAGGTTCTGCTGGTTCCAGATCTCCAAACCCACCAGAACCACCCGCACGTTCAGCTGGATGTAGATCTGGAGACAAAAAATACACATATGGGTCAATGACAAAAAGAGGGTCTAAAAACGTATTTTTAAAAAGTTCTTTGAAAATAGATAAAAACATATTTCTGAGAGAAGAATTATGTTTTCTAACAGATTTCAGTAGTTGACCAACATTTCAAAGTTTTTAGGTTCATTATTTTTTAGTATTTTTAATTTGAGCACCCAAAAATGTCAGGTGGTGCAACCAAATATATGAAAATATATTTATATGTTCCTGTTATTTTTTCTGTGTGAAATTATTGGCAAGTATCTCTCAAGTGTCTGTAGTGACTCATACATTTTCATTTTGTGTGTTTCATTTCTTTTATTTGTGAATAAGATAAATAATTTGATGTTAAAATAACATTTCACATTATTACATTGGTTGTTCCACCTGACGTGGAAATTGTTCCAGTCACCAATGAAGTGAAAAAACCTTTTTTATCAGTATTTCAGAGAAATCTACAAACTTTTCCACTTGGTCACAAATGTCATTTGGGCTCCTCTGGCTGATGCAGTTTCCTGTTTCCTGTTTTATTGTCTTCACTTTAAAATAAAAGTCTAATGTTACGGTTGCACCACCCTGACATTTGACAAGGTGAAAATTAAGGGAAAAAAGTTTTTTAAATTTCTCAACAGCTTTAAAATTCTTTTTATTTGCAAAGAATGTTTTATTTAAAAAGGTTCAAGCATAAAATAATGCCACTGTATTTTTAATTTCCATTTACAATAAGTGACTTTCAATTTTTAGAGTTTAATTACTGTGGATACTTGTCAGGACGGTTGCACCACCTGACATTTTGGGGGTTTGAGGAACCAAAACACAAAAAAACATGTTATATTCTAATAGTTTAAAGATGTGTTCAAATAACACAGGTTTCATAGAATAAAGAAATACATGTGATGAAATACTCAATTCATGATGGAAGGAAATATTGCACTCGGACACAAAAAAAGGGACGTCACGTCATTGACCCATATATATATATTAATCTCTACGAGCTGTTCAGAATCATGAATCTAGTGAATATTATTGGTTGTGGTGAGAAAAATGAAGCATTATTAAGGAGCAACTTTGGACTCTGGACTTCTTAGCAGCACTTTCTAGTCAAAAAACAAAGTCATCAGCTGATTCATAGAGAAAATAATCCCCAGATTTATCCAGATTAATAAAAAATAAGTGACCTAATTTGAAAAAAATACTTCATAAGACCATGAAACATGAAAATCAGAACCTGCTTCAACATAAAATCAAACAAAGAAATGATTAAATGATTGTGTATAAAGAGCAGGGGGCAGTGTAGACACGAAATAGATTTTACAGAAACAACAATTACAGAAACAGTTCTGCCCTCCAGAGAAATACAGTCAAAGAAAGTTAAAGTGAGCTGAGTGAGGAGGGTTTGTCCACCTCCTATGTTTTGCCTTTTTTGTGACCTTTAATAATCATTTTCCAGAGGAGTGAATCAATGAAATGTCAGGAAACTAAGAGACACTTCCAGAACAAGCACAACACATTTTGTGAAGTTTAGTCTAGTTTAGTTTATTGGTTTATATATATAGAGACAATGCACATAAATAAACATTCCTGTAATTATGCCAGTTTAGCCAAGTTGGCTTATTTTCAACCGTAGTCACTGGGGCAGGTGACATGAGCACTACATAATTAAAATTCATAAAAAAACAGCACAGGGGCGCAGATGGCCAAGTGGATATGGCGGCGCACCATGAGGTTTGCCCTCGAGCAGGTGGCCCAGGTTCAATTCCCGCCTGTGGCCTGTTTCCCGCACGTCATTCCCCACTCTCTCCCCCCTTCCTGCTCTATTCACTGTCCTCCTCTATCCAAATAAAGGCAGAAAAGCCCAAAAAATATCATTAAGACAAAAAAAGAAACCAGTACAAAAGCTAATTATAAAATCATTTGTAATACATTAAAAATATGCAATAAAAATCTAATACATTACATTTTCAGAAAAAGTGGTCACACTCTTGACCGTCTGTTAACCACAGTTTTAAATTTCTTTTAAAAGAACAGTAAGTTTGACGCTCACTGAGCTGAGCTGGAAGATTATTCCAGGTCTGAGTTAACCTCACAGAGCAGATGGAGCTGCCTGATTCATTTTCTGATCCATCTTGCTATGATCCAACCACAACCGATTTGAATCCTCTCTTCTTACCCTGATGCGCCCGTCACTCTGGAACGGGGTAAATCTGGACTCATCAAACCACATGACCTTCTGCCATTCAGGATTTTTTCTGACTACATTTCTTTTGCTTAGTTAAGCGACTTTTTTTTGGCCAAGCAGCTCATTTACATCTATAAATAATGTGATTGTGTGTAGATAGGATACATGAACTCAACCATATCACGATATATTATATACCTCGTGATATAAATACAAATATTGTGATGACAATACTGAAAAGATATTTTGTGCAGCTCTACTCACACTGTCGATGAAATTCGCCAGATGAACCATCTCCTCCCTCACGGCGGTTTCGTTCCTGTTCATGTAGTTATACTGAGGAAATACAAACATGCATCAAATAAAAACACTTGTCACTTGTCATATAAGCAAATTCTTACGTCTTATTTGGTGTAAAAATTGTCACATAAGACTTAAATGGGCCACTTTTTGCCTGACATGTCCAGAAAAATAACATAATTCAAAATAAAAAAGGGAAAAAATAACTCCTGAATTGCTTGTAAAGAGTAAAAAAAAATCTCTCAATGAGATCAGAAAACTGTTTTTGTCAAGTTTCTTGAAATAGAAACAATGTCTTAATACAAGAAACTAAACAACACTTTACAGGCTGTTGATTTAAGTGTGAAAAAATAAAAAGAGGACCAAGCATAGAGCCGTGAGGAACTCCAGAAAACGCCCCAGCACGTTTTTCATCCTTACAACTTAAATACTAACTGAAAAAAATGAAATCCAACCAAGTGCTTTAACAAAAATGTTCATATTAGATGTAATATGAGCCACCTTCACCTCACAATTCCAAAAAATGTCTTATTTCAAGATATTAAAAGACAAAAATGACGTGTAAACTGCTTGTTAAGATTAACAACTTGTCCGGATAATGAAATAAAAATAATGTTTCAATACAAAACCTGAACAAGTACAAGATGTTAAGTCACAATGAATTAATGGCTTCACTTTCAGACAATAGGGTTATTGTCTAAAGTGTGTGTGTGTGTGTGTGTGTGTTACCCTGTCGTTATCCACCACCAGCAGCAGCTCCACATAATGAGTCGTGTGTAGAATCGCTCGCTTCATCTACAAAAGACAAACAAAAACAGCTTATGAATACAGTTGATTATACATAGTCAGTTATTTACAGGATATCATAAGAGAAACACGTTATGAAAAAAAAAAACGAAAAAAAAAGTGTTTACGCACCCTGCTGTGCGCCCTGTGATGGATCTCCTCTGCTTTGTACTGAGCATGCTCCGTAGTGCCGTTATGTTGGTGCTCGTCTTCGTGCGGCGTTCCACAACCCCGAGGCTGTGATGTCACGTCCTGCAGGCGGTACACCAGGTGCTGGTCGGGGGCGGAGTCCAGAGGCTCGATGCCGTAGCTGTCTTCGGTGAGATGCATCACTCCTCTAGAAAAATAAAAAACAAAACCGGCTGAATTTTTTCTGTCAGAGTGAGACGACACTTATAGCAAGCAAAATTCAACTTTGCCTAGTCAAAAAGAACTTTTCAGATATCTGCAAATACATTCTGCTTATCCACAATTGACATTTCAAAGAACTACAACCTCCATTCATTTGTATGGGGTTTCTCAATGACGATGTCTACTGAGATGTTGTGCTTTAACGTGACTCTAAAACTCAGCAGGTGTTTTTCCGTTGGAGTGAGATGTTGTGCTTCGGCGTGTCTCTAAAATTCAGCAAGTGTTTTTCAGTCAGAGTGAGGTGTCGTGCTTTAACGTGACTCTAAAAATTCATCAGGTGTTTTTCAGTCAGAGTGAGATGTCGTGCTTTAACGTGACTCTAAAATTCGGCAGGTGTTTTTCTGTCAGAGTGAGATGTCGTGCTTTAACGCGACTCTAAAATTCAGCAGGTGTTTTTCTGTAAGAGCTGTCGTTCTTTGACATGTCTCTAAAATTCAGCAGGTGTTTTTCAGTCAGAGTGAGATGTCTTGCTCTGATGTTATTCTAAAATTCAGCAGATGTTTTCCTGTCAGAGTGAGATGTCTTGCTCTGATGTTATTCTAAAATTCAGCAGATGTTTTCCTGTCAGAGTGAGATGTCGTGCTTTGACGTGTCTCTAAAATTCAGAAGTGTTTTTCTGTCAGAGAGAGATGTCGTGCTTTAATGTGACCCATAAATTCAGCAGGTGTTTTTCTGTCAAAGTGAGATGTCGTGCTTTGACGTGACTCTAAAATTCAGCAGGTGTTTTTAGTCGTGCTTTAACATGACTTTAAAATTCAGCAGGTGTTTTTCTGTCAGAGTGAGATGTCGTGCTTTAACGTGACTTTAAAATTCAACAGGTGCTTTTCAGTCAGAGTGAGATGTCTTGCTTTAACAAGACTTTTAGATTCAGCAGGTGTTTTTCTGTCAGGGTGAGATGTCGTGCTTTGACGTGACTCAAAAAATTCAGCAGTTGCTTTTCAGTCAGAGTGAGAAGTCATGCTTTGATGTGACTCTAAAATTCACCGGATGTTTTTCAGTCAGAGTGAGATGTCATGCTTTAATATGACTCTTAAATTCAACGGTGTGCTTCACAGGGAGAAGACGTGCTTTAACGTGACTTTTAAATTCAGCAGGTGTTTTTCAGTCAGAGTGAGATGTCGTGCTTTGACGTGCCTCTAAAATTCAGCAGGTGTTTTTCTTTCAGGGTGAGATGTCGTGTTTTAACATGACTCTAAAATTCAGCAAGTGTTTTTCTGTCAGAGTGAGATGTTGTGCTTTAACATGACTCAAAAATTCAGCAGGTGTTTTTCTGTCAGAGTGAGATGTCGTACTTTGACGTGACTCTAAAGTGAAATGTCGTGCTTTGAAGTGACTCTAAAATTCAGCAGGTGCTTTTCTGTCAGAGTGAGATGTTGTGCTTTAACATGACTCTAAAATTCAGCAAGTGTTTTTCTGTCAGAGTGAGATGTCGTGCTTTAACATGACTCTAAAATTCAGCAGGTGCTTTTCTGTCAGAGTGAGATGTTGTGCTTTAACGTGACTCTAAAACTCAGTAGGTGTTTTTCTGTCAGAGTGAGATGTCGTGCTTTAACATGACTCTAAAATTCAGCAGGTGCTTTTCTGTCAGAGTGAGATGTTGTGCTTTAACGTGACTCTAAAATTCAGCAGGTGTTTTTCTGTCAGAGTGAGATGTCGTGCTTTAACATGACTCATGCAGGTGTAAATTACCTGAGGCCTTTGCAGATGCTCATAGCGACAGCAGAACCCTCCATGTCCTGAACGTAGCCCTGATAGTGACAGTGATTCTGCAACACAGAGAAAAGTCACTGTTCACGAGCTGCAGCATCTGTAACTCACCAGCAGGGGGCAGACTTCAGCTTCACACACAGCTCTGAGTCTGAGGAGCGATTCAGGTTTTCAGCTTTAAAGGATCAAACTCAGAAAAAAAAACAGATCTATGACCCCACCTTCACTGTTTAGTCAATCATTGATATCTGATCAAACACAGATATCAGAGAGAGAAGAGGAAAACCAAAAAGTGCAGCAGGTCAGCAGACAGGAAATATCAAAGTACTCACTCTCACACAGTCAGAGCAAACTCCCATCATGCCTTTCTTCTTTAAATAAACACAGACTAGGGAGTAATAACGTCACTCTGTTACAGGAAACGAGAAATTATGAATCTGGCTTTAAAGCTTTTGGGAAAATTGTAACAAAAAGGAAACTGAAACCCTCATAGGGACTTAAAGAGGGGGTATTCTGCTTTCTCATAATTCAAACACGGATAAAAACGTATCAACGCTGGATGATGAAATCCCTGAAGATGCTCAGGAAACTAACATAAGGGTCTACAAACTGCTTCATATCACATTGGATGGGCAGGACCTCAAACACCAAGGTCTTCCAATCAGAGGGGTGGGGGTTTGTGGAGTGGGGAGCTTTAAAGAGACAGAGGATGAAATAAGAGCTTTCTAACGCCCTTTTTTCCTTTCTATGATAACTTTTCACCTGTTTCAAGAGTTCCTATTTTAAGTTCCCCAAAATGCAATAATATCTTAGCATTTCATCCTAAAACCATTGTTGTGCCCCTAAAACACCAGTGATGGAAAAATAGAGATTTTTTTGAGCTGTAAATGATGTAAAAATACTTCCGGGCACCAGAGGGATGGAATAAAACCTCTCTTTAATATTCTTAACACTCCTTATCATCTTTTAAAGCAGTGGTCCCTAACCTTTTCCAACCAAGGGGCCTACTTTTGAATCTCAAAAATTTTTGCAGCCCAACTCCAACCCCATAAATATGGAAGCCATATGATGCCTTATCAGAGCACTTTTTCAATTTATAAATATTACAACATGTTTAACTCTTGGGACACCAAACCATTAGTCCAATCAAAAACCTGAAAATAATGGCGAAATTCTCCAATTCTCAAGTTTCCAATGGTACCTGAATGCATCCTTAGTGACATCAAAAAACATACATCGTCAGAAAAGATGAGAATTTTATCCTTGATTATTGTGTCCTCTTTGTAAATGTACAGAAAATCAACTGTGTACTCGAGATAAATTCTGTAAAAAACAAAATATTCTAAGTTTTTTTCTGCTTTTATCAAATCCTGAATGGTGAATCTACACCATACACTCACACTTCAAAAATCCTTTGAATTCTGCTAGAACTCACAGAGGTGCAAGACTTCTTTTACAGAGAAAAATGAGACAAATTGACCGCAAAACGACCAGAAACTGAGGGTTAAAATCCTTATAAATGTGACTGAGTTTTAACATTTAGAACAGTATTCTGAATTTATTTAATTTTTCTGTTTTTACAGCCCCAAACATACACAAAAATCTGACTATTTTGGAGATGATTTGGCGGCCACATGTCATACCTTTGCGGCCCACCAGGGGGCCACGACCCACAGGTTGGGAGTCACTGTTCTATTAAAGGAAACAAAACTGCTCTGTGAATGGAAACTACTCCAAATTATGATTATTGAGGCTTTCTTATGACAGCTATGAGTCAGTTGGCCTGAGAATTTGTGATTCTCTTTCACGGTTTGTTTCATGTTGGAGCCAGAGTGTGTTTTTAATTTCTTTGGGTCACATGGTTCTTCTTCTTAATGCTGTTTGTCCTCTCTTCTGTCGTTTCCGTTGCTTTCTCTGTCGTCTCTGATTCACTTTAAGACCTCGCAGACCCCCCCCTCCCCCCCTCCTGATCCTGACTTCCTGTTTGACTTTATTATCTGAGCGGTCACATGATCAAAGGCTCTGTCACATCCTGGTTAATCAGATCTGTGCAGTGATTGGCTCCCTGGAGGAAAAGCAGGGCTCAGGTCTCTGTGTGTGTGTAAGTGTGTGTGTGTGTGTGTGTTACCTGTACAGGTGGTCTGGATGTAATCAGTGATCCGTTCTGACCGTAGGTGTACACAGTAAAGTCTTCAGGGAGCAGCAAACTTAGAAGATGAAGAAGATTAGTTTCTCATTCTCATAAAAAACTCATCACATATTTTTGAGCCACTTTCTCTAAAGCGTGTAAAAGTAAAAGTGAACTTACTCGTTTCTCTCCAGATGAACCACATGATCGTTTCCATCCACAGTGATGATGTAAGAGACCTGCAGAGAGAAACACAGTAACCTCTGAGTTGAGACATAAATAAGCGATAAACTGCAGCATCTGTTCCAAATCTAACACACTGTTCCTCCTCAAACTCTTAGAAACAGAGGTGTGTACAACAGGCCCAATGTGGCCCAATTGTTAAAAAACTTTTACTAAGGAACCCTCTTGGGAGACAAAACACGTCCTAAGGTGCCCTCCTTGTGGCAAAACTTGAGATAAAGTGCCTACTTATGAGCCATAAAGTGCTAAAGTTCCCTCTCAGGAGCCAAAACACACTCTAGATTGCAATTCTGGTTAGTGAACTACGCTAATCTGCCTGTTTGGCTGGTAAAAGCATGAAAAAGTGCCCTCCCTGGATACAATACATACTTAAGTGATCTCTTGGCAGCCAAATTATGCTGAGGTGTGCTCCTTGGAGCCAAAACACACTTTAAAGTGTTCTCCTGGTTGGCGAACCAAACTCATCTGTCCCTTTGGCTGCTAAATACATCAAACTGTCCCCTGGGAGCCAAAATACCAAAATAAATTTCTATTTTATTGTATATTTATCCATGCATGGGTTATGTTTACTTCCATTAAAGTCTATTTTCTTTTTCCTAACTGATATATGGACATGTGGGAGGAGGGTATTTGTTTTGACCTCAGGTAATTTGTATTTTTGCAATAATGTTGCATGCCATGTCTTGCATGTTTTTGTAACCTGCTATCTATCTATCTATCTATCTATCTATCTATCTATCTAAACACATGCTTGAAATTCCTCATAGCAGTTAAAATGTGTGCTAAATTGTCCTTTTTACAGCCAAAACGTGCCAAAATGCCCTATTTGCAGCCAAAACACATGCAAAAGTGCCTTCCTAGTCAGCAAACCACACTTCTCTGCCCCTTTGGCTGGTAAAAGCATAAAAAAGTGCCCTCATTGAAGACAAAACATGTGCTAAAGTGCCCATTTTGGAGCCAGAATATGGTAAAGTTCCCTTTCTAGCACCTAAACACACACTAAAGAGTCCTCCTGGGAACCAAATCATGTGCTTAGGTGCCATCATTGGAGCCAAACTTGTAATTTACAGATTTGTTGGAGCCAAAACACACACTAAAGTGACTTTCTGGTTGGTGAACAACACTAATCCATCTCTTGGGCTGGTAGAAGCAAAGTGAAGTGCCCTCCTAGAAGCCAAAACATGAGCTGAAGTGACTTCTTTGGAGCCAAAACACATAAAAAGGTACCCTCCTGGTTGGCATACTACACTTCTCTGCCTCTACAGCTGGTAAAAGCATAAAAAAGTGCCCTCATTGAAGACAAAACATGTGCTAAAGTGCCCATTTTGGAGCCAGAATATGGTAAAGTTCCCTTTCTAGCACCCAAAAACACGCTATAGAGCCCTCTTGGGAACCAAAACATGTGCTTAGGTGCCATCATTGGAGCCAAACTTGTAATTTACAGATTTGTTGGAGCCAAAACACACACTAAAGTGACTTCCTGGCTGGTGAACAACACTGATCCATCTCTTGGGCTGGTAGAAGCAAGGTAAAGTGCCCCTTCTAGAAGCCAAAACATGAGCTGAAGTGACTTCTTGGGAGCCAAAACACATGCTTGAGAGTCCTCTCAGGATCCAAAACACAAGGTAATGTGATCTCTTGGGAGCCCAAATACTGACCAAACCAACCAAACTAAACGGCCCCTTTGGTTGGTGAATACATGAAACTGTCTCCTGGGAGCCAAAATACATGCTTGAATGCCCTGTTAGGAGCCAAAATGCACGCAAAAGTGTCCTTTACAGAGCCAAAATGCGCTAAAGTTCCTTCTCAGGAGCCAAAACACTTGCAAAAGTGCCTTCCTAGTTGGCGAACCAAGCTAATCTTGCCATTTGGCTGAAAAAGTGCCCTCCCCCGAGCCAAAACATGAGCTGAAGTGACCTCTTGGAAGCCAAAACACATTTTACAGTGCCCTTCTGGTTGGCAGACCAAACTAACCTGCCTGGTGAAAACATGACACTGTCTTTTGGGAGCCAAAATACATGCTTGATTCCCTCATAGCAGTTTAGATGTGTGCTAAATTGTCCTTATGGCAGCAAAAATGTGCCAAAATGCCCTCTTTGTAGCCAAAACACATGCAAAAGTGCCCTCCTAGTTGGCAAACTACACTTCTCTGCCTCTACGGCTGGTAAAAGCATATAAAAAGTGCCCTCATTGAAGACAAAACATGTGCTAAAGTGCCCTCTTTGGAGCAAAAATATAGTAAAGTGGCTTTCTTAGCACCTAAACACACACTAAAGAGTCCTCCTGGGAGCCAAAACATGTGCTTAGGTGCCATCATTGGAGCCAAACTTGTAATTTACAGCTTTGTTGGAGCCAAAACACACACTGAAGAGTCCTCCTGGGAGCCAAAACATGCGCCAAAGTGCCATCGTAGGAGCCAAACTTGTAATTAATAGTTTTCTTTAGAGCCAACGCACACTTTAAAGTGCCTTCCTAGAAGCTAAACATGATAAGTTTCCCTCCTGGGAGCCAAAATACATGCTTAAGTGCCCTATTAGGAGCCAAAACATGTGCCCCGTTTGCCTTTTTTTTCTTGCGCCTCTTCCCTTTAAAGTATTAGTGCATGCGAATGCTTAAAAAGAAACACAACATTCAGACTTTCTGAGGAGGAAACACAACTGGGATGATTCATTTTTCTTTTTCATGTTTGCAAAGTTACTTCACCTGAACTTATGTGAAAAATTATTCACAAAAGAGAGTCCAGGTTTTTAAAAATAACAGTAAAAAAGAGGCAAAAAAACTGAGGTTACAAATCCTCTGTGAGCTCATTAAACCAGGACTTTGTGGTTTGATTTGTGACCTCTGTGGTGAAACACTCAGCGCTTCAATCATCTATTTTTAACCATAATATCTTTTGTCTAACGATTGCAAAACACTCAGAAGTTATTTATTATTTAAGTCATGAGAGTTAATGTTGTCATCACTGAAGATCATCCTCCTCTCAGAGAAGTAAATCACAAATCACAGCGAGGAAGCTCCGCCCATCTAGAGCCTGCTGACACCTGATTGGTCGATGCATTTCTGATCCTTAAAGTTCACTCCCACATGTTCAGAATCTACGTGAATAAAGTTCCTGACGGGAAGAAGATCAGAAAACTTCACTGGAAGGTCACAGAAGCCTCTGACTCACCTGCCAAATGTTTACTTCAGTGTGTGTGAGTGTGTGTGTGTGTGTGTGTGTGTGTGTGAGCTCCATTTAACAGCAAGTGTGAGATTACTGCAGGGGTGAGCACACACACACATAGACAGGTGGTGTGTGTGTGTTTGTGTGTGTGTTTTTGAGGTGAATGAGGACAGGAAGTCAGCGGTGGACTACATCAACCAGCTGCCAACAGCAGCTCCTCCATCCGCCAGCACAGCAGGGGTCAAAGGTCAAAGACAGTGGGAGCGTGGGAGGATGAAGCCAAAACTCAGCAACAAACGAGATCAACCAGAGAGTTTAGACTCAACCGGAAACTTCTGAAATTTGTTGTTATTTGTGCTTCGGATGTGATTTTTTTGACTTGTTACCAGAAATTCAGACCTCACTTTTGTCTTTAAAAAACTTGAAATAAGACATTTTTATGACCTGGTCTAGTGAATGTGGCTCATATCAAGAAAAATAAGATAATTTTTACCACAAATAAGACATAAAGACTTGCTTATATTTCCGTGAACTGCATTGAAACAGGCTGTTCATCAGCTGATTGACAGGATAACCTTACGAAAAAAACAAAACAAAGCTAAAATAATGAAATAGGGAGTCACACTGTCAAAAAGTGGAGTCAAAATACAAAGAAAAAACCTCAATGAAATAAGAAAATGTCTTAAATTTGGTGAAATTCTCTGACTGTGCAGCCAGTTAATTTTACCTGCCAACAAAACTTGAAATAAGTGTCTTAAAACATTAAAATACTAAAAAACAAACTTTGTGAAGCAGAATAGGAAGCAATCAGAATCTTATTTCACTCTTTGTGTGATCTTCATTCAAAAAAATCATACCCGGAGACTTGAAAAAAATGCCACAAATTAAGATTCAAAAAATGTGTCAGAACTGGAGAAGTATAATGATGATGTTTTTGTGTTATAAATAAAGTGCTTTTGCCAAAATGTGTAGTTTACATGACGTCATTGTGGATAAAAACAGGCCTTTATGTGTGTAACTGAAGAGAATAAGTAGCTTTTTCAAACCTCAACATTCAATTGGTTTAAATATTGACTGTATATAGAATGGACAGCGTGCTTCCGCCTGTCACCGTTCTACGTTTTTGATGCCAAAAAACCCCGTTTCTCTAGCCGCCATTGTGCAACCAGAGTCTGCGCAGTAGAGAATTTCCGGTGGAGCCAAGTAAAAAAGAGAAATATAAATACTTATTTCTTCTTCTTCAGAAGGTTTAGTCTCCTTTTGGCTCTTTCCTGAAGTTTCTTATATCCCCGATAAAAACTACTCACGAACGGCAGCTGTCAACTATCGTAAAACGAAACTTATATTGCGGTTTTTAACGTCCAATAACTAATGAGAAACTAACTTCTCAGGAAAAAAAAACACCTGAACACCATGCAGCAAAATGACATCATCATACTACCTTAGTGTAAGGATGAGAGAAATGTTTCTACCAGGTATCATCATTTTTTAAAGTTTTCCCGGCTCATATCTGGAATACATGGGGAGGCGGGGCTTATGACCTATACTGCAGCCAGACACCAGGGGGCGGGGCATCTGCTGGAGGCTTCAGTTTGAGCCGAACGTTGTTATGTCCACTCATTATACAGTCTATGGTCATGACAGTAACGTTGGACGCCATCAGGACCATCAAACTGTCTTCCACCTTTCAATCTCCCATGATGCTCTCTGTCAAAGTCCAAAAGGGCGATTTAGTGGAAGGAGACGAGGTCTTTGAAGACGCCGTCTGATGGTTATTTTGCAGTCGACTCCAGTAACGACCTTCATTTGGGTCGAGAATCGTCCCGTGTCTCGACGATCAGCCAATCAGATCCTGGTGAAAAGTTTTGGGGTCTTCCTCTTGACTTTTTTGTCCCATAACCCTCAGGATCTTTGAAGAATGTTAAAGTAACTTTCACGTGACGAGTACTTAAATGCTGCTCACGAATCCAAATACGTTCAAAGACAGAAAGACTTTTTGCCACTTTGAGATTATGACCCTGTGAATAATGAATGAAATCTACACTTTCGACTCTGGGACTGATTCTTAATTTTAGCTCTAGTTGATGTGAAGTCTTTTTCTCGTAGTTTTAGTGTTTATTTCTCCTTTTCAGGATCCTTAAACTCTGTAAACCCGCTCGGACTCTGACTCACTCATTCTCCTTCTTCTTTCAGCGGGAGTCGACACCATTAAACAAACGCACCTGGACTCTCCGAGCGAACTGGCTCCACATCCATCATCTGACGGAGGAAGAGCCAAGCTGATGAGTTTGTAACGAAAGGCCGAGAGGACGCAGTATGAAGCTTTCTGCCACTTTAGAAAAACTCGGAGGCAGTTTCTTTTAACCGGACGAGTCTCGTATTGAACGGCGTTGATGATTAAAGCTCATAATCAGGGTTTAAAGTCAGATCAGTGGGAGGTGACGTGTTTCAGATACAAGCGTCAGAGAGGAGATAATGCAGCAGGGAGCAAATAATCTGAATCACATTGTTTATTAATGTGTTATCATGACTGTGAGGTCAGGAGGGGACGTATCAAACTGCACAGAGAGAAGATTAATTAACCATCAAGATGAGTCGGCGTAAGTAAGATAAGAGTTTATGAAGTGTTAAAAAATGCAGTCATCAACATTTTTAATCTGTACAGTTCAAAAGCAGCCTGTAAATAAATCAAACCTGTTTAGTAAGAGTTAAAAATCTATCTTTGAAGGGGCTGTGAACAGTTTGAAAGTGATCATGAAAAAGTTTCATTTTGTTACATTTGCCTAATCATTATACACAATGTAAAATGGGATTATCAGCGCCATAATAGATTATTTCTAAATGCTAATTCTCAGCTTCCTGAGGTCTTTCTGAGGTTTCTATGACACAAACGCTCCAGCCGACATAGTTTAACTGTGAGAAAAGAAATCTGTGTTTTTCTCTGCTGAAAATAATATCTGCATTTTATTTAGTAGTTATAGTGGATGTAGAAACTGGACTGGGACAGAAAAAAAGACAAGAAAGCATCAGAAAGCTAAACAGGAGAGAGAAGGAGCTAAAGGCCAAAACATGAACTAAAAGTTAAAACACAAACTAACAGCTAAAACACGGGATGACGGCTAAAACATGGACTAAAATTTTAAAACAAAGTAAAAGTAAGGACACAGATTAAAAGCTAAAATATGAACTAAAGCCTAAAACATGGACTAAAATATTAAAACACAAAGTAAAAGTTAAAATATGAAGTAAAGGCTAAAACACGGGATGAAGGCTAAAACATGGACTAAGTTATTAAAACACTAACTAAAAGTTAAAACATGGACTAAGATATTAAAACACTAACAAAAAGTTAAAACACGGACTAAAGGCTAAAACACAAACTTAAAGTTAAAAGAGACTAAACTCTTAAAAATATGACCTAAGGCTAAAACACAAACTAAAAGATATAACAAACCTAAAGTCAAAACAGACAAAAATCTAAATATGAACTAAAAGCTAAAACACGGGATGATGGCTAAAACATGAACTAAAAGCTAAAACACAAGTAAAAGTTAGGACACAGATCAAAAGCTAAAATATGAACTGAAGCCTAAAACACAATTTCAAGTTAAAACACAGACTAAAAGTTAAAATATGAACCAAAAGTTGAGATATAAACTAAAGGCTAAAACACGGGATGAAGGCTAAAACATGGACAAAAATATTAAAACACTTACTAAAAGTTTACACACTAAAAAAAAGTTAAAACACGGACAAAAGGCTAAAACACAAACTAAAAGTTAAAAGACACTAAAATCTAAAATATCACCCAAGGCTGAAACACGGGATGACGGCTAAAACATGGACTAAAATATTAAAACACAAAGTAAAAGTAAGGACACAGATTAAAAGTTAAAATATGAACTAAAGCCTAAAACACAATTTAAAATTAAAACACAAACTAAAAGTTAAAATATGAAGTAAAGGCTAAAACACGGGATGAAGGCTAAAACATGGACTAAGTTATTAAAACACTAACTGAAAGTTTAAACACTCTTGTCTCTGCCTCTTTAAAGCCAGTTTAACAAACTATCATCCTAATATGTCTCCTTCTCTGGCGTCATTTTTACTAGAAGGCCTTCATAGTTTTCTCACTGCCCCCTACTGGTGTGATGGTGTATTGCAACAACATTTTTTTTTCTCAAACTGTCCCTCGTTCGATTTACAGGATTCTCAAATGTGAGAGAACTTCTGGTTGTCATCTTCAGATTTCTAAATTTACTCATCAGTTATGTTTTTAATGAATCCAGTTAACGTGGTAACTCGTTTTTCCACAAACTTAAACGTCTCTCTCTGTTTGCTCTGTCACATCTGAGCTGTCTCAGAGCTTTTACTCAGCTGCTGGACTCGTAGTTAATAGAGAAACGTCTGGACTTCGACCAGAGCTGCTGTCATGTTGATTTCATTACACAAGAATGTTTCATCCCATGAGTAAGCGGCACATAAAGTGTGTGTGTGTGTGTGTGTGTGTGTGTGTGCTGAGAGACGGCTGTTTAATAACAACAGCCTGAAAATAATCACGCAAGCCCAACTCTTCTTATATCTGTAGATCTATTATTGGTGGATTTTCAAACATCTCAAAGAAGCTTGAAAAGGTTGAGAGGCCACAGGACTTTAAACCAGGCTCAGTTGGTACAAAAAGGCCCAAAGTGACAAGAAAATCTCACACACCAGCTGCTGAAACGTTGATCCAAGTCAGGACGGATCCATGTTCTCATATTATTTTCTCTAAATCCTGAATCGACCGTCTGAATGTGGAGCAGAAATCAGGACTCACAGAACCAGGCAATGATCCTTCTTGGGAACTGAAAATGCTTGGTTACCTTTTCCTCTAGCCCGACTACAGACTCACGGTGGGCGTGGATCTTATAACACAGCTGCGCTAAAGTGCTGCACAGAAGTGCGTGCATGTTCATCTATAACGTGACACAAATAAGATTTTGTACTAACATATGTGCCACCGTGGTCTTTAAAGGAAAAAAAAAACTTTCAAAAGATTTCATTAAAGTAATCCAGCGGCTCAATCTTGGGCGTCATGACAACGGAGGTAAACAACAGCCTGGTGCTGCTGCACGCGGAGGAAAACGAAGGAGCTGCTTCCTGACATCAACTCTTCCCTGGATCCAGTGAGATCACTTTAATTTTTTATTTTTGGGCCTGGTATAGCAGAGATTTTTTGTTGATCAATCATTCTTCTTTGAACTGGTTTTCCTTTTTGGTTCCCTGTGGATTAATGGACTGATTGGTGCTTAAAGGCTCTCGTGGCAGACAGATCGCTCCTGCACCGACCAACTTTGATTTAATTTAAAAGACTCTTTAAANAAAAGATTTCATTAAAGTAATACAGCGGCTCAATGTCGGGCGTCATGACAACGGAGGTAAACAACAGCCTGGTGCTGCTGCACGCGGAGGAAAACGAAGGAGCTGCTTCCTGACATCAACTCTTCCCTGGATCCAGTGAGATCACTTTAATTTTTTATTTTTGGGCCTGGTATAGCAGAGATTTTTTGTTGATCAATCATTCTTCTTTGAACTGGTTTTCCTTTTTGGTTCCCTGTGGATTAATGGACTGATTGGTGCTTAAAGGCTCTCGTGGCAGACAGATCGCTCCTGCACCGACCAACTTTGATTTAATTTAAAAGACTCTTTAAAGCCAACTATCTTTGCTGTTAACTTCTTTTTGGTTTAAAAAGGACTTTTAACTTATTTAGGAATCATGAAGGAGCATTTTAGGGCTGTATTTTGTCTTCATTCAGTCTGGTTCTGTGCCGTCNATGTGAACCTAAGTGAACCAGTAATCAGAATGCACTGTCTTGTGCCAAAGCGCCTTGAATTGCTTTTTTGAGGGCTAATGTTTACTCTTGGGAGCCAAAACACGTGCTTAATTGCCCCTCTGAGGGCCAAAACCAAGCAGCAACCTCCAGTCTGAAAATATGAGACAATGAAGAAGTGCTAAAAAGCCGCTGTTCCTCTAGAGCAGTAATTCCCAACCTGTGGGTCGTGGCCCCCTGGTGGGCCGTGGAGGCATTGCAAGTGGGCCGCCAAATCATTTCCAAAAAACTATTATTTTTGTCAGGAGCTGTTTTATAAAGGTACAAATATGGTCTTAAGAATATCAAAATGACCCGAAATGTAATTTTAAAAATGTTATTATACCTAAAATATAAAAAACAGCGTTTAGCCTAAAATGTAATAACGGCAGAAGGAAAAGTTATCAGCTCCTGTTTCATTATTGACTTATTATATTTTGGGTGCACTGTTTTTATAACATTTCAGGTCTTTGTTGCAAATTGGGCTCTAACTAGGCAATATATATTATATAGCCTTCATATTTATGGGGTCAGAGGCTGGTAAGAGGTGGGCCACAAACATTTAGTGAGACGTAAAAGTGGGCCCCAAGATAGAAAAGGTTGGGAACTGCTGCTCTAGAGACCACTAGAGTCTGGCTCTGGAAGTACTGGAAGTCACGTACACACAAAGCCAAAAAAAGCTGTTTTCAGAGCAGAAATTGGCATATTTACAGCCTGGTACAAAGTCTGAATCGCTAATTTCGCTAACGGTACACATGGTATTGTGGGTGGGGGGGGGTCTAACTGAGCTTGTAGCCAGCTAGATTATATTTAGCTTGACTATGACGGTAAAAGGACATGATGAGGAGAGACACACCAGGAGTCAACAGGTTTAAGGTTCGTGCTCCCCACTCCATACATATTCTATAGAGACCGATGTATGGAGTGGGGAGCACGGGAACTTTCTGATCTGCGTCTTGGCAGCCGTAACACGCAGCTGGTGTGACTTGACAAATGCAGTCAACATTTAGACGGATGCAATGAAAGTGAAAGCTTAAAGCGTTGGTGTATAGTCTGGCTTTTGTTTTCTGGTCCCTGTGTCTTTAAAAAGCTCTTCAGTCTGCGTCGTGTTTTCAGAAAAGTGCTGATAAAAGACGAACCGATGGAGAGTGAAGAGAGGGTTAAAAATAAAACGTGGAGCGTTTGTTCGGACTTCTGTTGTTTCCTGCTGAGATTAAAACACATCTGACAGAGCAGGAGAGAAAAACGTGGCTGTGGGCTCACACACACACACACCCACACACACACACACACACACACAACATCATTCTTTCACACGCTGTCACACCATCTGAGCATGCTCACATCTCACTACAGCGTGAGTGTGTGTGCTGGACGTGTTCCAGCATGCAGGGCGGAAAGCAAGATGACAGCAGAGGAAACACACACACACACACACTCAGTAGATTAAATTCTCCTCGAACAACACCTCTCTCTCAGTGTGTGTGTGTGTTAGTGTGTGTTAAGGTGGTCTGGAAACATTAACAGAGTTGTATTAAAGCGTAGTGTGGAAGAGTTTCAGCTCCACCTTTCACCGTGACTCACTTCAGTCTGACAGTGATTTAGTGAACTCCTCCTCAGGAGACAAACTCCTGAAAACAGCGTCTTAAAACCAGGAACCTTTCATTCACAGCTCCAGTTCCACAGGGGACACTCATGCTCTTACACACTCTGCAGACTGAGAAAGAGCAGAGATGTAACAACATGCCCGTACATGTCGTTTAATGATGGCTCCAACATCCTGAGGATCCTCCTTTTTCCTGGACTGAGGAGTGTGTGATGTGTTTTTTTAAAAGTGAAACGCTGACTCAGCAAGGCATCATGAGGACACACACACACACACACACACACACACACACACACAGGAAGTGGACCTGCTGAGTTTGTGTTTCCTGAGTCAGAGGTTATCACATTGCATTGAGGCCTCAGTACCTGATTGGGGAGTCGTCCATCAACGTCCCGCCTCAGCCTGCCTCCTATTGGTCGAGGGACGGTCAGCTGATAAGAGGAAAGGTGTTCTGTCTGCTTGGAGTCTGCAAAAGGGAAAAAAACAAAAAAAGAGGAGAGTCAACAGAGCAGAACACTGACTGACCTCTGATGGAGGGAAACTACAACTGGAAATGAGAAGTTCAGCTCATTTTTGGGAGTTGGTTCTTTTGGCTCAGCTCACCAGAAGGAGTGTATCCTCAGAATCATAGACTGTAAAACCAGTGGACGTAACAACGTTCAGCTCAAACTGAAGCTTCCAACAGATGCCCCGCCCCCTGGTGTCTGGCTGCAGTATAGGTCATAAGCCCCGCCCCCTGGTGTCTGGCTGTAGTGTAGGTCATGAGCCCCGCCCCCACATGTATTCCAGATATGAGCCGGGAAAACTTAAAAAAATTACAATTACCTGGTAGAAACGTTTCTCTCATCCTTACGCTAAGGTGGTATCACAGTGTAATTTGGCTGCATTGTGTTCAAGTGTTTTTTTACTGAGAAGTTAGTTTCTCATTAGTCATTGGATGTTAAAAAACGTGTTAAAAGTTTCATTTTACGATAGTTGACAGCTGCCGTTCGTGAGTAGTTTTTATTGGGGATATAAAAAACTTCGGGAAAGAGCCAAAAGGAGACTAAACCTTCTAAAGAAGAAGAAATAAATATTTTTATTTCTCTTTTTTACTTGGCTCCACCGGAAATTCTCTACTGCGCAGACTCTGGCTGCACAATGGCGGCTTGAGTAACGGGGTTTTTTGGCTTCAAAATCGTAGATGTTGACAGGCGGAGCCATGCTGTCCTTTCTATATACAGTCTATGCTCAGAACTTTTCTTCATAATTATGTTTAATACAAAGTAGTAGTTTAAAATAAAACATTCATGTTATCAAATGATGATAATTTATGTTGCTTTTCTTCACTGCTGTATGTGTCTGTAGCCCCTCCCCTATCCCTAACCCTAAACCCCAATTCTACCCAATGTCCACTCTCTAGACTAAATGCATTAAAAGCCTGAAAAAATAACTCAAAAATAAAGATTTAATAACAAACAGATTGACTCTGAATCAAGATCAAAGAGTCGGCTCTAAGTGCCAGATCGTCCATGAACTGCACATTGCTACCACGTTGGTTTGTCTGAACAAATTAATAAGATTACTCATTTTTCAAGACCAATGCAGAGTGTAACTTTTCTTTTGGCTTTTATCTTGATATTTCTTATATCTGACTTATTTTGCTTTATTACAAATATCAAAGGTCTGTTTAACAAGCTGAGAAAAACCCAAACATTTTTGTGTATGTTATGAAATCCCCTTGGATAATTTTACCACCAAAAAGGGGAAAATGTCCAAACAAAAGAGGACGCTCTGGTCACTCTGTCTATCCTAACTCCAACAAAACTAGTTTGAGAAAAAAGCCTCGACCCTAAATAGACGAATATGACGACCCCCGATATTTCAGATGCACTTTAACAGCCTTTAAAGAAACATTTTGGTCAGTATGGCTCTTTTCTTGGAGCTCCCTGCCCTTCCATATGCTTATCTGGAATACCAAACACTATATTCAAGGAGAAACTACTTGTTGTTGTTCTTGGAGGCAATACAAAGTCATAAAAAGTGACCAGGTTATCAGGTTAATGCAAAAACATGGGTGTATAACAACCAAATGAGGCGTGAAGATTAGGTTTAAAGGAAACAGTCGTAAAAAAACAGACTCATGTATCTGTCAATGTGGATATCAAAGAGAACAATCTAAAACAGACACATCCTCAGGAAATCTTCCGCTCTGTTGTTCGCCGATATCTTAAGGTCACACACCTCTGAACCAATCAGAGGCTCACAAAGAAGTTACCATGACAACAGCACTGCAGGCCGTATTAAACTTCCCCCATGTTAAACTCAAGGACACACTTCTTCCAGCGTCATCTGACCAGCCGTTTGTGTTTGTGGTTCTTCGTTCGATGTCAGATTCTGCGGGAAGCTGAATCATTCATGAGTCAGCGATGGGAACACACACACACACACACTCGAAAAACACACAAACACACACTGATGTAATGCAATTAAGGTAACAAAACTACTCCAGGACAGAGAAAATGGACTCCAAGAATGATGCAGGAAATGTTACGTTTGTTCACCTCGTTGATATATATATATATATAAAAGAGGCAGTGATATAATATAGTAATATAGAAATAAACCAGAAAGATGTGATTCATGAAAATCTGTGTGAAGCTAGAATATGTTTCACACACCATCCTGTAACATCCCACACAAAATCACACAAACACAACAGAATGTCACACTTTCACCATATGCAGACGACACCTGAGTGTATAACAGGCTCAAACAAAAACAAACCATCTGATTATGAGCAGAGCAGACAGGTCGGCTAATTCTGAGACACTACAACATAATTTTGGTGCAATTATATGCTGTACAATCTATATAAACACAAGACTTTCATCTGTAAGAGGCACCAAAGGGACTAAAAGAAACAGGTTTTTGCCACACTGAAGAGTCTGTGACAGAGGACGGAGCAGAGACACACAGCAGACGAAAATAAGAGCAACTTCAGCAGAAAACAAACAAAATCAGCACCTCTTTAGCAGAGTGAACTGTTTCAGACAAATAGCATGATGCTACTCTTCCCTCTGGTTTTCCTACTGGTGCTGTATTAGCACGGCTAGCTCTTCCATCTTATTGGAGATACTACTTATATTTCCTGTTACAATGGAAGAAATTCTTCTAAACAGACATTGCAGCACCAGCTCACGGGGGACATCGGGCCTAGCAGAGGTTAGCATCAAGTCAATGATATGACATCCCTTTTTTGTGTCCGAGTGCAATATTTCCTTCCATCATGAATTGAGTATTTCATCACATGTATTTNAGGGTGGTGCAACCGTAACATTAGACTTTTATTTTAAAGTGAAGAGAATAAAACAGGAAACAGGAAACTGCATCAGCCAGAGGAGCCCAAATGACATTTGTGACCAAGTGGAAAAGTTTGTAGATTTCTCTGAAATACTGATAAAAAAGGTTTTTTCACTTCATTGGTGACTGGAACAATTTCCATGTCAGGTGGTACAACCAATGTAATAATGTGAAATGTTATTTTAACATCAAATTATTTATCTTATTCACAAATAAAAGAAATGAAACACACAAAATGAAAATGTATGAGTCACTACAGACACTTGAGAGATACTTGCCAATAATTTCACACAGAAAAAATAACAGGAACATATAAATATATTTTCATATATTTGGTTGCGCCACCTGACATTTTTGGGTGCTCAAATTAAAAATACTAAAAAATTATGAACCTAAAAACTTTGAAATGTTGGTCAACTACTGAAATCTGTTAGAAAACATAATTCTTCACTCAGAAATATGTTTTTATCCATTTTCAAAGAACTTTTTAAAAATACGTTTTTAGACCCTCTTTTTGTTATTGACCCATCAACATGCTACAGGTTGCAACAGCTGAAATCTGACATGTAAGCAATGCAACCATGTTACACACATGATCTCTGCACACACACACAGGAACAATAAAAGTAAAAACACGACAGCAAACGCAACCATGACCAACAAATGAGTCTTAAAAAGAAAAGTCAAAGACAAAGTCAATTTTATTTGTCAATTTCTTCACATGTACTTGACATACAACGGAATCGAAATTACGTTTCTCGCAATTCCTTCGCGTGGACAAACATTGAGACATGACAAATAGACACGGAAAATAGAGCGATATCAAAGACAGGATAAAAACATGTCCCTGAAGGTTTTTCACAGTATACGCTGAAGAATGGTGTCCAGTGGAGTAGCAGCCCAGGATTTTAAAGTACTGTTTGTTTTTTTTTTCTTGTGCAAAAGACAGTCAGTAGCAGTCATTTAATTTTAGCAGCATTAATGGTAAGATTAAGTAACAACAGACGTCCTGAATTTAAAACATGTTTGATATTTAGGATCCTAGTTTGGGGATGTACTGACACATAAACCTGAGAATAATTCTGATAGTTAATCAGGTGAGCTTGAATTAGGCCACGCCCCAAATACCCGGGGTAGTAAATAAGACTTTGAAAGGCTCCTATCATGAGTTAGTGTGGTAGTTTCAACTTTTTCCATCCTCTTGCTGTGCTGGTAGCTTCCTGGTCGACAGCTTGTTCTGATCCTCGGTGATGAACCCGGAGAAAAACCGGGCCTGGGCGTTTGCTTCCAGCTGCAGACCAGCGTGAGTTTCCGCCGCTCGCAGTCGGAGTCGCAGAGTGGATGAGAGGACGAGGGCTGCGGGGGGGTGAAGTCCGGGTCAGCTCGCTCACTGTGGCACAGATTTAGTCGACTCTCTCATTAGTTCTGCCTCTCTCTCATTAACTGTCTCAGTGTGTCGTCTGTCAACACCCACAAAACTCAACCGGTGCACTCCACAACGCTCTCCTGCTCGCCAAAATTACATCAGAGGACGGAGAAGAGCGCGGCGGGAACTGGAGACACAAGACTAATCAAGTTTGGTGTTTGTTAACTGAATCCTGCTGAGATTAAAACCACAAAACTTTGACTTCTGGGATAATATTAGAGATCCATTTATTGAGAATAAGCTGTGATAATTTCATAATCATGTAAGAATAAAAGCACGAGGATTACTGACACAGAGACCTCTGTGTCCTCTCCCCCTCACTGTTACGTAAAGTCTTTGTCTTCACATTACTGCCGGCTTAGCTGCTGTTTGTTTGTGTCATTTCAAGGAATGAATGCAGCATTTATGAGTGTGTTTCTGTGTGTGTGTGTGTGTGTAGTCCTTTATTTGGAAGGATTTGCGTAAGGATGTGTTGATCTCTTGGTTACATCAGTTTCTCTCTGTCCGTCTTTGAAGGAGACGCATTATTCTCATTGGACTAATTCAAGGCCACGCCCACTTGAAGTCTTTCGTGCTCGTTGTGGATGAGGGTCTTTATTTTCTCAGATGGTAAAACTGACCATTCTTCTTGGCAAAAAGCCTCCAGTTCCTGTAAATTCTTGCTCTGTCTTGCATTAACTGCAAGTTTGAGATGATATTGAGGTCAGGAGACTGAGATGGCCACTCCAGAACCTTCACTTTATTCTGCTGTAGCCAATGACAGGTCCACTTGGCCTTGTGTTTTTGGATCATTGTCATGTGTGAACGTCCAAGTACGTCTCATGTGCAGCTTCTGGGCTGATGAGTGTAAATTTTCCTCCAGTATTTTCTGATAACATGCTGCATTCATCCTTCATTCATCAGTTTGGACCAAGTTTCCTGAGCCTTTGTAGCTCACACATCCCCAAAACATCAGTGATCCACCTCCGTGTTTCACAGTAGGAATGGTGGACCTTTCATCATAGGCCTTGTTGACTCCTCTCCAAATGGAACTATGTTTATGGTTGTGGACAAAAAGTTCACTTTTGGTCTCATCACTCCAAACGACTTTGTTCCAGAAGTTTTGAGGCTCGTCTCTGTGCTGTTTGGCGTATTGTTCGCGTAGAAACAGCTTTCTTCTGGCGACCATACAGCCATTTTTTCTTCAAGTGCCTCCTTATTGTGCATCTTGAAACAGCCAGACCACATTCTTTGAGAGAGTCCTGTATTTCAGCTGAAGTTATTTGTGAGTTTTTCTTTGCATCCCAAGCAACTTTCCTGGCAGTTGTAGCTGAAATTTTTGTTGGTCTATCTAACCAGGTAGATCATTTTCCACTTCTTAATTAGAGTCTGAATTCTGCTTATTGGCATCCTGAATTCCTTGGTTATCTTTTTATATCCCTTTCCTGTTTTACTTTACTTTACTTTACTCCAGACCCGTAGGTCCATATAAATACATAGAAACATACAAAAAACAATAGATGAGATGGCAGCTCAGACTGACATTATTAAAATACAAAGAGACATTAGTGCCAGTGTTTCCAGTAACACAATGAAAACCTTGTTTCACTCTTTGCGAGCTGAGAAAGTGACATTATTATAAAGGAACCATGAATTTTATACAGTTGGATTAACTTTTCCTGTAGATCTTTTCACAGTTCTTTTTCTTTCCTCATGACTCAGAATCCAGAAATGTCAGTGAAACACTGGATGAAAGATGCAAGTGTCTGTCAGGAGCTCAGAAACTCACTGAGCTTTTATACACACACACTGATTACAAGCAAATAGATCAGAGGTGAAGATGGTTACCTTTAGGAGACATTCAAACTCATGAGTGTCGACTTGTGTTTCTGTTATCTGGCCAAAACCACCAGGGTTCTGGAGTGGCCATCTCAGTCTCCTGACCTCAATATCATCTCAAACCTGCAGTTCATGCAAGACAGAGCAAGAATTTACAGGAACTGGAGGCTTTTTGCCAAGAAGAATGGTCAGTTTTACCATCTGAGAAAATAAAGACCCTCATCTACAACGAGCACAAAAGAAATACACACTATTCAGAACTGGGGGAAACTTTTGATCAGGGTCATTCTGGAAGTTTCTGTTGTCATTATGATTTAAAAAGAGTAAACACAGTTGTTTGTTAATAAATGTCATCACCCAACCACTAACTATGAGTGAAAGAAAAGTTTTTATCATTCATATTCTCTGAAAAATGACCAAGAGAAAAAAAGTTCTGCTAGTGTATGTAAACTTATGAGCACAACTGTAGTTGAACTTCACAGTTGCAGCTCACTGAATCACATCCTCCCTCGAACGCCCTCTTCCTTTTTCCTCTCTGCTCTACTTTCACTTCTTCACCCACAGGTCCCTTCGGGTCATCCTGAGGCTTCACACCACGGATCTTAAAAAAAGACCTGAAACCTGAGTGGTTTCAAACCAGGCATTCACACCATGCGTGTTCCTAGGTAAGAAACTTAAAGAGGGGGTGCTCTGCTTCCCCATATTGTAACCGTGAATATAAAGTAACAACATTTAATGTTCAGACTGAATGTGTCCAGATTTTCAAACCTCTAAATATTTAACCATGAGGTCATCACACAGGGATCTGCTTCATAAAATCGTAGACTAGGGACCTCAAACACCAAGGTCTACCCATCTCTTTCCCAACCACAGACCTCCAGAGGTCTGACCAATCAGAGGGAAGGTTTTGCAACCAGAGCGAACTGTTTCAGACAAAGGCAAAAATAAATGTACTCAAGAAAAGTGGTTTCCAACCTTTTTGGGCCGTGACCTCATTTTGACATCTCAAATTTTTTGGGACCCCTGAGACATTATTTTAATCTTGGTCCTACCTTTTTATACTTTGTTGTTTACACAGAGTAGCCAGGATTAGTTCACAAAGTTACAATTTTATTTTTTCCTGATCAGGATGTAAACTTTATTCTAAGTGAACTTTCAAATTCAAAAAAACTTTATTTATCCCCAAGAGACAATAAAAAGGCAAATAGAGCAATAAACGATTTAAACACCTTTAGACAAAAATAAAAAACAAAACAGCACAAAGTTCAGTATTGCACTGTAAATTTAGTCTACTGCTTAAAATTCCAAAAAATATTGAATCCAGGAAAAAAATGAAAATTAAAAGTAAATTTGTTGGATACAAAAATATACTAAAAATATTTGATATTAAAAATACCATAAATACTGGAATACTAAATACTAAAATACTGAAAATAATTAACGAAAGGCTAACTACAGATTAAAATACTAAAACTTTTAAAAACAAAACACTGAAGTTACAGTTATACTTCATAATACAATGCTGAAAATACTCAAATACTCAATAATTAAATTCTAACTAAATACTTAAACATATAGAATACAGTTTTCAGTGTGTTGTGTTTAAGTGCCTTTATAAAGATTTATAATTACTAAATAAAACATTTTCATCAGTAATTTTGTTAAATTTCATCTAGACATTTCAGGGGACCCCTTTTGAATTCTGGGCGACCCAACATAGGGCCCCGACCCCAAGATTGAGAAACACTGCTTGAGCACACCAGTGAGAGAAAATTATGGATTTTATGAGCGGTAAATCATATTAAGGTACTATGGGGGCACCTGAGGGACAGAATAGTGACAAAAAAAAAACTCATAGTAACCCGTCTTTAACCCCAAATGGCCCAACTTGTAATTTTGTCCTGAGCCCAGACACATTTGCTTCATCACAGTCTGAGTCTGAGTTGGTTTGTGAATCCACCAAGACTCTATCACACTTGGCCTGAGACTAACTGCCGTAAACAAAAAGTGTGGTGTCCGATGCTGTGAACACTTTTGTTTTCTAGAACCAACAAAAGAAAGAGGATCCAGGTCAGAAAGATCCACAAACTGCACCGTTATCAGTTCGTAAAGGTTTGACGTGCCTCTCTTCAGGAAACTGTTTGTCCTCCAGACTTGTTCTAATCCCTCTGACACCCAAATTAACCCCCCGCTGATCAACGGGGATTAGTGTAATCTAATCTTATTTACTGTAGCTTCATCTGTTGACTTTCACTGCGTCAAACAAAGAAGATAACCGCACACAGAGAGACACCGAAAAGATCCAGGAGATCAGCTATAAATACCTCAGAGAAAGTCCACATACATGACAGGGACACAGACATCAGGAACTTCAGGAAATTCCTGGAGAAGATCTTACGATATATTCCTGAATGTTTTTGAAACAGTCCCCTGAAAATAAGGGAAATCTGCAACATCCCGGAATCTTCAGTTGGCCTTTGACCTTTAAGATGTTCCACAGAAACCCATAAATTAAATAGATACTTCTTAACACCTTTGCACACTGAGTCTATTATTTTTAGATGTGTCACCACAAAAAAATCACCATGCAAAGGCACCTTGCACACAGAATCCGATGCGTTTATTTTTCTACGCGCGCAACAGACATTAAACGTTGTCTGAGGCAGTAAATGACACGATCTCACACTGATGTCTGACAAAATTAAAGTATACCATCGTAATTTTGGGTGTGTCCCGTTCATCCCCCATCCAAAAAAGAAAAAACGAATAGATAAAGGAATTATTTTCTCATTGGATCTCCACAATTCACGTAAGTCACCTATTTTGGTGTCAAAACGACGAATTTCGCCAAAAGGTGAGCGATTCTCATGCCTGATATAGAATGGACCGCGTGGCTCTGCCTTTTTACCATTGTACGGTTTTGAAGCCAAAAGAAAAAAAAAGTTACTGGAGGCGCCATTGTGCAGCCAGAGTCTGTGCAGTAGAGAATTTGGATGGAACCGGGTAACAAAAAAGCAAAAAACATATATTTATATTTTTCTCTTGAAGGTCCAATCTCTTTCCCAAAGTTTTTTGTAACCTCAATAAAAACTACCCACTAACGGCAGCTGGCAATCATCGTTAAAACCATAGACTGTATAATGAGTGGACGTAACGACTTTCGGCTCAAACTGAAGCCTCCAGCAGAACGGGGCGGGGGACCACAGACCGACGTCATATCCAGTATTCGGGGCGGGGGTGGTGTCTGGCTGCAGTATAGGTCATAAGCCCCGCCCCCTGGTGTCTGGCTGCAGTATAGGTCATAAGCCACGCCCCCTGGTGTCTGGCTGCAGCATAGGTCATAAGCCCCGCCTCCCCATGTATTCCAGATATGAGCCGGGAAAACTTAAAAAAATTACTATACCTCATAGAAACGTTTCTCTCATCTTTACGCTAAGGTAGTATGATGATGTCATTTGGTTGCATGGTGTTCAGGTGTTTTTTTTTCTGAGAAGTTAGTTTCTCATTAGTTATTGGACGCTAAAAACCGCGATATAAGTTTCGTTTTACGATAGTTGACAGCTGCCGTTCGTGAGTAGTTTTTATCGGGGATATAAGAAACTTCAGGAAAGAGCCAAAAGGAGACTAAACCTTCTGAAGAAGAAGAAATAAATATTTTTATGTCTCTTTTTTACTTGGCTCCACCGGAAATTCTCTACTGCGCAGACTCTGGCTGCACAATGGCGGCTGGAGAAACGGGGTTTTTTGGCTTCAAAATCGTAGAACGGTGACAGGCGGAAGCAAGCTGTCCATTCTATATACAGTCAATGGTTAAAACCGGGTTTTTAACGTCTAACAGCTACGAAAGAACAAACTCCTCAGAAAAAAGAGGAATTGAACACAATACAACCAAATAACATCTTAAGATCACAGCAGCGTAAGTATGTGAGAAACATTTCTACGACGTGTTATAATTTTTTAAAGTTTCACCACCTCACATCTAAAATGAACGAGGAGATGTAGATTTTGACCTATGCTGCAGCCATCCACCAGGGGGAGCAGTTTTTGTGGAGCCCTCAGTTAGAGAGGACTGTCATGGCGTTTATGCTCCAACGACAACAGCTGTTACCGTATTAACCCTAATATTGCAACCCCTAAAAATCTTTGCACTTCAAAACAAGTGGATAAACAAAGACTAGAAACACAACAGGTTTGTTTTTTAATTCTGCATCTGGCAGAGGAAAGAAACCTAGCAGGGTGCATTCTGGGATTTGTTGCTGATAAGAAGGAAAAATTGCGGACTGATCCTTTAACGCGAGCTGAATGTGTAAACGGCTCAGAGCGGCAGATTTGTTCATGTTCAGCAGTGAGACAAAAAAACAGAGTGAGTCATCATTCGGGGAAACAGAGTGACTGTGTGTGTGTGTGTGTGTGTGTGTGTGTGTGTGTGTGTGTGTACTGTTAATGTAATCACATATTCATTCAGACTCTCTGAACGTTTGTGTGTTTCTGTCTCAGCTCACTGCTCACAGTCAACACATACTGACACCCACACACTGACACACACACACACACACACACACACACTGTCAGAGTGCAGTGTTGAACTACTTCCTGTCAGTGTTTGGAGCTGAAGGATTCTGCTGTGCGCCTGGTGGACGTCGACACTAAGCTGCTTAACGCTCAACCTGCCTGAACGAAACGCAGCTGCACATGAACAAGCAGAAAACACACACACACACACACACACACACACACATGCGCTCTAATGGAAAGCTACGGGTTTAGCAGTCCTCTTTAACGCAAACAAATCAATATACTTTCAACTACTGAGGAACAAGAAGTCTGATTCCTTTATCTTAATGATCTGTCAACAAACTTTTATTTTGAAGGATGCTCAAAACTAACGGAGAGTCATCTACATACAGTTTAATCTTCTTTTCAGAGGCACCAACATTCAGACTTAGGGAGGTGATTTATTGTGACTGTAACTAGAGCTGAACGATTTGCAAAAATAATCTAATTGAGATTATTATTTCCTGTATTGCAATTGCAATATTTTTGAGCAACTACCTCCAGGTTCCCATGATCTATGTTTTTAAACAAACTCATTGTCGAACATGAACAGTTACATTAATTACAGCACAACAACAACAACCCACTACCACCACAACTGGGACTGATTTTCATACATTTTAACCACTTTTTACTTCTTTTTTTGCCACTTTTGGACCATTTTTTTTAATACCTTCTCACTATTTTCTGGGTTCACTTAGTTCACTGCCAATTTTTGTTGTTTTTGCCCATTTTCAGACCATTTTAACACATGTAATTGACTAACTTCCAAGCTTAATCCCAACTGTCTTGCCATTTTTTTCTACTTTTCATTGTTTTTCGTCACAATTTTCACCATTTTTGTTACTTATTGAAATATGTAAAGTTCCCTCCAAAACTTTTCTTGTGAATTTTTGATGCTTTTCGGCCCTTTTAGTCACTTTTCACTCTTTTTTACCACTTTGAGACCACTTTGGATACCTTCTTACAATTTTCCAGGTCCACTCCCAATTTTCTTGCCAATTTTTGTTGTTTTTGCCCATTTTTGACAATTTTCACTCATTTTGACAGTTTAGGACCATTACTTACAACAAACTATCCATTTTCCAGGTTTAATCCCAACTTTCTTGCCATTTTTTGTTGTTTTTGCCCATTTTTAGACCATTTTGATGCATTTAATTGGCTAACTTCCAAGCTTAATCCCAACTGTCTTGCCATTTTTTTCTACTTTTCATTGTTTTTCGTCACATTTTTCAACATTTCTGTTACTTTCTGAATTATGTAAAGTTCACTCCAAAAATTTTCTTGTCAATTCTTGTTGCTTTTCGGCCCTTTTAGTCACTTTTCACTTTTTTCCTTTGCCACTTTGAGACCATTTTTTGATACATTATCACTATTTTCCAAGTTCACTCCCAATTTTTTTGTCAATTTATGTCGTTTTTGCCCATTTTTGGACCATTTTCATTCATATAACTGGCTATTTTTCCAAGTTTAATCCCAACTGTTTTGCCATTTTTGTTGACTTGAGGCATTTTTACCACTTTTCAACTGTTTTTCGTCACATTTTTCACCATTTTTGTTACTTTCTGAATTATGTCAAGTTCACTCCAAAAATTTTCTTGTCAATTTTTGTTGCTTTTCGGCCCTTTTAGTCACCTTTCACTCTTTTTTGCCACTTTGAGACCACTTTGGATACCTTCTTGCTGTTTTCCAGGTGCACTCCCAATTGTCTTGCCACTTTTAGCTGTTTTTGCCCATTTTTGACACTTTTCACTCATTCTGACACTTTACGACCATTACTTACAACAAACTTAACCATTTTCCAGGTTTAATCCCAACTTTCTTGCCATTTTTGGAGACTTTGGCCACTTGTATCACTTTTCACTGTTTTTCATCACATTTTTCACCAATGAAGCTACTTTATGAATTATTTAAAGTTTAAAGTAAAGTTCCCTCCAATTTATTTCTTGCTTATCTTTGTTGCTTTTTGGACAATTTAGTTTTTTTTTCACTTTCTGGCCACTTTTAGACCTTTTTTTTTGCCACAAACTGACAATTTACCCAGCTTTAGTCCAACTTTCTCACCATTTATGTTGACTTTGGCCATTTTTAGTACTTTTCCCAGTTTTTTGTCACTTTTTTCCACCAATTTTGCTCCTTTCTGGATTATTTAAAGTTTAAATGTTAAGTTCCCTACAAATTTTTATCTCACAAATTTTTGTTGCCCATTACCCATTATAGTCCCTTTTCAGCATTTTTTGATACATTATCACTTCTTTCCAAGTTCACTCCCAATTTTCTTGTCAATTTATGTTGTTTTTGCCCATTTTTGACACTTTTGGACCATTTTCACAACAAAAAAAGAGGAAAAAAAGTCACTTTGAGATAGTCAAATCAAAAGTTTACGATAAAGTGTTTGAATTGGACGATTTATCCCAAAAGCCTGACTTTATATGTATAAAAACAAAACAAAATGAAACAAAAAAAAAATGTAAAAGAGAGAAATCACAACAAAAACAGTCTTTAAAAAAAAATTTCTGAGTTTTTCATTGGCAGACATGAGTCTCTATACATTATTTTTGGTTACATTATAGAAAATGTTCACTCCAAACAGAAAAGGAGTGTTTAAATAAATGTCTGGGATTTGAAGCTACTTCTTTGAGACTCTTTGTAACCTCCTCTGAATCGACACACTGTGCTCTATCTGCACCTTTAAGTCTGCACCTGTTGCAGCAGCTTTCAGCCGACAGAACATTTAGTCTCTGCATTAAGAGGTTTAACCTCCGTCTGTATGAATGGAAGTTTTCTCAGACTTTCACCGAGGAAAGGTCGTTTCTGTGATAACGGAGCGAAAAAGATCTCAGGCGGAATGTGACCCACAAAGTTTCTCTCTTTCTCAGTGAGCGTCTGTGAACAGGTTCATTCACACAGTCAGAGGTTAAACCTCTTAACACACAGACACAATGTGCCACTGACTGCTGGCTGCGGCAACATGTGGACTTAAAAGGTGCTGCAAGGACTGAATGAAAGCTGCCATCAGACGGCATCATGGGAAGTGACGGATTGAAGAGACTCTGCTGCTGGGATGTGTTTGCTTTGAGTCACTGAGGAAACTGAATGAATCACTGCAGCTCCTTCAGATTTACACCACTCCACAGCCAAAGAGAATTCTTGGAAATGATCAGACTAGAGCAGCAACCTGCAGTCACAAAATATGACGCTGATGCAGAACTGCAGTTCATCAAGCGTCCACTAGGGGCTGACTGTAGAAGCGCCAGTTACCACATACACACCCATTCAAAAAAAGCAGATTTCTACAGCAGAAATAATCATGTTTACAGCCTGGTTTAATGGACAGTCATGGTCTAAATCAGTGATTCCCAACCTTTTCCAACTCAGGGCCCACTTTTAAGTCTCAAAAATGTTGGGGCCCACCTTTGACCCAATAAGTAAGGAGGATATTTTTATTTTTTTATTGAACCTTTATTTTACCAGGGGTTTTCCCGTTGAGATTTAAAAAAAAAAAATCTCTTTTAGAAAGGAGTCCTGGCCAAGACAGCAGCACCTGTTAATAGTCAGCCATACAGTCAGTCACATAAAAACAATAACAAGAATTAAGTCAATAAAATGACAATAAAACAATTACTTTGTTTATATAAAATGCCTTGTTATTCGTAACAATGATCTGAAATGTGACAGCAACCCAAAATGTGATTAAAAAAATGTAACAAACCTAAAATGTTACAACTTTTCAATAATATAACAGATGCTGAGCCCAAAACATAATAACTTTTTCCCAAAAATGTAACAACTTGTTACAATTCATTGTTAAGTTTCAGGTCATGTTACCTATTTGGCTGTAACACACCTTCTTAAAGGACTATATTTTATATATGAATATCTGAACATTCTTAATTTCCTTTAAACATGGCTGAGTTTTAACATTCTTAACATTATTCTGTTTATTTGTATCTTGTATTTACACTTCACTTGGACCAGACTTTTTTGGTGGAATTTGGCGGCCCATTCGCAATACTTTCACGGCCCTCCAGGGGGCCGCGGCCCACAGGTTGGGAACGGCTGTTCTAAATAAATGGTTTCTCTGTCCAAAATTTGAAGTTAATATTCTTACGAGTTTTGCAAATTGAAGGGCATAGCTAACCTGTTAGCAGTGAGGCTAAATATCCACTTTAGCTGCCTCTTTACTCAGAGTAAGTCAAACATATCAAATATTTGAATAACTATTAATTGCAATAAATCAAATAGATTTCAGCATTTTCAATATGACATCCACTAACAATCGGCTTCAAAACTCTCCATTAGAAACAAATGGATGATGTCATCAAGACTACGTTCATATAACAAACAGCATGGACAGAGCCAGGATTTCAGTTTTTAGTGGGCCAAAAGAATATTGGCTGGATATTAAATTTCAAAAGTAACAGATCACAATACCCCCCACCCCCCACCCCCACCCCCAATTGACTGCTTTCTGCCCATTTTAGCCACTTTTTTACCCTTTTTTGCCACTTTTGGACCATTTTTTAAAAACTATCTTCTTACTATCCTAAAAGTTTACAAGTTTTTCCCAATTATCTCACCAACTTTTGTTTCTTTTGGCCATTTTTTTCCACCTGGAACTTATTTTAATTTACTTTCATTGCTACTTCTTGCTGTTTTTCGCACTTCTCACCGCTTAGATTGTTTCTCCTGCAAAGGTAGTTTTCACCAGTTTGACTTTTTCTATCAGGGTTGAGGAGCAGAAAACGTCTACTGCAAAAAATTGTATATGGTATTCTGACAGATTTGAGGTTTAATAAATATTGAACTGTCTGTGATTAGGATATTGCAGCAGGACATTTTGCGATTGAATCTAGTTTGTGATTAATTGTCCAGCTTTACTGACAATGACAAATCACAGTTCGACCACAAGTGTCTGCTCCTCCTTCTTCAAGTGTTTACGGCAGCTAATTTCGATAAAAGCTTGTTGTTCAGCCTCTGACTCATGGCTTTCTTCATCTGTGATGTGATCTCTTCAGGTTTCATCACACTCAGAGGAAGTGAAAGTCCTGCATGTTGTCAGTTGGAGCATTAGCGAGATGGCAGCAGTCCAGCAGAGAGAGATGCAGCCTGAGCTTCTCTCCTGCTGAGCTGCTGACAAACTGTCAGATAACAGTCGATGACAGCGAAGCAGCAAAGCAGGTTGTAAAATAAAGTTCTCAGCTTCATGTACTGTTGTTGTACATTGATTCCAGTGCAGCAGTTTGCAGTGGGGCTAAGCAATTCATCACAAATTAGATTAAATCACGATATGTCCTAACGCAATATTCTAATCACAGGCAGTGAAATATTTCTAAAACCTGAAATGTGTCAAAATATCAGTTTTTGCAGCAGATGTTCTACACCAGAGTTACTCAACCGAAGTGGTAAAAAGAGGCAAAATCTACAAAGAGTAGAAATACAACTTATTCTGAGGTCGTAAAAATGGCAAAAAAGCAACAAAAATTGGCATTTTAATTGGGATAAAACCTGGTAGTACTCAAAAAGTAGCAAAAAATGGTCCAAAAGTGGCAAAAAAGCGTGAAAAGTGACTAAAATGGCCAAAAAACTCAACAAAAATTAGCAAGAAAATTTTAAAGGAAACTTAAAAAAAATTCAGAAAGTAGCAAAAATTGTGTAAAAGTGACAAAAAATAGCCAAAGTTGACAAAAATAGCAAGAAAGTTGGGTTACACTTGGAAAATGGTCAGTTCGTTGCAAAAAAATTGGTCCAAAAGTGGCAAAAAAGAGTGAAAAATGACTTAAATGGCCAAGAAACAACAAAAAATAGCAAGAAAATTTTGGAGGAATCTTTAAAAAATTTAGAAAGTGGCATAGATGGTGAAAAAGTGACAAAAAATTGTGAAAAGGTGAAGCCAGAGTTGACAAAAATGGCAAGGAAGTTGGGTTAAACTTGGAAAATGTCAGCTTGTTGCAAAAAAATTGGTCCAAAAGTGGCAAAAAGAAAGGGTTAAAAATGACTTAAATGGCTAAAAAAACAACAAAATTAGCGAGAAAATTTTGGAGGAAACAAGAAAATTCAGAAAGTGGCAAAAATAATGAAAAAGTGACAAAAAATGGCGAAAAGTGGTAAAAATAGCCATAGTTGACAAAAATGGCAAGAAAGTTGGGTTAAACTTGGAAAATGGTCAGTTTGTTGCAAAAGATTGGACCAAAAGTGGCAAAAATCAGAAAAATGTCTTGTGAAAAAGGGATGAAAAAAAAAGAATTGGGAAGAAAATTGGGAATGAACCTGGAAAAGAGTGATAAGGTTTTAAAAAAATGGTCCAAAAGTGGCAAAAAAAAAAGAGTGAAAAATGACTTAAATGGCCAAGAAACAACAAAAAATAGCAAGAAAATTTTGGAGGAAACTTTAAAAAATTCAGAAAGTGGCAAAAATAATGAAAAAGTGACAAAAAAATGGCGAAAAGTGGTAAAAATAGCCAAAGTTGACAAAAATGGCAAGAAAGTTGGGATTAAACTTGGAAAATGGTCAGTTTGCTGCAAAAGATTGGTCCAAAAGTGGCAAAAAATAGTGAAAATGTCTAGTGAAAAAATTGGCCAGAAAATTGGGAGAGAACAGTGTCAGACGGTATAATAAAAAAAAAGGTCCAAAAGTGGCAAAGAAGAAGTAGAAGAAGAAAAAATGTAGAAAAATTAGTCCCAGTTGTCGTGGTAGTGGGTTGTTGTTGTTGTGCTGTTATTAATGTAACTGTTCATGTTCTACAATGTTTGTTCAAAAACATAAGATGGGAACCTAGAAACGATCGCACAAGAAAATCGCAATATTGGAAATAATAATAATCACAATTAGATTATTTTTGCAAATCGTTCAGCCCTAGTTTGTAGTTTGTACTGTAGTTGGCAAACAGTGAGAGAAGCTGCTGAGACAGTGATGAGGAAAACAGAGTCAGCACACACACACACACACACACACACACACACACACACACACACTGTCCCTCACCCTCAGCATACCTCTCCTCTTCACCCCAACTGAACCCTTCCTTTAACTACCCTCCTCAACATCAGAACACCCCCCTCCCCTTCATGTACCCTCAGTCTACCCTGTCTTACCCTCAAGCGAACTTTCCCTCACCATCAGTAAACCCTTTTCTCCACTTTTCCTCATTCCATAACTGTACCTCTTCTTACCCTCAGGATACCCTTCCTCACCCCGGGTGTATCCTTTATGACATAGGTGTAACCCTTTGTGCCCTTTCCGTACCCTAAAGTTTATAAAGTATATACACTTCTTGATACCCTCAGTGTCTGGCGTCACAATCCATGTACCCATCCTCCCCTAACATCAGTGTCTCTACACGTAACCCTCATCACCATCATTATACCCTTCCATGAACTAATTGTACCCGTCATCACCATCAGCTTAACCCTCCATACACTCAAGTGTACCCCTCCCTTCCTTACCACAGTCCACCTTTTCTTTCCAGTGGTGTACTCTCCATCACCCTTAGTGTAAAACTCCTTCCCATGTATAAGTGTACCCTTAATCACCCTCAGTGTTACCCGTCATACCCTCAAGTGTGCTTTTTGTCACCCTTACTCATCAGTGTACCCTTCCCTCTATTATTGTGCCCTCAGTTTACTCTCCCCTCTCATCTGTATACCCTTTCATACCCTCAATGTGTACCCTAACTCATCAGTGTCCTTGCCCTCAGTTTACCCTATCTTCCCATTGGTATACCCCTTCATACCCTCCTTAATCCTCAAGTGTACCTGTACTTACCCTCAGTGTAACCCTCAATATTCTCGAGTGTACCCTTAATCACCTGAGTGCAACCGTCCACACTCATAAACGTACCCTTGTCAACCAAGTGTATCCCCCCCCCCCTTACCCTCAGTGTACCCTTCCCTTTCTGTAAGTATACCCCCTCTATGCCTTCAATGTATGCCTCCTTCCCTCTCATCTGTATACCCTTTCATACCCTCAGTGTGTACCCTAACTCATCAGTGTCCTTGCCCTCAGTTTACCCTTCTTTCCTATTGGTATACCCCTTCAAACCCTCCTTTATCCTCAAGTGTACCTGTACTTGCCCTCAATGTAACCCTCAATATTCTCAAGTGTACCCTGGTAACCCAAGTGTACCCTTAATAATTGATAAACCCTTCCTTACCCTCAGTGTAACCCTCAACATTCTCAAGTGTACCCATAAATATCTGAGTGAAACTGTCCACATTCATAAGTGTACCCTGGTCACCCAAGTGTAACCTCCCCTTACCCTCAGTGTACCCTTCCCTTTCCATAAGTATACCCCTCCATGCCTTCAATTTATGCCTCCTTCCCATCTGTATACCCTTTCATACCCTCAGTGTGTACCCTAACTCATCAGTGTCCTTGCCCTCAGTTTACCCTTCCTTCCCATTGGTATACCCTTCAAACCCTCCTTTATCCACAAGTGTACCTTTACTTACCCTCAATGTAACCCTCAATATTCTCAAGTTTACCCTGGTCACCCAAGTGTACCCTTAATAATTGATAAACCCTTCCTTACCCTCAGTGTAACCCTCAACATTCTCAAGTGTACCCATAAATATCTGAGTGCAACTGTCCACATTCATAAGTGTGCTCCAGTCACCCAAGTGTAACCCCCCCTTACCCTCAGTGTACCCTTCCCTTTCCGTAAGTATACCCCTCCATGCCTTCAATATTCCCATCAACAACGTCATTGCTTTCTGTTTTCTTCCTCTTCGTTGCCATGAGGGATGGACTTCATATGTAATTAGACTCCTGCCCTGTCACCTACATCCTGTCAAACATCCATAACAATGAACATGGTATTTAGCCAAGAACTTGCATCCTGCTTTTATGGGAACTTTATTGGCATAACTAGTGGCCTCACCTCGCTTGACCCTTGAGTTTGTGTTTTTTCTGAGTCAGACTGACCCAATATTCTCTCACACACTTAGGCCGTGAATATACAGCTAACAATGCTACAAACATTATTAATGCGCCCTAACATTATCAGTCACCGATTTTCCAAGACTACCAACCCTGCCTTTAAGTGTGCCCTGAATCATGACTATACCCTTCCTTGCCCAAAGTTTACCCCTCCTTTAATGAGCTATTTCTATTTCCATCCATGTCCCCAGGGTACACCATCCTCGTGTGTACCTTTGCTCAACACAGTGTGCCCTTAACCCTCACCCTGAGTGTAACCCTCTTTATCCTTAAGTGTATCCTTGGTCACCTAAGTGCTGCCTAAATCATTACTATACCCTTCCTTGCCCAAAATGTACCCCCCCCTTTAATGTGCTATTTCTAACCCTCACCCTGAGCACACTCCCTTCTCACCAGTTTACCCCATCCATACCCCCAGGGTACACCACCTCATGTATACCCTTACTTACCACGGTGTGCCCTTTTTAACCCTCACCCGTAGAGAAATCCTCCTTATACTCAAGAGTATACTTGGTCACTCAAGTGTTCCCTAAATCATCACTATACCCTTCCTCACCCAAAGTGTACCCTTCCTCACCACAGTGTACCCTTTCTTACCCACACCCTGAGCATACTCGCCCTTCTCACCAGTTTACCCCCTTCACACTTTCATGTGTATCCTTACTCATCACAGTGTGCCCTTTCTAACCCTCACCCTTAGCGTAACCCAACTTATATTCAAGTGTATACTTGGTCACTCAAGTGTTCCCTAAATCATTACTATACCCTTCCTCTTTCTTACCCAAAGTGTACCCTTCCTTTAGTGTACCCTTTCTAACCCTCACCCTGAGCACTCTCGCCCTTCTCACCAGTTTACCCCATCCATACCCCCAGGGTACACCATCCTCATGTGTACCCTTACTCAACACGATACCCTTCCTTTCCCTCAGCCTCAGTGTAACCCTCCTGCTTATCCTCAAGTGTTCTCTAAATCATTACTGTACCCTTCCTTACCCAAAGTTTACCCTTACCCTGAGCACACTATTCCTTCTCACCAGTTAACCCTATCCACACCCTCAGGGTACCCCATCCTCATGCATACCCTTACTCACCATAGTGTGCCCTTTCTAACCCTCACCCTTAGTGTTACCCTCCTCATATTCAAGTGTATACTTGGTCACTCAAGTGTACCCTGAATCATCACTATACCCTTTCTTACCCAAAGTGTACCCCTCCTTAAGTGTACCCTTTCTAACCCTCATCCTGAGCACACTCCCTTCTCACCAGTTTTCCCCATCCATACCCTCAGGGTACACCATACTCATGTATACCCTTACTTACCACAGTGTGCCCTTTCAAACCTCACCCTTAGTGTAACCCTCCTTATCTTTAAGTGTATCCTTGGTCACTTAAATTTACACTAAATCATTACTATACCCTTCCTCTTTCTTACCCAAAGTGCACCCTTCCTTTAGTGTACCCTTTCAAACCATAACCCTTAGCACTCTTGCCCTTCTCACCAGTTTACCCCATCCATACCCCCAGGGTACACCATCCTCATGTGTACCCTTACTCAACACGATACCCTTCCTTTCCCTCAGCCTCACTGTAACCCTCCTGCCTATCCTCAAGTGTAATCTAAATCATTACACTACCCTTCCTTACCCAAAGTGTACCCTTACCCTGAGCACACTATTCCTTCTCACCAGTTAACCCCATCCACACCCTCAGGGTACCCCATTCTCATGCATACCCTTACTCACCATAGTGTGCCCTTACTAACCCCCACCCTTAGTGTAATCCTCCTTATATTCAAGTGTATACTTGGTCACTCAAGTGTACCCTGAATCATCACTATACCCTTTCTTACCCAAAGTGTACCCCTCCTTAAGTGTACCCTTTCTAACCCTCACCCTGAGCACACTCGCCTTTCTCACTAGTTTAACCCCTTCATACTTTCATGTGTACCCTTCCTCACCATAGAATGCCCTTTCTAACCCTCACCCTGAGCACACTTGCCCTTCTCACCAGTTTACCCCATTCATACCCCCAGGGTACACCATCCTCATGTGTACCCTTACTCATCACAGTGTGCCCTTTCTAATCCTCACCCTTAGCGTAACCCAACTTATATTCAAGTGTATACTTGGTCACTCAAGTGTTCCCTTAATCATTACTATACCCTTCCTCTTTCTTACCCAAAGTGTACCCTTCCTTTAGTGTACCCTGTCTAACCCTCACCCTGAGCACTCTCGCCCCTCTCACCAGTTTACCCCGTCCATACCCCCAGAGTACCCTTACTCACCACAGTGTGCCCTTCTTCACCCTCACTATAAGTGAGACACTCCATATCTTCAAGTGTACCCTAAATCATCACAATACCCTTCCTCTTTCTTACCCAAAGTGTACCCTTCCTTTAGTGTACCCTTTCTAACTCTCACCCAGAGCACACTTGCCCTTCTCACCAGTTTACCCCATCCATTTCCCCAGGGTACCCCATCCTCATGTGTACCCTTGTTCAACAGTGTGCCCTTTCTAACCCTCAGCCTCAGTGTAACCTTCCTGCCTATCCTCAAGTGTAATCTAAATCATTACACTACCCTTCCTTACCCAAAGTGTACCCTTACCCTGAGCACACTATTCCTTCTCACCAGTTAACCCTATCCACACCCTCAGGGTACCCCATCCTCATGCATACCCTTACTTACCACAGTGTGCCCTTTCTAACCCTCACCCTTAGTGTAATCCTCCTCATATTCAAGTGTATACTTGGTCACTCAAGTGTACCCTGAATCATAAATATACCCTTCCTTTCCCAAAGTGTACCCCTCCTTTAGTGTACCCTTTCTAACCCTCATCCTGAGCACACTTGCCCTTCTCACCAGTTTACCCCATCCATAACCCCAGGGTACACCATCCTCATGCGTACCCTTCCTCGCCACAGTGTGCCCTTTCTAATCCTCACCCTTAGCGTAACCCAACTTATATTTAAGTGTATACTTTGTCACTCAAGTGTTCCCTAAATCATTACTATACCCTTCCTCTTTCTTACCCAAAGTGTACCCTTCCTTTAGTGTACCCTGTCTAACCCTCACCCTGAGTACTCTCGCCCTTCCATACCCCCAGGGTACACCATCCTCATGTGTACCCTTGTTAAACCCAATACCCTTCCTTACCCTCAGCCTCAGTGTAACCCTCCTGCTTATCCTCAAGTGTACTCTAAATCATTACTGTACCCTTCCTTACCCAAAGTGTACCCTTACCCTGAGCACACTATTCCTTCCTGAGCACTCTCGCCCCTCTCACCAGTTTACCCCGTCCATACCCCCAGGGTACACCATCCTCATGTGTACCCTTCCTCACTACAGTGTGCCCTTCTTAACCCTCATCATAAGTGAGACACTCCATATCTTCAAGTGTACCCTAAATCATCACTATACCCTTCCTCTTTCTTACCCAAAGTGTACCCCTCCTTTCTAACACTCGCCCTTCTCACCAGTTTACCCCCTCCACATCCTCATGTGTACCCTTCCTCACCACAGTGTGTCCTTCCTAACCCTCACCCCGAGTGTACCCTCCCCTCCCATCAGTGTACCCCCCTGTACCCTCCTCACCTCTGCAGTGTGAGTATTCGCCGAGCAGCAGCAGCAGCAGGCAGCAGATCTCCAGCAGCTTCACTCTTCCTACCATCATTTCTTCTTTTCTTTCCTCTTCTGGAGAAATCAAATGTCACCGGGTATCTCCTGCACACACCCCTGTACCCCCTCTCCTTGTATCCCTCTGTTTCTTCTTCTTCTTTTTGTTATTATTGTTGTAGTTTTCAGTGTTG
>RPOG01000721.1:0-249696 GCA_008086565.1 Thalassoma bifasciatum
GTCTGACCTCAACTGACTAGACAGGTCTGACATTTTGATGTTGTTACATGCTGTTGCTACATTACAGGTCTCTAAGCACTGCTGAGCTGATATTTACAATGCTGATGTGAACATTTAAGCCTTTACCCCGGTTTCACCTTGTGCCTCTGACCTGCTGATGACTGCTGCCAGATCCTTGGACACAAACCCTTTTTTTTTTTTTACCTCTGTCTCACTGCTGCTGCACTGCATTGTGTAGCTGAATTACATTCCTTCCTATCCTGAGGAAAAGGAGAGTGTATTTTGTTTTTTCATATTGTGTACATAAGTTAGTCATTCTTGGACCACAGCATCCTACAGAGTCAGCTGCTCGGTATTTACTAATGTTGTATCATGTAATAACTGCAGATTAGACCTATAATGAGGAAGTACCAGTTTGTGTTCATCTTAGTGACCCATATTTGACAGAGAAAGCATGTCACTGACATTTAATGTAAGCTATGAAAGGGAAGGGGAGCTGAACTGTTGCTCAAATCAAAACCCAGATGAGGTGAACAAAGCCAAGGCTGCAGCTGCCTTTGATTGCTGTCATTATGTCTACTTGTTTGTTTGTCTGCTTCAGTGTCAACAGGTAAAGCTGCATCATGACAACAAATTTGCACAGACAAATTTGAAACAAATTGTGAGATCAGCTAGACTGTAGCTTAGTTTTTTTTTGCAACAAAAAAATAATTATCATCATTATGGTGTTTTAACTAATCAGAATGAAGAACTCTGCTAGTAAAGAAAATGAGAAAAAAGGCATAATCTGGGCTCTGCAGTAAATTGCTTTTTTAACCCACTGACACTAGTTACAAGCATAGAAATTGTCAATACCTCTAAAAACTCAATGACAATGTGTGATCTTCCTGATGTCCCCGTTTGCATATAATAGCATCATTGCTACCTATCTTAGAGTCCTAGTTTCATACCAGTTAAATATCCCCCATGGTTGGTCATATAAGATAGACGAGCAAAACAGGTCTCAGCTCTATAATAAAGGGGGTTCACCTGACAAACTAATAGACACTAAAATAAGTTAATAAGCAACTGATGACTCTCTGTCAAATATTTGTGTAGTCAATACATGACACTTGGACTACTCATGTTTGTTCACCTGACAGTTGAAAAGGCATGGACATGGGGCTTAGGTGTTTAGATAGTAACACTGTAAAATCGGGATAGATGAGGTGGAGAATACGTTGAGTGAAATAATATTAAAACTACCTTACATTAATCCTATGCTCCATTATTGTTCTGAGTTGTATAATTGTTTACATACTACAGGAATAACAGATGGAATCTGTGCATCTGTGCTTTCCTACCTCCAAATAGACGACCCATGGCATGACCAGAGTGGCAACCAGGAGGTCTGCGACAGCCAGGCTGACAATCAGGTAGTTGGTGGTGGTCTGAAGAGCCTTCTCTCTGGAAACAGCCATGCACACCAGCACGTTGCCGAAGACGATGACAAAGATGAGCAGGGTGAGTAGCATAGCGTAGTAGTTATATGGGTGCTTCTGCTCCTGGTCTGTTTCGTTAAAGGTTCCATTGTCAAAGAAACTGTTGTTGTAGGCATACTGGGTTAAGACATCCATTAGCTGTGAGTGACAAAGGCCAGGAGTGGGCCCTGAGAGGGGGAAAAAAAATAGAAAAACAACAATTTAATGTAAATGTGTTCATGAGCTTATATGCACAAAGTCTGATAGTAAAAAACAAACAAACAAAAAATGGACATTTGTGAAATTTCTGGTATTCCTGCATGGCTACTTTCATGTCCTATCTCATTTATGTATGACTACTGATAGGCTTATCTTCATTTATACACGAAAAATATATACGCACTTTTGCTTATAAATTAATGCAAATGAATCTACCATAACAGATGAAAACTTTTTTAATCCCAAACAACTTGGATGGAAATAGGAAAGAATATAAAACTGAGTGGTTCATTTAGAAATCTGGCAGAAACTCAATCAAATCTTAGTGCTTTTGGCAAGCTGCCTTGTGTTTGTATCAACTAAAAAGCCACAAGTCTGCAATCTTCACAGCATATTGTGATGTATTAACATTACTTTTACCCCAAGCTGTATAAGTCTTCAAAAACTCTTCAAAAAGCTGTTTCATAAAATTAGTCAACAATCTGTGAACAATTCTACTCTTGTTAGGCCTAGAAGAAGTGTAACAAAACGATGTGTCAACAAAAGTGAGGTATTTCTTGGAAGGATTGAGGGTTAGGGTTCTCTGTAAACATGTTTGGAGCCTTTGTATTTCACATCAGAAAACATGAAAACCCAAAGCAGACACTCTAGTATTTTCCCTCCAGATGAAACATACAAAACACTTTTTCAAATCTGTTTGAGGAGGTCATATTCAGGTCCTAGTATCGTAGCTGTATCCTCATCTCCATCCTTCCAGAGAGGCTGCTCTGCTGCATTTCTTGGCCCATTACCTCCACGAGCTCATGAACGGTGGAAAAGTTAGTCTTGCATTTAGCAATCATTTTTCTTGCCCCCTTGTGCAGCTGGCAGGTATTGGAGTTGGGCCTGTGGGTGCATACATGTGTCCTGTGCACATGGAGAGCATTGAGCAAACAGAATAGACCAAACACTGCCCAAAAGAGCTGCTTTACACAGTACAGCCAAGGTCAAGCCTACAGTTTCAAAGCTGCGGTTAAGTATCCCACAAAAGGTACAGCAAGTATTTAATGTGGTTTGAAAAACAGTCATAAAAACAATTATGCTATTTCAGGTGTCGGATGTGTCAGTGTTAAAAATTAACAGCCAAGCTTTCGCTCCAAACCGACAGATCACAGTGATGTTGAAAACCTTAATTAGTGGTGTTGGGCTGAACTAGCATGCCATCAGAGCAGACATCAGATGGGCCTTTGTTTCATCAAAATGATGAGTGTAAGTGCTCATTTGTCAGTGACACACACTGAAACCGACAAGAACCACTATGACTCTCAAAAACAAGTACAACTTACTGAAAAGACAGAAAAGTGAAAGCTGCGTGTGCAGAAAAAGTAAGATTGCCAGCCTTAACACTGAACACAATTTTTGGGGTTTCGAACATTTTATAAACTACTGAGTATGTGAATACAGGATGGCTTGTCCTGGTTTTGTTTAGAGTATGTTTTTCTCATATGGGGAGGGTGGTTGTCTATTGGGAGGATGGTGGAAAAGGCAGCAGAGGAAAGGCAATGTATTTGAGGAAAACAGGGCAAAAGAAGACGGCAATGGGTGGGGGCTGAGCGTTGAGCAACAGCTGTGATGAAGACAATTGCCTCAGTGCTCCAGGTGTGTGCTTCAACAGATAGAGCAAACTAGAACGCTGTGTAAGTTCTGTGTAGAGACATATCAGTTTGATTTATCGTATACCTTATCGATCTTTGGTTGGGATGCAACATTATTTCATGCGGTAAGTAAAAGTTACAACCTGAGATACATAACTTTAGGCATACATCTCCCCGATTCCTGTTTAGATAGATTGTTGTGTCAGTTTAGAATTTCTCAATTTCATCCTCTCTGTTGATATTTCTGACAGGAATTTACCTCAAATTCCAGTCTACAACTAACCCTTCTTTTTTAAACTCTGCAGCCAAAAGTATGGAACAAAAGTTTTTGCACATGCATTCATAATACCACTAGGGCCAATTATTGCATAATAAGCCTCCTCAGACCAATCAAAATCCTGTCTGGCATGTTAGAAATTTGATTGGCTACAGTTAAAGCAAGACCAACCACTTCCCTTAGTTAACATAAAAAATTGTAGAGCAATTTGACCTAGATAAGATAAAAGACAAATGCCAATAAGATCGAAACACGACAATGGAAAAGCAGTAATAAGTAAGACAGGAAATAAGCAATGTTCTCTAAATAAAAGTCATTTAGAATATGTTTGTTCTGTGTTTGAGAGCTCAATAGAAGAGGGAAAGAGGGCCTTTGAGTCGCATAACAATGTCTGATTGAAGGCATATGAGAGAATTAATTTGACAGATCATGATCTGGTTGGCTGATAATCATTTTTGCTTTTTCAGCTACTTGTTCCTCCCAAACTGTGTCCAAGTCCCTCTGATAAGCGCCAATAATTTTGGAGAACATTTTGATTATGCTGTTTGAGTTGTTCTTGTCCTTCACAGACAGCCCATTATACCACCAGCTAAATGAAAGTATTAAAAGGCTTTTGAATAACAAAGCTTTCAAAAAAATGCATCATCCTTTTTCACATCCATGTAAAGAATTTTGCCTCTGCATTAAATGAATTGACCCCATTCGGCAATCAGCTCAGTGTCTGCACATCCAGTTTAAACTGAGAGTCAAACACAATGCTAAGATATTTATTGGAGTCAGGAATTTCAACCTTTTGGTGGTGAATGAGGCTTTCTCCTGGTATGTCATTGTTCATCCTAAAATCAATGATTAGCTCCCTGTTTTTTTAACAAATTTAAACCTGAGGAGTAATCTTCATACCATTCCAAAAAAGCAGGTGAAACCTGACCGTGATCTGGGTCTTGGTCTTGAAGAAGACACGGGAGGACGGTATCATTCAAAAAAATTTTAATGTAACAGTCTTATGTATAAAACTTTTTTTGACTTTTCCCCTATGCTTGATGGAAATATAAAACGTTTTGCTGATTGCTCTGTAAGCAATCTCTTTGTTGTTGTTGTTGTTGTTGTTGTTTGTTTTATTTTTGCGTCATTTATATTCTTTGACCTGACCTGTGTTCCTAAAGACAGAGGACATCTGAGTAATCTTGGCAAACCCGACGTGCAAAGCAGTGTTTTGTTTTCGCCTCTGTATGCAGCCTTCCTCACCAATGTATTTTATTAACAACATAATACATTTTCCTCATCGATTTTTAGTGTAGTTCTGACATCTCACTCTCCCTCACCCATTGCTGTCACACTCCCAAGGTTGTTGTGGAGTTCCTTGACTGTTGTGTTTAGCCTTCTTTTCACATCATATTTATTCTCAGTCTGTTGATTTGTGAAAGCTGTATTCTTTACAGATGCTTCTATGTACTTTTAAGCCTCACACAAGCACCAAGTGTTTTTATTCCAGACCCTCATATTTAGTGTTGATCATTTTCAAGACCTTAGTTATCCTTGGGACTTTTTCCTTTTCTGAATAACTCTTTCCTTTTTCTAAGCAGTTTGTAAATTCTTTGACTGGGTCAGAATAATATTTACCTGTACTACATTAGGAAGTCACGGCACTGGTTAGTTTATCTTACGCACTTCACAAAAGAGCAAACTCACTCTAACAAGACTGTGAATGTCAAAAAAAGGGCAAACTTAAGTGTTATTTTATGTGCAGAAACAGCAACCCGGCAGCCACTTATCAGCATTAGCAAACATCTCACAGCTTTACGTTGATCAAACTTTGGATTTGTGAAGATCTGCGCACAGCTTTCCATCTACAATGTCTGTTTGTGTGACCAACACTGAGAACTGAAGACTGGAGATCTGGTGTTTTTNGGATCAGCTTCAAATTTCTCATGTGTATACTACACACAGTGACGATTAAAAGTTATTAAAAGATTGTTATAATCTGCAGGGGCGTGGCCACCAGAGGGCGCCAAAAAAAAAGAAAAATTTACATGCTCCGATTTGTATGAAATTTTTTGGGCACGTTTATCACTCCAAGACCTTCATAAAAATGTAAAATGTTAAGGCAAAACAATAATTCAAAGTTCCGAAATTTTATGTCAAAGTTAGAATTTTTGCGCTAGCACGGTGCGAACTTTTTCGAACTTGTCCTACAGTTTTTTTCTGATTATCTCCAAATTGGACAGGTGCATACTATACCCACTGATGATCAAAAGTTATTAAAGAATTGTTATAATATTGATGGGCGTGGCCACTAGGGGCGCCAAAAGTTGACCATTTTTCAGAACCACAAAAACCTTAATAACTTTCTCGTACAAAGTCAGATCCTGACCAAACCTCACACACATGTTCACTGTCCCAGCCTGAGCGCAGCCATATAGCATTCATTCACGTGAAGTAAAGCGCCCCCTATTGGCAACAGGAAATCAAGTGTTTTATGCTGTGACCCATAGCTCCTCCCCCTTTGATCTTTTTTTTAAAACAATTGCACAGAAACATCAAAAACATCTTCAAGAAGCAACATATATAAGGTCAAGTTCCTATTTTGAATGATGTGTCTTTAGTGTTGTGTCAAAGTCGACCCAACATTGACCATTTTCTCACAAACACAAAAACCTTAATAACTTTCTCGTACAAAGTCAGATCCTGACCAAAACTCACACACATGTTCACTGTCCCAGCCTGAGTCCAGCCATATAGCATTTATTCATGTGAAGTAAGGCGCCCCCTATTGGCAACAGGAAATCAAGTGTTTATGCCCTGACCCATAGCTCCTCCCCTTTTGATCTTTTTTTTTTAAACAATTGCACAGAAACATCAAACACATCTTCAACAAGCAGCATATATAAGGTCAAGTTCCAATTTGAATGATGAATCTCAAGTTTAGTGTCAAAGTCTGAAGTGACTTCATGAATCAAGGACTCCTGATAACTCCCTGATTTTGAGCCTAATCTCCTTCAAATTTCATTTAAACTGTCATGATCCATCCCTGGACACACCCTCAAACTGAGAGGATAAAACTGCATGTCTTATAGATTTTTAATAATTCATTTTTTCCAAGTTTTAGGCTGACAAAACTCTGTACCTTGCAAAAATAATCATTTAGTTCCAGCATTAATGGTCATTTGGCTCCATCTAGTGGCCAGACTTTACTTTTAGGTGGTCTGTGTGAGTTTGGCCACTAGATGGAGTCAAATGACCATTTTTGCTGTGTGATTTCTTTCAGTTCTGACATTGTGACTCTCATTTTTAGAGCAGCAGGAGGCTGTGCAGTGAGCATGCAGCCATTTGATGTTGATATTATATTTGAAATTTCTAAAAAATCTCTAACAAGCTCAGTTAATGAGGTCAAGCTTCTGTTTTGAATGATATTTCTCTTGTAAAGTGTCAAAGTCTGAAGTGGTTTCATGAACCAGACTCTCAATAAGCCCCTGATTTTTAGCCAAATCTTCTTCAGATTTCATTCAAACTGTCAAAATCCATCCCTGGACACACCCTCATACTGAGAGGATTAAACTCTTCGTCTTATGGATTTTTAATCATTTCTTTTTCCAATTTTCAGGCCAATCAAACTCTGCAAGCTGTGAAAATGATCATTTTGCTCCAACAAAAATGGTCATTTAGCTCTATCTAGTGGCCCAACTGAATCTTTGGGTAGTCTGTGTGAGTTTGGCCACCAGATGGAGCCAAATGACCATTTTTTGCTGTGTGACCTATTTTAAGTGCACAGGGAGGCTTCTTAAAGAAACATGAGAGCAGACAGAGGAATGTGCTGTGGCCATGCAGCTCTCTGCATGTTGTCATTATTCTATTTCAGCTGAACCCTGAAACACATGAGCAGGGGTCTGCAACCTTTAAGGAGCCATTTTTCTTTACTTCACATGGATCAAGGTCATTCCACAGCCACAAAAATCTTCACTATAAAAGCAATAAAATGTTTAAATTCGACACAGAAGTAAATGTATTTATAAGTACAGCCACATGCAGCAAAGAACGGCCCTCGCTCCCATGTGGCTGACTGAGAGCGATTGCAGCATGTTCAGACATGCTCACAGGTCGACGCTTTTTAAAATTAAAGCCGCAAGCGGCGAGGAGCGGGGAGTCGCTCTTGTGCGGTTGTCCGAGCGCATGCTCGGACGAGCGCACAAGAGCGAGGGCCCGTGTATCGCCGCTTGCGGCTTTAATTTTAATTATTTTTGCTTTTTCAGCTACTTGTTCCTCCCAAATTGTGTCCAAGTCCCCCTGATAAGCTCCAATAATTTTGGAGAACATTTTGATTATGCTGTTTGAGTTGTTCTTGTCCTTCACAGACAGCCCATTATACCACCAGCTAAATGAAAGTATTAAAAGGCTTTTGAATAACAAAGCTTTCAAAAAAATGCATCATCCTTTTTCACATCCATGTAAAGAATTTTGCCTCTGCATTAAATGAATTGACCCCATTCGGCAATCAGCTCAGTGTCTGCACGTCCAGTTTAAACTGAGAGTCAAACACAATGCTAAGATATTTATTGGAGTCAGGAATTTCAACCTTTTGGTGGTGAATGAGGCTTTCTCCTGGTATGTCATTGTTCATCCTAAAATCAATGATTAGCTCCCTGTTTTTTTAACAAATTTAAACCTGAGGTGTAATCTTCATACCATTACAAAAAAGCAGGTGAAACCTGACCGTGATCTGGGTCTTGGTCTTGAAGAAGACACGGGAGGACGGTATCATTCAAAAAAATTTTAATGTAACAGCCTTATGTATAAAACTTTTTTTGACTTTTCCCCTATGCTTGATGGAAATATAAAACGTTTTGCTGATTGCTCTGTAAGCAATCTCTTTGTTGTTGTTGTTGTTGTTGTTTGTTTTATTTTTGTGTCATTTATATTCTTTGACCTGACCTGTGTTCCTAAAGACAGAGGACATCTGAGTTATCTTGGCAAAGCAGTGTTTTGTTTTAGTCTCTGTATGCAGCCTTCCTCACCAATGTATTTTATTAACAACATAATACATTTTCCTCATCGATTTTTAGTGTAGTTCTGACATCTCACTCTCCCTCACCCATTGCTGTCACACTCCCAAGGTTGTTGTGGAGTTCCTTGACTGTTGTGTTTAGCCTTCTTTTCACATCATATTTATTCTCAGTCTGTTGATTTGTGAAAGCTGTATTCTTTACAGATGCTTCTATGTACTTTTAAGCCTCACACAAGCACCAAGTGTTTTTATTCCAGACCCTCATATTTAGTGTTGATCATTTTCAAGACCTTAGTAATCCTTGGGACTTTTTCCTTTTCTGAATAACTCTTTCCTTTTTCTAAGCAGTTTGTAAATTCTTTGACTGGGTCAGAATAATATTTACCTGTACTACATTAGGAAGTCACGGCACTGGTTAGTTTATCTTACGCACTTCACAAAAGAGCAAACTCACTCTAACAAGACTGTGAATGTCAAAAAAAGGGCAAACTTAAGTGTTATTTTATGTGCAGAAACAGCAACCCGGCAGCCACTTATCAGCATTAGCAAACATCTCACAGCTTTACGTTGATCAAACTTTGGATTTGTGAAGATCTGCGCACAGCTTTCCATCTACAATGTCTGTTTGTGTGACCAACACTGAGAACTGAAGACTGGAGATCTGGTGTTTTTGTGCCCAGCAGACAACTAAATTAAAAAGAAAAGTTACCAGAGGAGGGCAGAGCAAAGCCTTTGGGCAAAAGAATCGGGGTTTGAAGAGAAGCTGTGAGAGAATAAAAGAAAGGGAGTGAGGAGGGAGTGCTCCTGGTAAGATGAGTGAGCATTGCTCAGGGTGCCTATGTGTGGGTGTACCCTGCTGATGCCCTGTGCTCTCTAATCTTCTTTATTTGTCCACCATACATCCTTACTTACAGTTCTTGAGACTGTTTCCACTGCTGACCTGATAGCTGTTTCTGGCTTAAAACAACCCCCTGCTCCTTTTTCTGTTGTCTTCACTGTGTCCTGGTTTCAAATTATGTCCTATGTTAGCGGGGTCTTTGGGTAATGATAGCAACAATCATGTCCTTATTCAAAGGATCGAGTCCAGTGACCTTTAACAGTGTCAGGTCATCTTAAGAGGAATATCTGTGTGACTGCCAAAAGATTGCTTGAAAAACACGCTGGTCACTTTTTCAAACTCTTCATGATACTTAGTAATTTGACTGTTAAACCACAGCTTCACACAGGCTCTCATCATTAAGGAGGATGTAATCCCTCACAAGGTTCTTTTCTTCCATGGGGTCAAACACAGATGTCTTTGTGGACTGCTCTCTCCTGAACCTTTTTTTAAACACTTCAGTATTTGTAATGAGCAGACCTTGGGTGCAGCACTGTATGACTAACAGTGCTTGTGCAAATTTACATAAATGATTTTGTCTCACCCAATTGATTGTCATGCAAGCTTCTGCTTGTGGCAAATCCCACTACACATTTAGTTTGGTCCTGGGTCTGATTAAGCAAATGTGTGGTATGTTAATATAATTAAACACTGACTGGCAGTCTCAGCTGTAACAATCAGAAATACTTTATTAGTCCCAGACGGGAAATTTGTTGTTACCATAGCTCTTAACACGATTCAGCAGTAAGAAAATAAATTGAATAGAGGAAATAAAATAAGCAATAGTATAAACAATAAGTTCAAAATGAGCCATAAGTACCAAAGCATTAAGTACCTAAGATAAAGCAACATTTAACAGATTGTGACTGCAGCAGAATGAACTGTGTTAAAGAAATATTGCACACTGAATAGGTTTTAAGAACAGTTTTTTTTTCTACAAAGAAATCAACTACATTCAATAAATTATCAACAGTTAGACAATCAATGAATTTCTGTAAGTGATTGGGTGAAGTTGTTTATGTTAGAGCTAGTCCAGTGTTGGGTCTAAGCACCCAACTGGCTATCAGCTGCTGTGGGTGTCGAAAGAAGCTCCAAGGCACAGATTCTTAGTTAATGCATTTGCAAAAGGGAAGTCTGATCAGAGGTGCATCCTGCACCCTGACTCCCATCAGCTCCTCAGACTTCCCCGTTGTTCAGCTCTTTATTCACAGTGAAATCATCATATGGGCGTGATCGTATAGTCATTAGTCATGTAAAAACCAGAAGTTCACAGGCAGAACATATTTGAATGGACATCATGTAACCACATTCTGTAAACAGCTGATACCTACTTTCTGCATGAGCAGTCTGTCCTTGATGTGAGAATGATAACATAGATTACAAGCACGGCAGTACAGCATCACTCTAACATCCAGAAAAACTATAAAATCCTATGAAAAAAAGGTGTGCTGAATACTGTTTGCAAGAATTGCAGCACAGAAAAAAAACATCACTGATACACACCCTTCAGGGTGCCATTGTGTTCAGGAAAAGTAACAACTTCAGAAGGCAGAATGAAGCTGGAAGGAGTTGTCCAAAAGCAGCTTGTTAGTTGGGCTTTCATGCAGAAACCTGTTTGAAGACCAAAAAACTTCCTATGTTGTTCTTTGATGGCTGTCCTTGGGTTCTAGTAGGAAAGCACCCAAGATGAACTCTGCTCCTTCCATGTCACTCCTGACGCCTCAAAAACCAATGCTTGATCAGGGCCCTTTTAATTCTTTATTTCTTTTTAACAGGATTATCAGACATAGCGGTTTAGGGTTGTGATCTCTAGACAATCATTTGTAAAGTCTAAAATTTCCTTCAAAAATGGCTGATGTACTGGTTTCACCATTTGCCTAGCAAGTCTTATCTGAGTCATCACCAAGGCTGTGGGTTCAAAAGAAATCCGAGCCAGAACAAATACCAAAATGTGAACAAAACAGCTACATTTATGGTGTATTGAGTCTGTCATTCACCAACAAAGTGACACAAACAGAAAATCAACAACAAAAACCAAAGATATTTTTGTGTTGTCTTTGTATACACAAAAAACAAAGATTTTGCAACCATGTCATGGATTTTAGAAAGTTTACTTTCTGGAGTCCCAATGGAGCTTGATTCAGTGCACTGCTGTGTCTCCTTTGATAAACACGATGGTAGATTAAAGAAAAACCAAGAAGCTTAGTATGAAAGTCACACAGTCTAGAGTGCACTGAGGTCTTAACAACCAATTCACTGAAACTCTTGTAAAAAAGTATACACAAAGTGATACTTTCATTCTAGGCTGACTTTAACCATGACTTCTAAGAGAAATGGTTGACAAAGCGAAATAATGCATGTTCAGTATTTTGGCCGAATGCCAAATGCTCCAACAGGCCTTTCAATACCAGCAAAAAAAAAAAAAAAATTTCCTTGAGTGGTTTTGAAGACCAACTGCAAACAATATGGATAAATAAAGAGTTGGACAAACCATATAGATTGTACATTGACTCATAAGAGGTCATTTGAGGTAAACCCACAAGAATACAAGCGCAAGCACACAATTCACACGACTGGGAGGATGGAGTCAAATGCACAAGGCTGAGACAGAGACAAAAGATCCAGATCTAAAACATCTGGAACTAGACACCGACAGCCAGGGGAGACATAGAAAGGTCCCACACCAACCAGCAGTCCAGACTAAAGGAGCCAAGAGGAAAAGCAAAGGACAAGGAGAGGCAGAGGTTGAATGAGAGAATGAAGTAAGCACTAAGCTTAGATGCTCATGTGCCTCGGGGACAATATACAAGCAAAGGCCGAGAAAGTGGCAGTGAATTTTCAAATAAGTTTGCAGTATTATGATCCACAGGGAATACACCGGACCAAAATCTCAAAATTAAAAGATTTGTTGACACTGAGAGAAGTAATCAAACAAGTCATCATTTTCTGAGTCACCAGAGTCAGAAGTTTGACCTTGTGTGGGTGGAGAGGCAATGACACTTTTATTGTCATCCAAACAATACAATGACATTATCTGTGCTGTGAATTGAGTCTTTCACTGGGTCTTAACTGTTTACTATGGGAGAAAGTGAGCGAAACCATCATTCAATTTGTCAAAGAGCTCATGGTAAAGGGTCTAGAGCAAATGCTCTTAGCTGTTTCATAAAGAAGTTTAGTATCAACCTTTAGACCACAGACACGTGCCTATAGTTTGTAATTTGGGTGTTATCATCCATCGCTACCTTAAGGGGACAATAAAAATCACCAGGACAGGCTATCATATTTTAAATCCATGAACGCTTAAATTTAGCTGAGTTGAAAGGCAGAGGACCGAGAACAAAACCCTGAGTTACTCCATGTCTCACATAAAATAATTCAATGTTGAAGAACTATTACTGTGGGAAATAGTTTTACTCACTATCATTTTAGACTCTAACCACACAAGACCCAAGCAATAAATATCCCTCTCCACAGAAAAGGTTGAGTCTGCAGCAGTGTAGTAACACGGGTCTACCTCTGCACTTTCATATTGATCCCAGGAGAGTGTATTAATGGTGTCCTATTGTGTGACTCCACATTTTCTCACAGCAAAGTGCAAGAGGCAAACACACAGCAAGCACTTCATACACTCAGGCACGCAGAAATGCACAGAGAGGGCCCTTTGGCCCTGCCTGCTGCACCAGCCAGGTGTGATCCCTCTTCACCTCTCTAATGGCTCTGTTAGGCAAGGCCAGTGTCTTGAATGCATCACCCAAAATGCCCAAGAATCTTTTATCACACTTTTTCCTTTCTAATGTTCTTGTTGAGACATCTGACCCACAGTAAAGGCTAGATGATGATTTCTGCGCAGAAATGACGCTCGGAAAAAGACACGAGTGAACGTGTGAGGCTTTCATACTTTTTTTTCACTTTGCACGGCACCTGTTCCGAAACTGCAGGGGGGAAGGGTACTGCAAACACCAGTCTACCAGGGTGCTGAACAAGAGTAGAAGAAGTTTGCATTTGTTTACACCACTTTCAACATAATTTTACCCCATTTCTCTTCTCTGCCAAGTTTGAACACAAGGAAATGTCACGACATGTTTACCAAGGTGATTTCTGTGTGATGAATCACATCAATGCCTGGGTTTTTTCGTATTTTAGACACTTGGAGCTCTGGTTTGCCCTCCATGTTGTCGGTGTGTAAGTGCGGCAGTTACAATTTTTCAGAGGTGCGCAACACAGAAATTTGCGAGGGGTAGCAAATTTTGCTTAAGTGACATCATTTGTCTGCACAGGGCCATGATGCCCACGCGGTCATGTCAAGCATAAAACAGGCCTAAGTCTTCTTGCTGATGTTGTCTGAAAGGATAGTTTTTTGGGTTTTTTTTCAAATCTCACCTACCTAGTAATAGGTAGAAATAGGGTCCTAATCATTTTAAATTAACAATGGTTAAGATATCTCCAGAATGGGTGACAAGGTCAGAGATGAAACTCCAAAGTCTTCAGACAATTGCAAATAACATGCTCTGCTGAGTTACTTGATGGAATGATGAAGGTCTGTTCCCTGATCAAAAAATGATGCATTCCTTCTATTACAGTTTTATAACTCATATTTCTAGCTATATTTATCAACCCAGACAAGACAAGGCCAAGTAAGGACTTTGACCTGTGTTCAGAGATTAAAAAGTTGTCAGGTATACTTTTAGGCTACTCGTTTGCAGGAAACCAAAGAGCTGTGCCCAGTAATGAAGGTTTTAACATTTGGCCAGGAAATCAAAATTCTTAGAGGGTAGATGTTAGAGAAACTCTCGCTGCCTCATCTGGTGTCATTAAACTTGAGTGATCAGTTCATGGCATTTAGCAAATGATGCAGATGTGAAACTCAAATATCATTCGCTTCTGGTGACAGAAAACCACCGAGCTTCTTTGTCTGCCACCTTATGTGTAACAACATTAATATCAGTAATTTGGATTTAATGGCTATTTGATCCAATCTGTATGAAACTGCAGACCAGGATGTGAAACAGAGGTGCAGAACTGAAGAAAGTCTACATTACTTTTTTCATTTAAGATGATAAACGTTCACACTGCGGTGTGACTGCAGTTTAAATCTACCTTGATATTTATGCGTAATCTATTCAACGCACATTTTCTCTTCAAGAAATACCAAAGTCAGACTTTTTTGCTCTTTTGCTGTGGTGAGCATCAAAGTTGTTTGTGTAAGGAAATAATTTGATCATTAGTTTGTTGTTTTGAGTTATTTTTTATATGCAATACAGTTTAATAAAGGGAGTCATTCTCTGATAAATGTATCCATTTTTCAAAAGAACATTGCCTCGGCTGTAATAGATTGAAAGCTGACTCTCTCAGAGCCAGCAACGGCCTTTCCATATCTGCAAGAGTTTAACTGAATTGCTAATCAATACCCGTTTTTCTGTAATTATTTGTCTGGTGCTGTGATTTCCTACTTTGTCAAGACACTTCTAACCCTTTTGGCTCTGTTGTCCAAACAAACATGTCCCCTTTTAAATTTTAAAGCAAAGAAGACAAGGCTTCAAACAAACAAACAAACAAACAAACATTGTCACAACCCAGTGTTATTTTTACAGTCCATTACGCTGTCTAGTGTTTTGAAGCTCTCCAGTGTTTTGCTATCAATCCCTAGACCTCTTTGAAATGGTGACTCTTTGAAAATTTGCCTCTATTGTTTTTGACTCTTTGGGGCCGCAGCAAGCAGTGCCAGACACCTGTCAGCAGTTTCGCAATCCACCTATGTCCTCTCAGCAGTGTGTTGTTTTGGGAGTACAAAAGAACAGCAGTCAATAAGCTACTGGTTCAGAAAAGCTTCCCCTCAAGTAATTATATATACCTGGAGTGACCAGGTATTCATTCATTTCAGAACCATGCCCACAATCACAAACAGAAACTGAAGTAGCACAGTTCATACCTCTGTGTCAACCAAAACCCTGTCAGGCAGTAACTCGACACAACATGTGAAAGCAATGTGCAAAAATGTTGAATATTGTTCTCGTTATTGCATGAAAATTGTTACTTTTTAATTACTGTGTCCTGCAATTAATTCAGCTGTTGGAAATTTGGGGGCCTTGTTGTTCCACCATTTTCTCTCTTCAGTGGCCTTAACCTCTAAATGTGTCTTTTCCTGAGTAATGTCATGGCAATTACTAACATGTAAGGCTTAAACAGGTAGCATGTTGCATTTTGCCATGGCAGCATCCAGTGGTCCAGGTTAGGCCACCAACCAAGCACAGTTTTTTGACAGCTTGGCAGTGAAATCAGTCCAACATTTACCTAAAAGGTCAAGAACACACAGTATATGTACAAATATCAAGACACATCGAAGTGGGCATGCTCTTTCATCTGGTATAGCCTAAATTTTAATTAAGGCTTGATATCTGCCAGGAACCATAGATTAAAGAGAAATCTAATGCCAAAGCTTTATTTCTAATTTTTAATTGGTCAACATGCCAAGCTGCAAACATTTGGCTCTATATTCTTGACACTTGAGTTTCCCTCTCTAAACTTACACTGTTTATTTTTTTCCAGTGCAACAAAGTTTTATGAAATGACCTCCTATACTAAAGCTACAGAGAATATTTAAACTATTGACCTGTGAAATGTTCAGCTATAAAAACAGCAAAGCCTGGGCTTCAAGCTATCTTGACATATTCTGGATAAACTGTCCAAAGAAGCTATAAGACTTAGCCATTATACTTTTTTTTATCGTCCACATATCAATACTGGAATATGAGTCAGCACAGTGCATAAACTGCAAAGTTCGCTGTGAGTAGATAATAAAGATAATGACTTTTCAGGACATTGTATACAGCTTACATAATGCTTGACATTTTCACAAACTCTTGCTTTTAGAAATATGATGGTTTGCTGTTTTTCTCAGAGCCGGATGAAAACATTGATCAGTTTTATTGACGTGTCCAACACTGAGGTACTTAGAGCCAAAGCAGTTTATTTAGGTTCAGCTCAGAGACCAGACCCGCGGTAAAGTGCCACATTCAACATGCAATTCATATAGAGAAAGTGGCTGTAAAACATTTTTATGCTGCATGTCAATTCTAGCTTTCATTTGCTGCAGACTAACACAGCTTCGTGGCTCCTGTGCTCATTCATAAATAAAGTTCCCTGAACCTTTCAGTGGTAAAAAGATAAACGTCTGCTAATTGACTAAAGTGGCAGAGAAAAGCTGTTTTATTTCACATTGATACTGTAGTGACTGCTGATGAGGACCATTTAATGGGCTTATGACACACAAATTGACTGGTTTAAAATTAAATGCTGTTACCAGGCACAGACAGTCTTTAGGTTGATTGAATGACATGCACAGATAATTAAACCCTTATCATAAGGGGAAAATTGTACATATTTAACTATTCTTATCAAATGTGTGAAAAGCTGTAATTTGAAACCACCCCCTTATATTATCCTTAAATGTGCAGCACAATATGAAGCAGATAAATTTATCTACATACAGGTTTGAATTATTTAACAATCATAGTGTTCAAACTGCTCATCATTAAATAGGTTAAACAGCACTGAGCTGACTGGCTGACCTCAGTACTGTGAGCTGTTGACCCGTCTTGGATACAATCCTGAAGTAGCCTGACCTTAGTTTCTACCCACAATCCCTCATTCTGCATCTAACCGCATCCTCTCATTCCCAGGTGACCCCTGCACTGATCTATGAAAGCAGGAAGCCTGTTGACTGTGGGTTTCCACAATAGTGACGAAGATTTTCTCTGTAGACTGGTGAGCGACACGGTTTCCACTAACTAACAGAAACAGATTGGAAGCACAAGCAAAAAGGATCTTGTTTTAAGTGACAGCATGTCTACATGTAGGGTTTTACTGCTTTGTTTCATCACTGGATAAAGAAACTTGTTCAAAGCTGTTTTTATAAGAATATCTGTCTGGACATTTTGGGTACACATTGACAGAGGTCTGAGCATCGTCACAGTGAGAATTTTTTGCTCCTGTGGGTTTCCGTTTAACGGATACAGCCATTTTTCTTCCTTCAGAATCCAGCTTGCAAAGTTGGTATAATTATTTCACAATGCATTATAATTGCACATAAGAATAAAGAATGAAGTGCGGTTTGTTATTAGCTTGGCTGTACCCAGCATTTATAACCATTTACTTGTAGAACAGTTTAAGCTTGGTCTCTTTTTCCTTCAATTATCTCATTACACAAAACAGTTCTTGTTATGTTTCCTGTGGTATGATCTCAATCATAAGAAAGCTTGATTTTAGGGCGTAAATGTATCTCTAACCAGACATTTATGCTGATATCCTGGAACTGGATCATATTATATTGCGTCCATCCCAGGAACTGTTTTGTAGTTGAAATCAAATCTCAGAGGAGAAATGTTAATCAGGCTTTTTCCATGTTGAACACTAATGTTATACAATCATGAAGCAGCCACACAGGTGTCAGTTTATTAAACCTGCAACTTGCTAAATCATTTGATACGCAGAGACACTTATGCACAGACACAAAAACTGGTGTAAAGTAGATCGTTAGAGAAAAACATGTATTTCAGTACCTTCAGTACCTTTTACTGTCAACATATTACTGCTGGTTTGCACTCTTTTGCTCTCTGTTCTTTCTACAGTATTTGGCTTTTTATGAGAGTTGTATGCTAAAAATGTGCTAACAAGTAAATTATACATGATTAATTGGTAAATTATTTTCTTTATTAATTTATTACTGCAAATTAACCCACCTCCTTTATAACATTGTCGTATTGGAGGGGTGACACACAAGCCATATGTACATAGGATTATAGTTTTATCTCTCTACTTTTGACACTTTTTTGCAACGTTTCATCCTGTCCTATTTCCTAGTCTTAGCTCCAGCAAAAAGGATGCAAAACCTTGAGCTGATGCCACCCTGTCAATAGTTGTCAAGTGTTTGATTCCAGCCTGCGATAGCCTTCATCCTGATTAGTTTTCTATCCAGCCTGGCCCTCTTTAGGTGTCAGGTCCAAATCATTGATGCTTGTAAAGTCAATGACTATCTCCTGAATTCCCCTCCCAAGAAAATAGCTTGTTTTGTTGCTGAATGAGTCTGGAGGCAAGTTAGCACAGTTGTGCAGCCCCTTTTCTGCAGACTGACTGAGTAGGTGGTTGCTGCTATGACTTTTACTGTGCTGAAAATAAATGTGCTCATCCAGGGTAGCAATTACTTTGTCATTATGGTGGCATTGCAATTATGGCCCACTTTCTCACTGCAGCCTCAATATACAAAGGTGTATTCAATTTAGTTTCTAAAAGGGCAATAGCTGTTTGAATTGAAAAGACTGTAGAATATGGTAGGAAATTGATCAGTTCTGCATTTTATTGAGAAACATTTAAGAAAAAAACACATTTTTTCAGATAGTGCTTACTCACATCCCCATAAAATGTCAAAAATTAAGATTTGCAGGTTGATTGTGTACTTCTGATTCATTTCTATGCTCTAGCAACTAAAAATACAACAAAGGAAAAAGGAAGTTTGTTATTTCAGCATTGCTTTCCAACTTGATATGGGAAATACAATAAGGGCCACTCAGCCATTTATTTGACTGACATATTCAATAACTGGTTTCCCTGGAAAAGGCGTCCAGTGTAAATTTTAGCACTGACATGGGACTTCTCATTATGAAGGTGCTGCCAGAAAAAGGCAGAGAGAAAAAAAACAGACTGTCCAGAAAGCATCAAGCTAAATCACATTTTGAGACCAGAAGACAGAGACATAAATGGCTAAATAAAGGCATAAAGGCTACTGATGTACAGTAGCATGCAGAAAGAGAAAGCCCTCAGGTTAAGGGTGCAACCTATACATGGGGGTGATTGAAAACTTGAAGGTTACTGTGAGGCTGATTCAGCCATTACCCACTCAGATTGAGCCAAAAGAGAGGAAATGGTAAAGCACCTGCCCACAGCAAGCAGGGAAGAGGGGAGGCTGGTAACAAGCCTCCATCGACCTCATTAGGTCGTAGGGAAGCTCCAACTTAACAACCAGACTTGTCTCTTGTGAGGCTGTATACTATTCTTTCTCTCTCTCTCTTACACACACACACACACACACACACACACTTACACACACATTCAGAGAGAGAGAGAGAGAGAGAGAGTTGCTATCTGGCTGCTTTTCCATTACAAACTCCTGTAACACTGTAACACACTCATATAGGAAAGGATGTAGATGCGCACATTGTATCTGCTCCGTTTTTTCCTGACACACCCTGCCAACTCAACACAGTAAACCCCAGGTAAACCAAGTGGCAAGCCCTACTGTAACCTGTCTGCAACTAATCGGCTGTCAATTTTTTTTGTTTCAAATTGAAAAATTAAAGCGTAGGTTGGGTTTCACCACCTGGACCAAACTTGAGCCTCATGTACTGACATCTCAAGCTGTTTAGAGTAGTATGTTCTCACACTGACCTGCTGTCATTGGCCACAGAGTCACTGGATATGCAATGAAGCCAGCAGATTAATTGCACTACTGATGTGCAGATCCATTGCTTAAATATTGATATTAGCTAAATATAAACCGAGCATTGTCAATACAGCAAGCATTCCAGCTCTCAGACAAAACAGCCACTGAACATGTTGCATGGTTTAGTTGCTTTTCTCATCGCTTTATGAAAGTGTGCCCAGCAGAAATTTGGGAAGTGTGGCTGGTGGCTTTAATTAATTTGACAAATGTAGAGCTGCCTTCAAAGGAGAGGGAGAGGAGTATGACCCAGTGAAATTTCAGTCACAAGTTAGTTATTTTTAGTCACATCCTGTGAAACCTGAATTGTCTGCTGACTAACTTCATGTCGTATATGTCCTCTTTTTCCTTCCAATTAAAAGCTGAAAACTCAAAACTTGGCTCATGTCCATGTGTTCCCTGTGACATGCTACATGCTGCAAAGGCTTAACAACATGTCTTCTGTTTCTTAGAGACAACTGAAAACCATTTTATGTGAGTTTTCTTGCCTATGTGGATAGGAGAAGTTACTGGCATCACTTCTTCAAGCGCAAAATTGAAAGAAACAGTGACATGAAATGCTTGAATACACAACAATGCAACAATGTCTCCTATTCCTTTTTTTTTTTTCAAAAGAGGTCAGGGTTGATTGTACCTTCTTTTGTTTTAGCCGCTTTGTTTTTACCATGATGTGGGAAAACATACGTAGTTTTGGGACTGACACAGGTGAAGATTTTTTCCAAAGATTTACCAGAATAAATCAAAACCTAACAAACCAGGCACCTCTCAGAAGTGATGCTTACTCAACAACGCATGATTACGATTAATCATTTTTGTTACTACCGACATCAAACACTAATAACACGAATACAGAGCAGGTGTCTCCTTTACAACAGCTCAGGAGCGTGAGATGAGTGCAGGCTTATATGAACACAAAATGTATACACTCATGTAAGTAAATACCTGTTAGGGGGGGACAGCGACATAAGATTACCCACTTCAGTTATTTCCTTTGGACACATGTTCCAACCTCCGCAACATTGTCCTTAGTTGATAAGTAGAGATACTTATCTACTAAGAACAAAAGGGGTCTATCATAGGAAGCCTTACCTTGCTACGGTTATTTTTATGTTTCTAAGTAGCTTTTTCAAATGGCCAGCAACAGTGTTTAAAATCCTGAATAACTACTGGTGATTGAAGTTGAGATTTTTTTTACCTCTCCTTCTCTAGTATGTGACAACCAATATTGCAGACAGTGATAAACAGGAAGTGACCAGGATTATGATAATACTGTTTATGAATAGTGAGACCTCGCACAGACACTGTGCACAAACTGTGTTCGTGAGTCAGCTAAACAGCTAATTTGGAAGTAATCTTAAATTTAGATCCACATTTTTGGCTTGATCATGTCCTATTCAAAGTACTGGGGCACAAGAGCCGATCATGGCCCTCTGAGCTGATGCTGCCTGATCTTTCTTTTGCACCCCTTCAGCAATTCTCTAATACAGTGTGGTTTGACATTTCACCTCCGCATTTAGGGTGTAAACCAGTGGCGGGTCCAAAATGTCATACATGGTTGGGCCTGGAGTTTCTGGGAGGGCCTATGTTTTTTTAAAAGCTCACAACCACACACACGGACCATAGCTGTCAAGTCTTCTGTTTTGACCGGGAAACAACCATATTTTACCCCGCTTTCCTGCTGTCTGCCTGTATCACTATTCTCCTGTTAATTCCTGTATCATAATATAATAATGACGTTTTTTTTTTTTTTTTTTAAATAACTAGGGTTAAAGGTACATTCACATTTTAATGTAAAATTTATAAATTCATTGTTGGGTTTGGGGAAAAGTGATGGATTTGATGTTATAAATGCAATGGTGCACGGCTGTTTATCAGCTGTTCTGCTTGGATTGATTGTGTTCTCACTCCAAATGCAGAGGCCACCTCATGTACTCAGTCTCCACCTGCTTATTTTGTTCTTCATCAGAGTGTGATTGCTGCTCTCCCATACTGTATGTGCAAGTGACCCAGATCTATGAGGGAAATCAGCACCTCTTCAAAGAACCCACACTCATTCATTAAAGTCATTGTTGGCATGGAAATATCAGTTAATGTTTCCCTTACCTTTTTTCTTTCTGGACACATTTTAACCTCAAGTTAGGTGTTCTTGCTTTATCAATTGTAGGTTCTTTTGTTTATTATTTTTACGCTGTGTTTTTAGGCTTTTCAATTTCCAGTGATAGCTTCGATGAAAAAAAGTGTTTCATTGGACAACTATTTATCAATGGGAGGTGTAAACAGTCATCCTGTCAGCAGGATTCATGCTCGCTTTGTCTAACATACAAAGGCTGTTGTAGAAAATGTCATGGAAGCTGCAACTAAAAGGCTGTGAGATTATACTGCCGCTCTCATTTCGCCATCGATACAAGGTTGAAAGAAAAGTGAGAAATGAGTTGTCACCACTCCTTTTCTCATTTTAACTTCCGAAAATTAAAAACAAATTATTGAAGGGAATGGTGTTATTCCTTTTTCTTCACACACCTTGAGGGTATGTGCGTGTTTGTGTGTTAATGTATGTATGTATGTACATGCATCCCTGTACAAGCATGTCTGTGTGTGTGTGTGTGTGTGTGTGTCTGTGTCTGTGTGTCAGGCACCATCTGCTGCTGTTTGATTCATCTTTAAGTAGTGCTGTTAATTTAAGGGCTACAGGGAGACACTCTTGAATAGACTACACACCCACATCCACGTGTTGTTCCAGACTCCACACACCACACAGTCAGATAATTGGGAGGAATTTTCTCTTCTCCTGGGAAATCTTGTTGCTTTTTTATTCTATTAATCCTCGTTCCTCAACCACACTTCTAATAGTTCCCCTGTCAGTCATTACATGTTGACTGTCATTCCAGTGATCTAGATCGTTTACTGTGATGTTCAAAGAACTCCTCTCTCAACTGAAAGGTTCTGCAGGAGCCAAAACTAATTACGACACTCCCTGTCCAATGACTTTCTTGAGCATGTGTGTCTTAACACACCCATGCAGTGCGATTGTGCACAACAAATCACCTGCCAACCTCTAACAGTGTACCCTAACTGTTGCAAACGCACTCTCACATGTCTCAGGGGAATACTGTGTAGCTCCAGAGAGAGAGAGTTGTGTGAAAGATCATGGTTCTTTGTACACTGCCTGGGGTTTGTCTGCCTGTTGTTCATGTTTCAAAGGATCAAGGCCAATGGGCTGCTTTTCAACTCCAAAAAACAAGTCTTTTGAACATCTTCAACATTTGCATGCGCTTTTATTCTTAATTACAAGATGAATCTGTGGGGGTGAAATATCTCATTGATTTTTTATGTAAATGGTAATAAAAAAGTGATATATATGCACAAATCAGCTTATCTCCACATTGGGTGTAATTGAAAATATATTTGTGCAAAAATCAGTGGTTCTCCATCAACAAACCAACAGCCTTCATTGTTCCCGCAACAAACTCCTAAGTAAGGTTTTTGACCCACACAATGCACTGCTTTATATATCACACTGATCGATATGTAACATGGACACACCATTAACACACAAACACACCAGCTTTCTGAGATAACTTTGTCAGCATATAACTGTAACCTGGAGCATAACCAGATCTTGATGGATCTCCTATATGACTCCTGACCTAATTGGCTCCTGCACCCTTTCAGTGATGGCTCAGGTCCCCTGGGTGCTGACATTATGACATGCAAGGGAATGGAGAGGAAATAAAGCCAGAATATAGCCAGGGAACATTTACGCAGATCTGATACAATTAAATTACTTATTTTTCAAAACACACTGGAGCACAAACATACACACTAAGACATACTCAAGCAGTGGTTTGGTTGTTATGGAGCTGGTGGACCGTCCATGAGGTATGACAGAACTGCACAGAAATATCTTTGCTAATTAGAGAAGTCTATGTTTGTAATATTATGGCCTCGGAGGCGATTTTGAGCTCCCAGATAGTGCACTTTACCTTCAATTGAAAAGCAAAACTATTTTTACTTCATCTTAACTCACTTTGGTTTCTGACAGAACCACACGCAAAGGTCACTGCAGCTTCAGTGTTCATTCCTCCGCCTTTCCTGTGTATTCTGGTTGAGACAATGCATCCTTTAGGTTTCATTTCTTTGGCTTAAATTGTCAGAATTGTGTGACACAATTCTGCTTTGATGCATTGTGGGCCTGCCTCTACGTGCACTGAGAAAAGAATAAAGTGTCTGTGGTTTTGCCAATTAGGGGGTTAAATTAAACCTTAAAACTGAAGTTTAACTAAGCGGTGCTGCAGTTCCCTGAAAATACTTCTGGCAACCATTTGAAAAACCCTGGAGGCCCCACAGCATCATACACCTCCTGTACAGCGCAGTCACAGGTAGGACAGACTAGATATGTCTCAAGGTCCACTTCACTGTATGTTGACTACCTATGTGAACTCAAATTGACTGGAGTCACTAGAATTAAGAGATCCTTGCACTTCCCATCCATCAACGTGCCCCTCTTTGTTCTTCTTTCGTCTGTAAAACATCAAACCTCTCCCTGGCTTGACCGCACTCATTGTGTTGGTTTGTTGTTGTAACCAAGTCGGATGCCATCTGGTTTTGACGCGGTTTGTTGCCTGTTGAAAGTCACTGGGTGTTTTTAAGTGGTTTCAAAGTCCAACCGAGAAATAGCATTTAGAAAAATACTCTTTTTTTCCCATCATCTAATTTTTGATCATGGATTACAAACATGGGTTGGCCAAAGTTAGACAATTTCAAGATAGAGAGACTTTTGACTTGTGAACACAAACAAACCAAGTGACAACTGCAAAAAATATATTATTTTTGCCCCCGAATCAGAACGAAGTAAACAAGCCACAGGTGTGAATACACCCTTAGTCATTCACAAACAAGGATGGGGGGCGGTTCATCACTTTGTGAACAACTGCATGAGCAAATAGTCCAACAGTTCAACAACAACATTTCTCTGTATAAAAATGCAAAGAATTTTAGATTTCATCCACAAAACCCTGTAAAATCATCAAAAGATTCAGAAAATGTGGAGAAATCTCTGCACATGAGCACCAAGGCTGAAAACCAACAGTGAATGCCTGTGACCATCCACCCTTTAGGCAGCTCGCATTAAAAATGGACACTATTGTGTAAAGGAAATTACCACGTGGGCTCAGGAACACTTCAGAAAACCATTGTTATAGTTCATCACTACTTCTGCAAGTGCAAGTTAAAACTCAACCGTGTGAAGCGAATGCTATACATCAACAACACCCTGGACCCAAACGAATAGACTGATGCAAATAGAAAAGTCTTCTGTGGTCTGAAGAGCCCACATTTGAAACTGTTTTTGGAAATCATGGACGTTGAGGCCCTTGAAGAGAAAAAGAACAATCTGGATTGTTCTCTGCGCAAAGTTCATGAGGTAAAACTGCAATGGAATGGGGTCCTGATTTTTTCAGTGACACAATGCCAAGCCACAATGACAACAGTGTGGCTTCGTTGTCATAGAGTACAAGGAAATAAAGTGACCTGCCCAGTTCTGACTCCCATTAAAAGTGTGTGGTGCATCATGAAGCACAAAATGCAACAACAGAGACCCCGGACTGTTGAACAACTGAAGTTGGCCGTCAAGTAAGAACGGGAAAGAATTCCAGCCATAAAGCTTCAGCGATCAGTGTTCTCAGTTTCCAAACGCTTATTGACTTGCTAAAAGGAAGGTGATGTAACAGTGGTAAACATGCCCCCGTCCCAGCTTTTTTTGGAGTGCATTACACTCACCAAATTCAAATTAGCAAATATCTGCAAAACAAACGATACAGTTTATCACTTTGAAACAATAAATATCTTCATCGATGAATGAAGCAACATAGTTTGAGTGAGAGAAAATATTAATATTTATCTTTGCTTACCAAATATTTGTCTGCATTTGAAAATGGTAGAACCTGTAAAATACTTTGGAAACCTTTTTAGTGTAGGTCTCCAGGGAGAGGTTCTTAGTTATGTAGGTTATTTGTTACTAGTTGTGCCACATGCCTATACTTTGATCCATTTTAACCTAAAATGTTAGGTGCTTTATGTTACATAGCAACAAAAATTTTGAATAAATCGCATATGAAATATCCCCATAAAGGTTTAGATCTTAGGTTGATTATCCTCAATTTTGATCCACATTTCCCAAATACCCCTGCTGGTTGTATCAGAGGTTAGAACCTCATCTGGCTTTCAGATGTTTCTGTGTTATAAATGAGGTTATGATTTCACAGGCTGCATTAAATTTGGGCATCAGAGCCACGTCAACAAACATTTGTTGTGGTTTGTAACTGGATTTAATAAGCACAGGCAGCTTCACGCTGTTGATTTTCTGCAATCCCTGTCATCTCTCCTGGGAGCTGCGTGTTGAATCCAAATGTCACTGAAGACTGACCAGCTGCATCCAGTGACTTGGCTCTAAACACTGTAATTATTGCACCAATAATAAGCCTGATCCTCTTTGAGACCATCTTAATGTAAATAATCCTCATGCATGCTTGGCTTTGACAATGTAAAGCGAGAGCAGATATCCTCAAGATGTGAATCTGTGTGAATGTTGTGTTTTTCTGGTACTATTTCAATAAATCTGTGCTCAGGGACATATCTGTTTGGAGGCGTCCTGGAGATTTGATCCAATAATAAATCTGTCTTTGTCAAATAGCTGGAGTTGAAAAGCACACATTCGGGCAGCTTTGGTTAAGCCGTTTTCCCCTCAAAGAGTGACAGATCAGGGACAGTAAGCTGCAGAATCTATATGGATGAACATTGTCTGAGGATTGCAGTGGTCTGGGCAATGAGGACAGAAAATACAGAAAACACCAGATTTAAGTTAATTTGTGTATCTTTAGCTGAATATGTTTCCACTATGTGTTAGTTGCTCAACTTTCATCTATTGTGTAGTGTTTTCTACCCATAAAGATTTGACATAGCTACTTAGCAAATGAAACACATCAGTTCTTTATGTGGCAAGCAATGAGTAACTATTGGGGTTTTAAAGCATTTGTTTCTTTTCACCTTAATTCTTTCTGTTTGTATTAACTGACTCATGAAAATTAACTGCACCAGCATTATCATTTGGCTCTTGTCTGTACTGTTCTTTCGTGCGCATTTGAGGGAAAACGCTTTAAAAAAAATTACGTTTGCAGTGCGGAGTTAGAAGAGAGGGAGAAGTACACAGCCACAAAATAATACAGTTTACAGAGTTGGATGATGTAGATCACGATTAGGTGCGTAATAGCCCTCTGCGGGCACAAAAAAAGAGCTGCCAAAAATGTCTCCTAATTCTTCAATTGACTTAAATCCTTTGCTGTCTTTAACTTGTAAGAGCTGGACACAGGACGGGCTGTACAGCCAGAAACAGCCATCACCTGCCCTGCACTCAAACCTGTGCGGAGCGCGCACTGCCTCTGGAGAACAAGCTCTAATAACAAACTGGAAAGCACAAACAGGTCTAAAATCAGCGCTCCGTGGGTTGGAACAAACAGCTTGACACAGGCACACTGCCACCGCTCAGAAACACACAACACGGGGCACTTCCCTGGATTAGACCACAATAGGGAGTAAGTATTTGCTTTCAGTTGTTTTACATCGAAGACGAACCAGGATCAATATTGTATTGTAAACAAACGACGTGAACATAAACCCTCACAATGATGCACAGGAGTGTTTGTGACATTCTCGGTCTGTGCGTTAAGGCGCACGGACTCACAACCACATCACTGTCAGTCTAGTGCTGTTCATTTATTAATGGATGAATTTCGGATAAAAGGTGAGGCATGGTCTGTCAACAGCCGCTACAAATTCACCTCAGAAATTAATACCCTGGGAATCACAGTCAATAAATCACTTTGTATCACCCTGGATCCCCTGAAGTAGTCCGCCTGTCTCTTCTCGAAAGTCATCCTCTACACACTTACAGCTTGGCACCTTACAAAGAGGCTTAAGCAGATTGAAAGTACAGATAGTCTATTTTGCAAAGTATCTTTTTTCAGTGCGTTCACAGGAAAATAAATGCTCTTACCTTCACGCCATAAGTTTGTCTGAATCTTTGTTTTTAACAGACACCAGCTGTTAAATCCAAGGGCACCAACAGTGATCTCTCACAGTATCCTTCATTTGCTTCTCACATTGTTTACTTTTTTATAGATGAAACGAGTAGGTGTTGCGGCCCAGGTGCGAGGCATCAGCACGGGCTGATGGATAGATAACTGCCGAAGTCGGAGCCAAAAAACGTACAAGAAAAAAGAGAGAATGTGTAATTACTTTAAATCATTAATTGTTCATTAAGAGAACACTTCGATGAATGGTTTTCATCAGATTATGTTTTTCCGAGGAAATGAAGTGGAGATTTAAACTGCGCGGTGTCCGAGTGGCGATCCAGAGCTTTACGCACGGAGCTACCTTCAGCAGTAACGAAGGAAGGAGCGCGGCGGCTGTAAAGAAGTGAAGAGATTCAAGGCGGGGTTACATCTGTTTAAACGCCCAGAGGAACGTATGTTTCCTATAGAGCCACAGTAATGGCTGAGATCTTATAGCAACCTCTTTTTTCCCCCTACTGCACCTTGTGAAACAAGCTGCGTTTTACCAAAAAGGAACTAATTGAAAAGCGCAAGTTCTTTTTCTCTCGAACATGGAGCAGAGTGAGACTAAAAACGGAACATCTTGGTATTACATGGGGCTCACAATCTGTTTGGAAGTGTTGGACGTATCCAGTGTGAAAACCGTGAGAAATAGTGATTTAGTTGCACTGTTGGCACATAACGGAAATGAATGGAGCGTGATGGAGGATGCATTGGATTTAATTTTTAGAAAGCACCCTCATTTGGAGAAATTAATTTTCCATGTCATTCAACAAAAGTAATGATATTTTTTATAGCATTACATCGAAAGTGATTTTCAAGTCCTCCTATCTCTGCCTGCTCTCATCCTCGCCATCCAATCAGAAGCCAGTTTACACAGGGGACGCTCTGTGAATGCAATTAACTAGCTGGAGAGATAGAAATCCAGTTGTTCCTCGCAGCCCCGAGGACAAGCATTGAGAAACAATGTATAGCGAATTTCACATCAAGTGAGATTGATTTAGGCCTCTGGATTACGAGATGCATCCAGCACACACAAAGAGACAACTTATAAAGACAAATTTACACCATTTCACAGCTCACTCCACAGTCTGAATCCATTCTGTTGTTTTTTGCATTGGTATAGGGAGCCCGAGGTTCAGAGAGAGAGGTGTTTGTAAAATGACACATAATCACAAGAGCAAAGGAGTTGTTAAAATATATGAGGAATATGTCAGAAATAGCACAGCAGTGTTCTCTGGCCCCCACTTTTAGTAACATGGATTGTATTTGGGTGGGTGTTATTTGCACTTCAACCTTCCTGAAAGTGAAATGTTGCATTAATGACTCCAACTCGTCTTATTTTAGATGTAAAGAAATGAGTGAAACCTAAAACCCTTTCATCAGCTTCAAGCATGGGTGGGACTAAAAGAGGGGTCAAACTAAGGCACTGACTTACAAAGGGATGTGCACACTTTTACTTTTAGGAAATTATTGATTTACCAATGCTTTTCCCTGCAATAATATCTTTTTAATCCAAGTTGTTTTTCTTTGTATACATTTTTTAATTTGAGAAAGTAACTCAATGGGGTCATGACAAACCTCCCAGCTTGATTCTGAACTAAAAAAGTTATTAATCCAAAGCCACAACTGGGGTACTTGCAACCAAATTCTGCCAGTGCTAGTGCCTAAATGTTGCCAATGAATATATATTAGACAGTCAGTTTGTAGGGTAATTTTAATTCAAATTTGCATGCTAATGTTTGTTTATTAAAAAAGATTAAAGTGCAACATTTGAAAGCAGAGAAATCTCTAACACAAGACCTGTACCCAGCAACCAAATCATATAGCTTTGGCAGTGAGAGTGGCACCCAGGCTAATTTTGAAATTGAAGGAACTTTGAGAGTATTCTGCAGCAAGATTTTTTTCACACAACCTAATATTTTATCTTTCCCTTGATGTGTCACCACTCCTATTGAAACAAGGCCAATAGTAATCACCTGAGTCTCATCAAGCTTTGTCTGCTGAAAATTTGGTATGATTAATTTTGCATGTTATATCAGTTATCTAGATCATGAAATGCTTGAAATCATCAGGATTGAAAGACAGATACAGTTTGGCATTTAGTTAATATAAAGAGGGAAGAGGAGTTGACCAAAAACCAACCTGGGTGGGGGACCCTGCTGGTCAACTTTCCATGAGTTGATTGCAAACTACCATGCTACCATTGCCATGCTAAATGATCTATTGTATAAATACAAATAAAATGAACCAGACATGCTATCCCAGAGTTGTAGTCATCCCAGTAAAGTTAAAGGATCAGTAGTGTAAAAGTCAGAATTTAAAGCTAAAAGAACTTATATAGAACATGTTAGCATGGACCACCCTTATGCTATGCTGTGCCCTAAACCCTGACTGAAATTCCTCAAAAAGTTCATTTTTTTATTTAAACTGGTATTAATTTCTTTTAGCTATAATCTTCTCAAAAACTTGAGAGAAAAACAGAAGTTTCGAAATTGGTCTAAAATTGTTTAGGGTGCCTGAAATAATGGTAGGGACGTAAATTGACTGGCTCACACACCTCTCTTAGGACTTTTACTGGAAGGCCATCAAGGGCATAAGAGGAGGGAATTATTTCCCAGACTACTTTGGTGAGTGTCACTTGAAAAAGCATCAAAAGAGTCAAGGACACAAGTAGTTTTAAAAGAAGTGGTTTTGGTCTGGGAAATGAGGGTTACTATGCATTCTGTTGCTGGAAACGTTATTGATTAAAAAAAAATATTCCTCACATTTCTCAGAGGAGAAGTCCTTGAATAAACTTTTGGGGACAATAACAAAACATAGAACAAAGAAAAGTCTTTGGTAGCTTTTCATTTAGACCAGAGACCAAGCTCAGTTTTATTAAAGTATAGTGGAAGAGTGTTTTTGGATTGAGGATTCAACAATAGAACAACCTATCGAATCAGAGACAGATAACTGCATTCAATACCACCCAGGTACAATTAGTGATGTGTCATGCCCAGAAGATTGGACTCTAGGAGCTGATGCTTTGTAGCAGATCAGGAGAGCTGACTCCAATTGAGTGAGAGCTGGCTTCCAACTTCTTTTTCATCGTTCAGCTCACTCTCAGTCACTCAGCTCTGCTCACGGTGGAAGACTTATTTGGTTGACAGCAGGGCAGCCATGCACCCAATCAGGTATAACTTTTTGTCCCTACTCAGTGAGTGTGACAGCAGACAGTGGTGAGGAAGAGATTGCATCACGATGCAAAGACAGGTAAATGCGATTGACACCCGTAAACAAAACAGTATGTGGGTCCCCATTTTCTGTTCATTTGCTAGTTTCATGAAAAAAAGGTTTAATTAAAGTATCACACCAAAGTAAGGACACCTGCTTTTGTATGCAAACAAATACACAAAATGAGGCAACATGAGGCTACTCACAAAAATTATGAGGCTTCTTGTGTATTGATCATTAGGGTTTATCAATACACACCTCACTCGTATTCATCAGGTCAGGCTGAAATATGAGTCTGCAAATAAAAATATGATGAAACCAAATTAGGAGCCTTTATGGAGCCAAAAAAGCCAACGCCCCTTTGGGGGTTGTGCCAAAAGAACTGTATCTCTGAAAAGAGTTGTACTCCCCACCGCTGGCTGCAAGACCTATCATGTTCCAGGTTTTGTGTTTTCTCTAACTCCACTACCAAATCAATATTGTTATTATGATATTATGATTTGACTGTTTAATCAAGCTGGAAGCAAAAAGCATGCCGGTTTTCTCTGAGGTAACTAAAAGCATTCTTTGATGTAAAGAAAACAAGACAAGAAAAAGACAATTGCCTAAAAAAATATATTAAAAAACCATCTTAACTGCAACAACTTAAACCCTCATGATGGATAAAATTTGACTTCTCTCTTGGTAGTTAATGATCCAACCTTTCTGTGTTTTTTTCACAAGAATTTGTTGTACTTTCTCACTTTTCTGCTCATGTGGGGATGTCACTCTGTACTCTTACAGAGAGCCAAATCCCACTTCAGACTTTTTCTCTGATTCACACATCAGTGTACGTACAAACACACACTCAGATGCATACGCCCATACAGTGCACACACAAACATGTACAGTCCTCAGCAGGCTTGTTGTGGGAGGCACGAACACATCTAGCCACTGCCATAAGGCTGCAGCCTGGTGCCGCCTGATACGGCCTCTATTAGCTTCACTTGATGGGTAGATGTTGGCAGACTGCTAAATAAGTCATAGCAACACAGACGACGCTGTTTGGCCCATCCCTATTTCTAACAGTAGCCTCTCTCTCTCATGGGGTGTTAATCAAATGTTCTGCAAGCCACCAAGGATTTCAGTCAGGGATGAGATCCACAAAAATGCATATAATCGGGATGTCAGAGGGTAGCCAGGTAATTGGCATTCATTTTTAGTCTCATCTTGAGCAGGACTTGGAGCGACAGATTGTAGATTCAAGAGAGAGAGAGAGATAGAGAGACATGCAGGGTCTGCAGTAAGCCAGGCCAAGTCACAGAGCCACCACTGTGACTTTTCTTGAGGTGAGCTGAGGTAAACACAGACCTGGCAGGAAGCAGAATACCAGAGTGACACCCTGAGGTCCTACTCTATTTATTTGTATACAGCGAAGCAGCATACATCTGTTCCAGCCATTATTCAACTTCCTCCTGTTCAGCTCTACTTTTGAAAAAATGAGAGAACATCATTTGTACTACATAACTGCAATTTTAGTGACACCAAAAACACCATGTCTGGTCTTTAAAGAAATGCATCCATAATGCGATAACCAATTAGCAAAAATGTAAGTAAGTACTTATACATGGACTGGCCAAAAAAAAGTTACTCACTCTGGCATTTGGTTGGGCCTTAAGCTTTGAATGCAGCATACATTTGCAGCGGCATTGTTTCAACAAGCAACCCCAGATAGCACTGCCCCCACAGGCTTGTAGAGTAGGCACTAGGCATGATGGGAGCATCACTTCACCTGCTTCTCTTCTTACCCTGATGCACCCATCACTCTGGAACAGGGTAAATCTGGACTCATCAGACCACATGACCTTCTTTTATTCCTCCAGAGTCCAATCTTTATGCTCCCTAGCAAACTGAAGCCTTTTTTCCCAGTTAGCCGTACTGGTTGTTGTGTTTCTTAAGGCCACACAGCTGTTCAGTCCCAATCCTTTGAGTCCCCCTTGGCATTGTGCGTGTGGAAATGCTCTTACTTTCATTCTTGAGTTCTACAGTTGCTTTTCTGACATTTGATTTGGCTAAACATTTGAGCTTTCATAAATCTAAGAAACGAGAAGTTGCTCATTGCATCATCTGAGGTTAAAACACTCATTGCTGGGGCGCAGATGGCCTAGTGGAGGGTCGTGCTCCATGAGGTTTGCCCTTGCACTGGCAGCCCAGGTTCAAATCCAGCCTGTAGCCACTTTATTGCATGTCACTTACCACTCTTACCCTGTTTCCTACACTATCCACTGTCCTCTCTTCTCTCTCCTATACAAATGAAGGCACAAAAGCCAAAAGAAAATACCTTAAAAAAAAAAAAAACTCATTGCCAGCTGAAAGATAATCACCCATACAGTAATTATCCAATAGGATGCTTGTACCTCATTGCTTAGTTAAATCCAGGTGGCAACTTTTTTTGGCCAGGCAGTGTATGTACTAGCAGATGGACTCAGAAGTCATCTGCATGTTATCAGTCTTTGCAGAACATTTTGAAGTAAGTTAATGTACATTTCATAACTCTAGGCACATTTTTGGACTTTTGAATGTCTTCAACAAGCATCATGTTGTGGATTTTTATGGAATTATGGTCTAAACAGTCAGTTTAATCCCAGGAGATCCCCACCGGCTTGGCCCCTTTGTTGGAAATAAAATTAAGATAAGGTAAGGTGAGAGAAATAATATGAAAACCTGCTGTTTAAGAAGGGGCTAACTTTACCCTGCAACTTTTAAGAGTGTCTAATGAAAGTAATTTAGTCGTATTTTTTTGTCTTTAAAGCCTAAAACCTGACAGCAAAGAAGGGCTCTGACAAATTTCTAAACAAATGAGCCAAGCTGACTAGCCTCCTCTGTGGGTTGACTATTGACAAGAACCTAATAAAATCCCAATTTAGAAAACAAAAAAGAACAACCTTGTTTGACACTTTACAAATAAATTACGTTAATTAGTTCTGCCTTCAAAGTCACAATGAAAAAAGTAACTTGCAGGCCAATAGCAAGTAGTTCAGTCAGCACATCTGTCCAGAGGATGTATTTGTCTGTATTGAGATGGCTTTCATCTCACATCAAGGACATTTTATTAATATAACTTATATGATTTAGCTTTAACAAATTAGCTTCGACAAAACTGTCCATCCATTTTCTTAACCGTCTATCCTGCTATTCAGGGTCGCGGATGGCTGGAGCCTATCCCAGCTGTCACTGGGCGAGAGGCGGGGTACACCCTGGATTGGTCACCAGTCAATCGCAGGGCTAACACAGAAACAAACAACCATTCACGCACACACTCACACCTACAATCAATATAGAGTAATCAATTAACCCAACGTGGGCATGTTTTTGGTCTGTGGGAGGAAGCCGTGCCTCCGTGGGTTTTCTCCGGGGAGAACATGCAAACGCCACACAGAAAGGCCCACCATGCCCGAAAGGGGAATCGAATCGGCAACCTTCTTGCTGTGAGGCTGCTGCACTACCCTCTGCGCCACCGTGCAGCCCTGGACAAATTAGCTTTATCAAAATGATTAGTGATGGAATCATTTTTTGTTTTACTTTGTCTGAATTGTTTGAAGCCAGTGCTTTTACATAAGATAAGAATCTAAAGAATTTCACTGTATATCCCACATCTGCAACTAACCTCATCCTTTAACTCCTTTATAATAATACCACTGGCTTGTTCTAAATGAGCATGTGTATCGGACAACCCCCGACACTGAGACTTGCTCTCCCACTGGCATTGTAACTTTGGCCTGACAACCTACATGCTGAAGTTGATGGCGACAGCAAAGGTACCACTGAAGGGGGCTCAGGAGAGAGCAGGAAAGGAGAGAGAAGAGGACTCTGAGGAGATATCCGCATATGAGAGATTTACTAGCAGCTCCATTTCCTCCAGGGTAAGTTGGGTATTTGAAGGATAAGACTGCCAATATTCTCTATTTTGCCAATCCTGGTGAAAAATACAGCCCAAGCCTACCAGAGCTTATTCCTCAGTGCTTCTTAGCTTCATATTTTTCCATATGTATTTTCTCAAACACGTCAGTAAGCTATTATGATTAACATAGGCACTGTACTTTCCTTTGACTGTGTCCCACTAGCAGACAAAATGTGTTTTAATCCTTGGCTTAAAATAATCCTGAATTAAAGCAACGGTACTTTCTTTTCAGGATGTCAGAGTCAGTCAGTCAGTAATTGGACTTTTCAGAGTTTAGGTCCAAACTTAATGTTCGAACAACTATTTGTTAGCATGCTAGGGAAGATGACGCCTTGTGTGCTACTCTGTGTCACTCTGTTAAATTTGCAGAACAAGTTTTGTCTGCTCTGCATACACAGGTGACACAGTTCCTTTATTTCAGGGGATGTAAGCCATTAAAGCTCTTTTGCATTCATAACAATTATGTGATTTTTAATTTTTTTTTTAACTTGATTTAAATTACATCTCGTGAAGAAACAACTTGCAAGATTGTGCATCCTGCCAACATAACAGTTGCTTATCTCTCAATCACACCAGCTCCTGGTTTTATGTTATGTAATTGTATAAGCATTAAAAACAAGAACTAAGACACTGAAGGCCTGATCTACTAAAGATTTACATATATAAAAACATGTGCAAACTGGATAGTGTGTGCAAAGCTACACCAATCCAATGCACCATGGACTGCGTCAGTCATATAAGCGAAATAGCATGTGCAACCCATTCTTCGTGTCTGCCTTGCCATGCCACGAATAGCAGTCACAACTGGCTGTGGTAATTGAATCGAATAGGAGGCATAGATGCAATGTCAGACGAGGGAGGGAGAGAATCTGCGTGTGTCAACATATTTTGACTGTCAGAAATAAAAAATAGTAGAGATGTATTGTCTATCCAGAAATACCCTTTTATAGCTGCTGGATGACCTAAGCGCTGTTTGGAGCCAGTCACTAAAATGAGTCATGCCATATCTCCTAGAAAAACTCCTTGCAACAGTGCATTTTCTTGCATCTGGATCATTCCAGCACACCAGCACAGTAAGTGCCGGCATTCCGTATTTGGGTGTGCTGTTTCAATTGTTGAATGCTATGTAGCACAGAATGGGCAAGTGCACCGAGTTCCCATGCATTTGGGAAGCAGCAAATAACTGAAAACACATGATTTTTATCCGATGAAACCAACAAAAAAAAAAAATGTTTTTGAAACAAACTAAATTGAACTTCAACAGCCACCAGAGAACAGATCATTTTGCAGAAGTGCTATTGACTGTGTCTTTTTTTGATTTCCTCCACTGAGAGCTCCAACTCCATAGCTCCAAACAACACTTTTTGTTTACAGCAACTCTGCTCTCCCAAACTCTCCATGGAGACAGCCAATTGCTTAAATCCTCATTGAAATGAAGTGATCTCCAACACTTTTGTACCTGTTATCAACTGCGTACACAATCAAGGCATAACACTCACAACATGGCAACTTATAAGACATGCACTTTTTGAATTTGTGCGTGCAATTTGGTGCTTGTTATTTGGGATATGAGTAGATCAGGCCTTTAATGCAGTTTTTAATTGTTTAGCGTGGGAGTAACAAGAGTAAGAGATAATGGTTGTGGAGAAAAATAGTCTCATCTGTGATATGGAGATGGTAAATGCATTATATATAATAAAACTGCACTTATAATTAGGCAAACCTCCACCAGCAGTAGGAATAATTAGAGAGCTGCTTGACTTTATTCCTTGCTGTAACAGTAACTAAGTTAACCCCTGAGCTCATTGCTTGCGCAGAGAAGTCATGCTACTTAAAGGGCATTACAGAAGAAAGATAGCACTAGTGTCAGCACAAAGAAGAAGCTGCTTTCTGCAGGCAACATTTATGTTTATTTCATAAGCTTGTTTAATTGTGCTATCTCCTTCTCCGAGCTGTGCAAGACTGAACTCATTACAGAGTGCATCTTAAACAGCAGTCATGACAACTTTCCATCTACTTCCATTGTTGCCTTTGATTTGATGTTACAGCCAGGCAGGTAGGGGTAAGTAGAAGAGAGCAAGAGAAAGAGATGTCCTGAATGAAATATAAGAGAAGGAAGTACAAAAACTGTTGGGTGAATTATTTATGCTGGAAACTTTAAAATCGTATCTCTCCCAATTCTGTTGCCTCATGATGGCCAGAGCATGAGCCATTGTCCATGAGGATTCAGATGCAGATGCAGATGGTACATTTGTCAGAGCAGGGAGATAGAGCAGAGAAATGAACACAGTCTGATAATTGTAAAGCTTCAAGGTCACTCACAGCTGCAGCTGCCAAGCTGAGCAGCATGTGGACGCTATGATGGGGCACTGTGGTGTAGCCTTTGCATTCACAAACAAGCTTGTTAGCTTTATGGCTGTTCATGACTGGGTACAAAGAGTGTTTGCCTGCAATAAATTTGTGAAGATGCTTTCATGTACCCTGTTCCCTCAACTCGAAACTGATTGCTGACTGACGCAAAATAGAAAAGCTTTCTCCTTGGTGTGTTTTGAGCGATCATGCACCATCCCTTGGCTAAAAAGGAACAAGAAAAGAAAAATGCCGTTTGATCTGCAAAAACTATTTTGATTTTGCCTTAGATTTATTGAAAATTGAAAAAAAAAGGAGCAGAAAATAAAAAATACTGAAATCTAAATGTGTAAATGTTCATACTCCCTTGGTGAAATCTCTCATGATACCTAGAAGAAGTGTATTCTTCAAGTCCATATAAAAAATATTTTTCAAGATCTCACAAGCTAATTAAATCTTTAATTGTGCAACCTCTATTGCAATGTAGTTAGGATGTTGTGTAAAACCTAAATAAAAAAAGACTGCAATGATTTTGCAAATCCTTTCCAACCTGTATTCTGTTAAATATCCCACAAAGACAAGATATTTGTCCTCAAAGTGATAAACATTATCATTCTTTTGAAAGTATTCTCTCATTTTAAATTTGATACCTGCAAAATGTACCAAAAAGCCTGTGACAGGGGCAATAAAAGTCTGAGAGAGTCAAGGAACATTCAAAATCACCTGTTTGGATCATTCCACAGGTGAACAGGTTGTCTGGAAACAGGTGAGTGTCATGATTGGGTTTAAAAGGAGCATCTACCAAAGGTTCAGTTGTTCATAAGCAAAGATGGGAGGAAGTTCACCACTTTGTGAACTACTGTATGAGCAAATAGTCCAATAGTTTAAGAACAATGTTTCTCAATATTCAGGGATTTTATCATCTATAGTCAATAGTATAACCAGAAGATTCAGAGAATCTCAAAAAATCTCTGCACTGACACGGTAAGGTCCCAAACCAACATTGAATGTCACAACACCTTCAAGTCCTCAGGGCGCAGTCCATCAAAAACTGACACTATTTTAAGCTGAACATTATGATCGGGCATAAACCTAGAGATGAGCTTCACCGGAATAAGGGTTGTTAGAAATTAAACTGCTCCCAATGCTGCAAGCAACATTTTCTAAATAAGTATTTTAAAGTTTCTGTGTAGTCTGCCTTGTTGTTGCTTTTACCTTCACCAACAGTGTGTTCCATAAAGTCACAAAAGTTCATTTTTCCCCTCATATTTTTTATTTCAAAAGCAGGTGAGCATTTCACAGGAGGATTACTGTGAGTGAGAGAGGATTTTTTTTGTGAAAATACTGTGCTCTTAATAACACCAGCACCTCTTACAAACCTTGAACAGTATGTTTAGTTAACAACAGAAGCAGGTTTATATTGAAAGGAAAACACACTCTGGAGGTAACAGATTTACAGACAGATGATGGTCCACTCTTTCATCTTTGGAGACCACAGTATTGTCTGCAGAAAATAACCAAACTAGCCAAGTCAAGTTGCACCATGCCTTTATATTGGGTACAAAGCTGCCAAGGTTTGTTATTTTATCAATGACGTGGGACATCAAACACCCATTTGATCAACATTGATTTCATTTACTGTAGTCTGTAAGTAATGAAATGAATTTTGTTATTTTGGCAGAGATTTTTCTGTATCTTGTTGAGTTTTTTTATGTAGCCCTTTTTTTAACAAGTCTTGTTTCATAGTTAGTGTTAAAGGACATAGAATGGTGAGATAGTCAGTTAAACACTGATACATTACATAGGTTAACATAAAAAAATATCACCATTCAAGTCTTGTGGCTTTACACAACTGGACCCAAAAGGTTGGACAGCAAATCTACTGCAGATATATATGTCAGATTAAAGGACAACCATAAAAAGGTCTGCAGGACATAAACAATTCAACCTTGAGCAGGACTTTGCTTTTTAATGGCAGCAGTGAAGCTTGTGACTGTTTCATTGGCTTCATGCATGTAGATTGAGATATTGCTTTCCCTAAGTGGTTCAGTGGCGGTTTAATTAGCTCCATGTGGGCTGCCTGTCATATTATATCACATGAATTTTAGTTACCGTCCTCCCCTCACCACTAATAACATTATATCTATAAAACATAAAATGTGTCTTATACAATGTTACATGAAAGCAGTATAACACAGAGGTGCACATGTCATTTTAGACTTAATGGCCACTGGATGGACAAAGCATTTGTGTAGTAGTGTTTTCAGCCAGGTTATACAGTGGTGCAACAGTTGGCACTGCTGCCCCACAAAACCAAAACCTGGTTCAGACATGGAGGGCCTTTCTGTGTGGAGTTTACATGTTCTCTTTGGGCAAACATCGGTACTCAAGCTTTCTCCCACACTCATAACATGCTCTTTAGGTTAACTGTTGATTCTAAATCACCTGTAGGTGTGAGTGTGGGCGTGAAAGGTTGTCTGTTTGGGGGACCAGTCCAGGGTGCACCCCGCCCCCCACCCTTACACAGGTGGGCTAGGCTTCAGCCACCTGCCAGCCTGAACAGGATAAACAGAGAAACTAAATGGATGAATGTTTATAGAAAAAGATGGTTAAAATATGTGAAAAACATAAACATTGGATCACATGAAACAACAATGACTGACCATACTGAATGTGTGTGTGGAGTTTTAAACCCCTGTACATCAATGGGTGGTAGAAATACTAGAATTTTTTTTATCATGAATTGCTCAAAATAGTCAGTTCCAAAAAATTTCTTGAAAAGTACTACCCAAACAAAGAGAGATATGCTACTCAAGCCTTTCCCTCTTGGCCCCCAGTCAAAAATCTGCGTACCTCAAAGCTTTTCTTTCTTCATTCAGCAAAAAGCTGATGGATTTGCTGATACCCACACATTAAAAAACAAAGGTGATGGACTCACCTTTCTGCTGATATCTTTGTTTTAAATCTGATGAGATGAGAACATTGCCCAGAGTCAAAGAGCTTTATTCTCTAACTGCACTCACACACACTCACACACACTCACTCTATGCAGTTCAGTGAATATGAGGAACAAAGGGAGAAAAAAGCTGAATGGATACAAAGTGACAGTGTGAAAGAAAAAGGCATTTTTACAACCAGTGTTGGCCTTTAGCTCTGAGGTCATCTGCATCAATTGTGTCAAGTGAATACTTGCGAGTGTCAGTGAGAGACAAAAACAGCACTTAGAAAATCAAGAGTGTTTTCATTGAGGTGTCTTGGATAATACTCACAGGGCATTGTGTTTTTGAGTAAAAATTATCCAGAGGGGATTCAGCATGAAAGCTCTAGAACTTGAACGAAAAAGAAAATCACACATGCAGCACTTCCCCCTAAACTGACATTTTTTTTAACCTCAGCTGTGTGCTGCTTAAAGCTGCCCTCTCCACCTTAATACCTGGACTGAGTTGTTAGTTCTTACCTTTCACTGAGAGAGCCTCATTTTTTTCTGCAGCAGCACAGGCTGAGGAAAATGAGCTGGTTAGTTTTCTTTGAATAATCTGAGCAATAACACTGAGTTTATTATACAAGTCTGACAACAATGATTAAGCTATAAAGCTCCCCACTAAAAAGCTTGATAATTCCACCAAATGTGTCTTTGCCAGCTGTGACTGTCCTCATTAAAAGTCAGGTGTGCACACTTTTTCCGCAGTAAATCCTGTTCAGTGATACAAACCACCATTCCTCCGGTGGGGAGCACAGTGAAATTCAAAAGAAGCTGTTTTCCTCCCGTTCAGCATGACAAAACCCTTTTGTGTCAGCAGACTGCATCAAGAAAAGTTATGGGTCAAAGTGTGTGCATGATTGATTAAAATGGGCAAAGTTTGAATCAAGACTTTTGTTGTTTTCAGAAAAAGTTTGGTCTGAGAGAAAAGTCAGCAACATACAAACAGCATAAGGAAACACAGAACGAGGGGCAGATGGGACAGAGGACAGAGAGACTGCAGGCAAAGAAACTCAGGTAATGAAGGCAGCAGGAGCAGAGGTGCCCTCAGTAGCAGGAGGATAAGGATCTTTATTTTAAAGAGGCCCACTCTTGACTGTAATTGGAAGCTACTGAGGGCAGAGAAGTGACTCCATGATATGATCATTAGCCCAAGTGTTGAGGGGAGAAATGAGGACAGGACAATGAACAGAAAGTGAAGAAAGTAAGCCCAAAAGAGAAAGACGCCCAGTATCAACACAAAGGGCACTGAAATGTTGTGTTTATATGTACAAATATTACTTTCAGTGGAGAAAAAGAAATGTCACTGTCAGAACTGAGCCTGGCAAATGTTTGTTGTCCACTAATAAGAAATCTAGACTTTTTCTGATTATAGGGTGACAATACATCCTCTGTCCTCCTTTTTGGTTCTAAAATCATGTCCGGGGAGATTTTATGAAATTCACCAAAATGTCCAGGATTGCTCTGACTGCCTTTGCTGTGCTCTCAGACAGAAAATGCTGAAGTGAAAGTGCACTTTTACAGAGAAACTCCAGATAAAAAGTAGTACCTCTCTTTTTGTTGTGGTAATATAATATGAATTCGACTCTATATGCGAAAATAAATAAATAAATCTCTGCTGCCAGGTTTTATTTTCCATACTTTTAACTGGCAGAAATGGGCTTTATGTTTACATCACATGAAATATTCACTTCAAACAGAAAAAGAGTGTTTAAAATGAGTGTCTCGGTTATGAAGCTACTTTGGTGTCTTTGAATATCTTTGGGTATTCTCTCCAAGAGGCCAGGTTGGGGTCCTCTTTTTAGGCTTTTATAGTATGGTCACCCTATCTAAGAGCAACTCAGGGCATGTGACCAACCAATCGATCAGTTACACTGGACTTGGTTCCCCTTTCCTTCACCGGAAAGTGATGTTACAACATTTCTGTATAAGGTCGGCCAAACTTTTGGTTGCTTTCCAACAGAAAGTGCAGGAGTAGTTGTAGCTCACAAGAATACTAGCTTTGTTGACACACTTTTGAATCAGTCCAATGGCTCCAAAGCACTAGTGTCTGGAAGGAGAGCAGGTAGAGGGACAGATGTCACCTGCTGACTTAGAGAGGGGAGTAAGAGAATGATCAGATTGAGTGAGGTCAAACACTCACACTACATCCACTGAGCTGCGAGGAGTTAAGCCACAGTGAAATAATACATCTGTGTCAGAAAAAGCTGTGGGGAGCATCTGGTATTTCCTGTGCTGGACGATACGGCAACATGAGAAATGGGGCCATCAGTGCACTGCTGCTTAACCTGCTGAGGGAAGTGGCTGGATACTGTTTGAGAGTTGGACGCCTGAGTGCAGATCAAAGGGATGTGCTTTCACAGTGTGCCAACTTAATTTGTCGGATGATCAGTGTCAGCTTTGACACCATAACAAAAAGACTGAAACCTCTGCCAATCAGCTTGTTACACTGAGAAGCTTTTTCTGTTCAGAAATCTTCTATTAAAATAGCATATGCAGTCTGCCTTTCAAACAGAATGATTACTGGAAGAAAATGTGCATATGACAGACCAGCCTTGAGTCTACATCCAAGGTGGGTTAGCTGGAAATCGATAACACTGAAAGTATAATAGCTACTGCGTATTATACACTTAGCCAACTTGATCTGCTGGCAGTTTGAATAGCTCTAATCATAAGTGTGCAAGGGAGACCTTTGATGCTTGATTTCAAGAACAAGTGGGGTAATGTAATACAATTGCTATTCAGCTATTATTGTATAATAATAATTAGAGATCATGGCAAGGCACAATGAAGTTAATATTGTTCAAGTGTCTCTGTGTGGAGTGAGCAGAGTGTGGTCAAAGTGGTGAGTACGACGGAGGCAGTTTGCTTACTGTCAGGAGCGCCACCAGGGCCCCGTGAAAAACATCAGGCAATGTTTCGCAAAAAAATATTCTCTCAACACTTTTTCAGACATTCCCAGCTCTGGCAATCCTATCAGTTACATCCTGGCATGAATTCTTTTTCTAGCTGTAAATCTTGTTCCATGATAAAAACAATTGTTTCAGATCTTTTTCAGCTTAAAGTTGGACATAATATTCAGTCAATACTTTTATTGAAAACAAATCATCTTTATGATTTATAAAAATACTGAAAACAAGAGCGGGTTTTTTAATAGTTTGTTAAAAATCAGTATTGACAGTCTTGGTAAAAAGCAGTGCATGCTTTATTGATTAAATATTCAATAACATTCAGAGCAAGGTTCTTGTTGTGAATCACTATAATTTCCTGACTTGAGGGCTCACCTGAATATTAGCTGCACCCACTGAATTAAAAAAGACAAAAAAAAAAAAATTGTACATATATTGGCTGCACTGGTCTAAGGCGTTTTGGGGTGAAATGTGAAGCATGGTCCTGTAAACGAGGCTAAGATGTGTTGGTGCTATGAGGCTACATTGTTGCTGAAGCTGCAGGGTTCAAAGCGTGTGGAAAAAAGTTGTGGCTTACAGTCCGGAAATTACACTACGTACCATGAATTCATTTGTGTTTTTGTTCATTTCATTCTAGTATCTTTGGAGAAGAAATTGCCTTATGCAGTTGTGCCTTGTAATTATTACAGTTTGTTGCCTGTACCTTCTATGAAGGTTGCCTAAGAGTGGTTTGGATCAACTGCTCTTTCATTTTGAAAAATCCCAAATGATACTTCCGCAGAGATACACAGGTGAACCAGGACAGATGAAAGGCGTGAGGCACCTCTAAAAGGCCTTATCATTTTTTTAATGTGAAAAGAACATTGAAAACATCAGTTAAGGTCCATTTCTAGAAGATTTAATAAGACATGGTGCCACATTTGGAGAAAACAATGAGCTCTTTTTTTGGTGAACTTTGTTACCAGTTTCATTGCTAACATTCTTGGACAAAACTCATCTTTCTTTGTTTGTACTGGATGACAAACTATCGACCTTTCCTTGCCATCTTCTATTTCCTTTCTCCTTTAGGATCTGAGAAATGACAGCACTATCACTATCAGCACTGAGCTCACTGTCAGGTACGAACTCGCACCTGGTATCAGTGAAGAATTAAACCATTTCATGTTATTTAAATGATTTCCATTTGTCCTAACGTTTCGTGGAAATTGACATTATATCTATGAGACAGGAATGAATTAGTCACTGTCACTTGGTCATGTGCAGTACTTGAAGGCAGGGGAGCCAACATGTTGCACTTTGATTGACTGTGCATGCTAATGTACGCAAAAGACAGCATTATTCTTTGCTAATACACTATTCAGAAGACTGATACTGATATAGATGACCGTAACCAAACTGTTTTTCAAACCTATCATTGCATTTCGGTTACTTAATATTTAAATACCAAATGTTTAACACACCGTTATGGGGACTGTGGCACTCATTCAATACACTTCAATAAATTTTTCACCAGGCTGGACAAAAAAAGTATTAATGATAAGTAATTATTTTTAAAAGTAGCATAATGAGCCAAACAGGCTTTTTGTTGTCTTTTGTAACGGTTTATTGAGCATTTCAAATAACCTTGACAGCACTATTTGTGATATTGAACCAGAAAAGCTCAGTTGTTCCTATCCCACCTGTTTTATTGCCATCTGTCTACGGCATAAATGGTCTTTGCCCTTTACTGATGAGCAGACCCACACACTGTCAGATCTGACCACACTGCCCTTCTTTAATTAGTTAAGAATGGATCCACTGCTCCAGCTAAATATTTTATTTGGTAGTGAAGGTCATGGTGTAGCTACGCATGGGTTGTTATTTGAGAAAATGTTTTAATTAATGTCTGAAATTATCAAAGCCAGGCAGTGTGACCAAAACAAGTCTCATTTTGAATTTATCTTGGAAGAAAAAAGCGAGAGTAATGACCTGGGAGCACAGACCGCTGCAAAATGAGACACATGACGGATTAGGAATGAACCATGTCTAGAACGTGTCTTATACACAGTTAAATCAGCGTGTTGTACCTCCGTTGCAGGAAGAGTAACTGAAGCATGCACAGCCTGAGTGAAAGGCCTCACATTGATTTTCATAGCATGTGATGGCTGTGCACAGTGATTTAGACTTACATGCTTACATTGCAGCATTTTTGTTTGACACATCTTTCGTGTTTAGGGCAGAACTACAGTTACATGCTGCCTTACAGCAGGACTATGAATAGTACATCCTAATCTACATTTTAGGACATTTTTTCCCCCAAACAACTCCAAAAAATGTGAGTGGTCTCCTTGCCCAGAGTGTGTGGGTGTGTCCAAGCACTGTTTCCTCCAACTCCTGCCACTCATCCTCAGGCAACCCTTGTACTCCTTTTCCTTGTCAGCTTCAAAAGTATCATGCTGTGTCTCTCTTTCTCGCTCTCTGCCTCTTTCTTGTCCTTTTTTTTTATGGTCAGTCTTTTCACCTCCTTTTTGCATCACATAGTACCTCCTCTGATGCTTGGTGTCACAACATTTTCCCCTCTGTACTTTCATCCCTCAAGTCATCACTGCACTTTCTTTCTCAATTGCCTGCATTGTGAATTATAAAGTCAGTTATGTTTTGAGGGAAGTTTAATTTTATTCCAAAGTCAGCCCATCCATTGAGAGAAGTAGGAAATTTCGAGATGCTGTATTTATTGTTTGCTCGAGTCATTAATTCATTTTCCACCTATCCTTCTTTGTTTATGAGCTTGTGTGTTAATGAATCCTGAGTGTATCTTTCAACCACTGTAAACAGTTGCAGCTCTGATGCTGCCACATGATTGCCGAGGGGCAGGAGAGAATGGGGAGAAGGATTCAGAAAATGGATTCAGATAAGAGGAGAAGAGAAAGAGTGAGATAAGACGATGTGACTGAATGTATGGAAGCCAAGGGAGGAATAAAAAAGAGGCACATATGGAGGCTGTAGGGAGGCCATGAATAATATGAAATGACACCACAAAGAAAAGATCTGAAGTACCCCGCTGTCTCAGAGCGACAGGGAAAACAAACTATACGAAAAAAAAGTGCTGAATTTAAGCATGCAATTTTGTTTTGCATGTTCTTGGACATTATCACACAGTGTACACGGCAGGGTTTACATAACATAAGTGGTTTTCTTTGAATATGTCTGTTATTTATGGCAGCAACTTTACATTTACATTAAATTTCTTGGTGTTGCAGAAAGTTGAATGCATGGACATGTGCAGCTATTGAGTTTTTCACATATATTAAGTAGAAGAAGAAGAAGAAGAAGAGTTAAAGTAGGGAGAAGTGTGGCCTTTCAAGGCTGGAGGACTAGGATTTGGGGATTTTGTAGCAGCCCTTGATCTCCTTCTGTCCCTCCATGTGATTAGCGTGTGTGTGTGTGTGTGTGTGTGTGTGTGTGTGTGTGTGTGTGTTGGTGTGCGCGTGTGTGTGTGTGTGTTTGTGTGTGTGTGTGTGTGTGTGTGAGTGTGTGACAGACCATCTCTCAGTGAGTGTGCGTTCAAATGTGAGATTGTGCAAACGCTGGTCTGCATCTGCTGTTATGACTGGTGACAGAAGTCCTTACTACATAATGTGTTATTGACTGTCACTCAGCGGGACCTTCACAACCATCACAATCAATTAATGTCTCTCTATGTGGGTTGAATTCAAGGGCAACTGAGATTGGTACGTGTTGTCATTCACTCACAGTCATTACTATGGCAAATGATCCGCAGAGTGAAGATATAAAAGAGATCTAAGGTCAAACAAGTTTGATACAACTATGTAATCATTTTAGCACATGCAAAACAAAAAAAAGAAGAAATAGTTTGGAAATCCACATCCTAACCACCACTGTTTTAGAGGAAACGTTTACTGGAAAAAAAAAAAAAGCAGAATGACCTACTTTACACACAAAGACAAGCAGATCATTTGGGGACATTTCATCCATAGCAAAGTGTATGTAACTACCTTTCAGATTCACTGCTCATTAGCTCTGTATCCTTCTCTCCTCAAGCTAAACACCAAACAGCATACCATGAGTCTAATGAGTTGAAATTCTATGATAAAACTGACTAAGTTCAAAGTCACACTTGATTTGAGTGAAGTATTCATGGTAATTACTACTCTCTTTGTATAAAAACACGGCCTGGCTTTTGAGAAGATGACATGTACGGATTAACATAATTGATTAACATGTAGTTTAGAGGAAAGTTTGACTTGTGCTCCTTCTATGAATGCTCTTCTGCCCCTCTACTGTCAGACAGTCCTACCCTTGTTTTCACTAATACTAGTAAAGAAAATCCTAGAAATAGTTCTCAGCAGAGAAAAAACACAGATTTCTCTGCTTAGTGCCTCTTCACAAGGAGATTTTAGTAGAGCGTTTTTCAACCAGCTGTTATCCTCATTTCTCATTGGTTGCTGGGTCACTGGGATGTTCCCTGGATTCCACATTCACCCAATTGTTGAAGCAGTAGTTTCTATTTTTGTGGCATATGATGCAACAAACCGAGGGTGAGTAATGCTTAAAATTACGACTGAATGTCTTTGACATTAGAAGTTCCATGAGGATAAATATTGAATGTGTCCTGGTCATTTGGATTTATCACACCATGGAGACATCCACTGATAATGTGAGACTGAGAACACCAAAATCTGCAATGAATGTTTAACCTATCATTCCAAGTGGATACTCGGATTGGGAAAATGATGCCTGAAAATTCAGATAAGCCACCAGCATGGCTGTCACAGATTTTTAGCCAACTTTTCAGCATTCAGTCCTTTTTTATTATTGTTACAGTTCATTGAGTACTTTGAGGCTGGCTGGAAACCATACACAAACCTGGTAAGAAAATCTAAACATTAAAAAGAAATATTTCAACAGCTTGGTTCAAGAATACTTTTTATTGTGAATAATTTCTTTAAATTCATAAAATAGAGGGTTACATTTTTAGTATGACTTGGGATTCTTAAATGCATTTAACTGGAATGTGTTTTTGTTTTGTTTTGCTTTTTTTTACGAAATGACAGACATGAGGATTTGGCCCTTGTGCACACTGTCGGAGTTAACAAAGAGACTAAAGGCCCTACCACAACTCTGGCATCATGCCTCTTGCTTTGAACAAACAAAAACAGAAATGAAAAGTGAGGTTGATTCAGCATTGTCAGTATGGCAGCTGCAAAACTGCTTCAGAAGCAAATTTGTGACATGTTGTACAGTCTATGGACATGGCATCCAACATGGAAGGAGCTCTGAAGAGTTAGACATTCAATACTGTTGTTGTTTTCCCTTTTGCAATATTTTCTTTTAACTTCCCGCCTTAATCTCAAAAACTGTGTGAAGTTTCTCCTGTGAGAGCATGAGTGAGCACTAAACTAACACCAAGATAAAAAGCCCTTTGAATCACATACTGTACAGCTAATGATACGCTGAAGCATTCTCAGCCCCATTGTTCAGGCTTTTGAGAAGCTTCATTAAAGCAGCTAGTGTAAGAGAAAGGACGCTTTGCTCATGGGTACATGGATATATGTTGCTTGGCAACAGAAGGGTGACCAAAAGAACCACCAAACCCCCACCCATTTATTCCCGTTGAGCATCAGTGATTTTGAACCTATCCATAGCTCCACTAATGCTCACTCTGCTTCCAACCTCAGGTAATGATATAGAGCTGTTCAGGCAGGTCGATTAAAGGCGCTAACCCCCCAGCTTTGTTCACTCTCACTTAGCTCTGTCTTCATTATTCACAGCTATTATGTTTTGTCTATTCAAAAACTTCAGACACTTGGATGCAAATTTAGTTTGGTCTGAGTATTATTTTTAGTATTGTTAACCTCAATCTTCCCACAATTGCAGAGGGAAATGTTTATTTGTAATGTAAGCATTGGAGAGAATTTTCACTAACTCTGTAAAGCTAAATATCCCTGAAAATAGTCCATTTACCATTTTGATGATCTTTTGACACTGTTCTTGAGGGATGTTGGAAGATTTCAGGTTGGTCTTTGGAAATAGATGCAGACAGTTACAGCGAGTGGGTGAGACAGCTGTGCGTGGGATTTTAAAAGATCTGCCAACAAAATTCCCAGAGTTGTTTGATTTTTTTATGGTTTGAATCAAAAAATGGGTAAAATGATTAATATACCATTGATGATTTATTTTGCAGCATGAGGTTACATGGACACACTGTGTTACCATTTTAGTGTACCCTGAATATTTCCAATTCCATTCCATTAGACTAAGTAAAAAAAGAAAGAAAAATAAACAAACACGGTGAACACTATTAAGTGTTGGATTTCCAAGAGTGATTTAATTTGTAGACATCTGCATTTTTTCTACCTCTATACTTGGAGTCTCCAGCTTTTTTCAATGAATACTTTATACAGCATAATTCATTATGGGCCTGGGAAAACTAATTTATTCATAGTGCTTGTTATGACAAGATTGACACAAGAAAAGGTTTGGGGAAACATGTTTTTGTTTTTTTGTTTTTTGTTTTTTCCCAACGTAAATTAATTTCTCTGGGAAAAACACATGACGATGTGTGTCTCTGGTCTCATGTGCATGTTTCCACCCTCCTCAGTTACAACATCCTTTTGCCAATTATGTTTGGGGGCAAAATAAACCAGGAAGAAGGGATTCTGTTTCAGGAAACTTGTTTGTCTCGCTTTGAGAACCTTCACAGCCATTGAGCAGAAAGACACCTATTAACCCTACAAGCAGACCTCAAGGATATGAATTAAAATAAATCAACATAAAAAACGTGCATGTCCTCTTTGGGGTTTTTCTCTGAGTGAAGATTCAAAGGACGGTTTCTCTTCATTCCCATTCATCGCCTCACACAAAAACTACCTCTGTAACTTAACTCTAACTTAACTTGTTTCATTAGTTCTTGATTTTTTAAGATTTTTCTTTTTGTTATTATGATCACATGCTTTTCTTGAAAGTCCAAAACTCATAAATACAACTGTCAGCAGGTTAATTGTGTGCGGACAGCTGCTGAGAAGCAATTTGTCTCCAACTGTTGGAAGAAATGCTCTTCAGTCAAGGTCTCCTCTGGTATTCAATTAAACCTTTTCTTTGGTGGTTTCCACAGCTGCATCACACGTAACCCGATCCAATTCAACCTAGATCACATTCGCTGGGCTAAGTGATTTTTATGGTGTACTGTAGGTCAAATTCACTAGGGGAGGCAAATTTGATCTACACTGCTGAGAGTTGCAGGAGAAAGGTGCTATTAGGGGAAATGTAGTGTGTGTTTTGTCTGGAGGCTCCTGGTAATGATGCTGTCTGTTTCCCTCTCTCCACTTCTCTCTGTCTTTAATATTGAATCTGGCCTGTTTCTTCACACTGTGTACAGCCTTTCCACTTTCTTTTCAGCCACTAAGTGCGTAGTAGTTTTAGTGTTATTATCTAATCAGCATTGGTTTTAGGTTTGATATTATTGTTAGCATCAGTATCACAGCTGATTATTGCTTTGAGAGAAAAACACAAGATTAAAAAATGAAGAATCTAAAAAAATAATAATAATAACACATGGGTCCCCCCTTGATCACCAACTGTCCTTTTCAATCTTCAGTTCTTATGAATTTATTGGTAGTATGTTGCTCTACATCCCAACAGTTAACAACAATTACGAGGAGATACTGCAGATTTTCACAACAACTGAACGAGATACTAGTGTTTTCCACACAGTCAGGCAACTTCTATTTTTCTGCACCATGCATTCAACCAATTTTCCATCAGGCTATTTATGTAAACTATGATCAGTTGTGCTGGTAGGAGGTGCAAAGAAATTTTTGGATCTTCCCCAGAGGCCCTTACAGACTTTTTATTTAACCCTTTGATGCGTGAAATATGAAAGCCTGTGTCAATAATTTTTCTCAAGTGTTTTCGCTCTTCCCAGGGCATGGAAAAAATATTTTCAAATACTTGTTTGTGTTTTTTAGAGTGAAATAGAGGCTTGGCATGCAGATCCACCATAGAAACCATTACATTTGGTAGGGAACTACTTTTCTGTCCACTGCAAATAACACAAAGAGTCAGAATTACCTTTCAGATTCTTAAGCAGTTGCAAAGAAAACAAACAGTGGAACAGAGATGAAGTCATGATCTAAGTCTGAAAAGACAATAAATAAACAAAAAAAACCATCAAAAAATGAAATCCGATGTACGATCTATGAGTTCATTCATCAACATCAAGAAAAAATGTACGCAAGCATATCAACTGTTTTGATTGATGACCACTTTGGAAGTGCTAGTGATAATGTTGGTGTCTACCATTTCATCATATCATTGACAGATTATTGTGTCGATGATATGATGGGTTGATCTTGTGGAATGTCACACCCAGGTAAATGACTAATCTGCTTTCGATAGTAACATCATTAAAAAACCTGACTAAGGTTCCTCGTGTGCATATGCTATCCACAACAAACAAACCAAAAAAAAAAAAAAAAAGAACCATTTTCTTGGTCAGAGTGAATAATTTATTGCTATTACAATAGGAGAGGGTTTTTTAACAAACAATAGGAAAAGCTTCTAAAGTGAATCCTCATCTCTGCTTTCATGCATACATTTAAAAAATGCCCATGTTTTTCATTGCCCAAGCTGCTGAAAGCCTTTAAAATAAAATGTTTACCTTCCGAATTAAAAACAAAAGTTGCTCACTCAAAAATTTCCCCTCACTGTGCCATGCAGCTTGGAAAAGACATGGCAGGAACTGTTTGGCCAGGAGTAACTGGCTGCACTGTGGTTTCACAATCAACAAGTTCTTTGGTTGATACTCCAAGTTTCACTTTGATAATCTTGTTAGCTTAATCAAATTACAGTTGGAAAAATGCATGTTATGACAAAAGAAAATGCACAGGTTGAATGATCTGGCATTTAAAGGGTTTGAAAGTGTCAATAAGTGTCTAACATCGATATGCACCCTTAGTTAATTGATCTCTGGGGATGTTGCAGAAAGGAGCCTTGACTGGAATGTTAAGACTTGAGATTTATTGTTGAAATAAGGAGAGATCCTCATGAAATAGTAGAAGAGATGAGCAGCTGTTACTTCGAACTGCCCACCTATATAAACGTTTATCCTCCAAAGATTGAACTTGCTGGAAGGAGAGAGGATTGAAAAGTTTAAATAATTGGGTTTCTGATCCTCAGCAATGGCAGTGTACAACTCTGGATTTGAGTCATGATACCACTTCTAATGACTGGGGCATGTGCGTGACCATAAACTTGTGTGAAGGGAGTGTGTCGATGCATTTGGGGGTAAGATTACATTCATCAAACAATGTGGGGCTCCTCTTAACTATGTGTCATGAAAGATATCAGCAGACTGCAGCAGTAGAAATGGCCATAATAAAAGTCATAAAGCACTCAGCTTGTCAGAAGTCTGGCAGTGTTTAAGCACTATTGCTTTTTCCTCCACGCAACAAACTTTTGACAACACCAAAAAAATATATAATCTTGAGGAGACTTTGTGGCTAATGTCATTCTCTTACATTATTTTAAAATCAGGTTTAGTGATGACTCTTTCACTTCTTTTTTTGTGAAAACAATGTTGCCGCTTTGTAACCAGCAGTAAAATTTCCCCCACTGATCAGCCAATTTTTGGATTAATTTGCAAAAACACCCTTCATCTCTGAGGCACAGTTACCTCTGAGTTCAGCCAGGCCACAACATAATGTTCTGCTTTGTTTCACTTTACGTGGAGGGCCTCAGGTGTGTCTAAACACACACAGCAGTGATTTAGCACTTCTCTGGCAGCCAGGTGTTCATTTCACTAACAATAGAGCTATAACGTCATTGTGCTACAGGCCAGCTCCATCCTCTCATCGCGGACTGGAAAGCGGGGCCCAGTCACTGGCTCGCTCCACAGTCTGACTTGTAAATGCTCTTTTTATTTAAGGCTTCCTCCTTTGTCTTGCTAATCAAAGATAGCTCTTGTTTGAAATGCGGATGAATGAAACACAGGGGAGGAGGATGATGGATACAGATATGAGGAATTGGCCAAGGATGCACAGGTAAAAGTATTTAGTAAAGCATTTTTATTTTATTTGTGGATTCAGTTTTGAGTAGTAGTTTTAAACTATCAGGGGATATATTATCTCTTTTTTCTTTATGGTATAACCACGTAATTGAAAAATGACAAAAACAACTGGTGTGGTTATTAATTCAGGAAAAACACATTTCACATAAGACCAGAATTCTGTATCAGCCATTTATTTGACAAATATTTTCTAAAAATAAATATCTCCCTGGGCTTCCCACGGCACACAACAGGTGAGGGGATGTTTTTATTATGTATTTGTGAAATGATGATGTTATTCTTCAACATTCTTTAATATGTTTCTGTTTCTGATTTCACCTTTCTCACAGGTTCACTGGATCTATCACTTCATCTGACATTGCATCGGATTTAGACAATATTGGAAAGAGCTCTGTTGCTATGAGGAAAATAAAGATGAGATAAGATGCTTTTCATGGTGGAATATTACACCACAAATATCAAATGTCTGTGTGGAATAACAAGAAGACTATTGTGACATTTGTGTTTGTGTATCTAAATCTACTCGAGGTGAACCTCCCAGATGACCACTTTAGTTAAACATGAACTTAGATGAATGACTTGACAGTGAATGAATATTCCAGACAAGATTCTGTGCCTCATTGTGTATTCAGGTGCACCTCTGTATGTGTCAAACACCACTTTCCTGTCCTTGGTGCCATTAGCACCACAAGGGGACATTATTAACTACAAAACTGCAAGGTTGATATTATCACACACAGACAGGAATAACTCCCAGACAGCGTGTGCATTGTTTTATGTATGATTATGTTAAAAGTGTAAGGTTCTCCAGAGGTGCCTTTATTAGGCAGGAGCAATTTAATGTGTGGCAAAATTGCTGAACACAGACATGATGTGTTGGTGCCAGCAGGTTCTATTCTTGTGATGATCTTTGACTTTGGAGACTATATGAGTCACAGGCGAGGGTAAATACATAAAGACACAATGATAAAGTTATACAAGCTGTAAGAACGAACACAGGCATTAACTTGACCTTAATTTGCTAACAGGCCAGAAAAATTGAAATAAAGGTATGTCTTATTTCCTTGCTCTCCCAGAGTTCTGCGGGTAAATGTAAACCACAGAAGTATGTCTGTGACCCCAATTTCTCCCCCATAGTTCCTGCTAAATTGACACCAGAGGTTTTTCCAAACTGTTCCTTCAAATGTCATGCTGGAATTAGATTGCGCTAAATGAAAATTTCTCAGTCATATTCAGGTATTTAATGACCTTTAAAGTGGTTTTTGAAGTCAATGAGGGGCATTTATGGAAGTATTTATCCTTAACCAACACATGGCATGTTGTAATGATTGGTTAATGAAACAAATTGCCTTTCAAATAAGTCACCTTGTTTCTCTATTGACCTGCATAGTTTGTGAATAAAATTTTGAGATTGATTACAGAAATGTTGATTCATTTTCAGCCTTGATGGTTTCAAGGGAAACAGTTCAGCTCAAGTCCAATCTTTGGGCTCAGACTCCGAATTCCAGCTTGTGTCCACAAAAAGAGATAGTTTTCAAATAAACCGCTTGACTTAGCTGGATTTGCCCTCATCAAATGAGAAGTTTTTGTGTTTTTTGGCAAAGTCACAACCCTGCAATGTAAATATGTATGCACTGAGAGATATGGGTAGACTGAAATTTCAGCAGGCTGCCCTTGGATAGAAGTGACTGTATTTCTTCATCTGAAATGTGTGCATTTAGCCTCAGCCGCATGGAGAACTGGAAATGGGGAGGCAGGAGTAGGACTATGGAAACACCCTCTTAGCTCTGACACAATGCTTTGAAAATCCCCTTAGAGACTGTAACCACACAGAGGATGGACCCTTAGGAGGGGAGCGGAGAGGAAAGGGAGGAGAGGAGAAGGCAACTGCGAAAGAAACAGGCTTCATAGTTAATGGGTCACATGCTACTCAACTTAAAAGGCAGGCAAGACAGCATAATAATCACTCACTTTGTATTTCATCTGTATGTCTCTATCTGTCATTGTTTTTAAATACTCTAACAGATCTAATTCAGCTCCGGCAAAGTGACTATTGACCATTAGTGATCAATAACTTGTGCTTCTTTGTGAAAGCAATGCCTGGCATCATGCACTATTATTAAAATACATGGCCCACAGCCAAGTGCTTCTCATCAAGCCAGCCTTCAAAACAGGAAGGATCAATAAATCAATATCATAAATATCTGAGTTAAGGGTTTACTGAATGTGTTACTACCATCAGCAGCCTGTAAACGAGAATTGCTCTCCTCATTAAAAAAGAGTCAGTCTTTGATTGACAGAGAAAGAGACAGAACCTTTGATATTCATAAACTGTCTTTGATGTTATGTCATAAATGACATAATATGCTTTACACTAGGGGGAGACAAAGACCCTGCATCAGTGGACAAGTATGATGTGTTACAGATTGCAATATTATCTGAAGTCACATTTTTTATAAAGTTCAATTAGGAAAAGAGCCATGTCCCTCTGTAGGTCTTGGGCAAAATTAAACAACATGTGACTACATTCCATTAAATAAGTTGTGTGTATATTCAAGATTTTTTTTCTCAGTTGGATATTGGCCTATTTGGTCTGCATTTCTCCTGGTTACACTCAATGCAATTAGCCATTTCCAATACCAAGTAAGGAAAACAAGCTCCAATCGAGCAGTGTTTATCACACAGTTTGTACCTTAATGCAATGTGAACTGACTTAAAATGCTCACTGCAGCACAGAAGCAGGTGGTGCCTCGTGGTTTAATTGAAACACATATTTGCAGAATGTGGGCCATATTACTGGGTTGTATCCTCAGGGAGGCATGTTGTAACACTAGAGGTAGAAGAAAAGGAAGAGAGAGGGGAAGGAAAAGAGGGGGAGGGCGACAAAAACACATTTTTGTAGCGGCTTTCAAAGCCATAATGCCATATTGTTGGGAAGTTTATGGGATGTGCTGCTCAATCAATAACCAATTTATTTGAACTTGATGGAAGGATATAGGGGTACACTTGTTACATGACACTGCTTGACAACCTACATGACCTCAGTATAGGTTTGTGGCAGCATTACCTGTTTTCTTGGAGAGAAAAATCAACATTTCTCTTGTTGGGGAGCACGCAAGGTGTCTGATCTTTCAAAATACAATCACTCTGACTTTTTTTTTCTATAACTGAGCATAAATGAATGGGTCTCCACTCTTGCAGGATATCTTTACTAGGCAATCTGCCTTCATACAGGCATAGCCTGGTTGCTATAACAACTGCTGCTGCCATATCTGTCATGGCTGTGGGTCACGGCTAGCTAAAAGAGCAATGAAAATCACTTCTCGCTCTTACTGCCAGTCTTTGTCTTCCTGTCTCTCCTCGAGTACCTTCAGCTTTTGCTGGCTTTCTTTGTCTTCCTTAACCTCTTGGGTCTGGCTGGCTTATCAGGACCAGCTCTACTTCCCCTGAATACAGCTCTCTCTATCACACACCATACAGGGCTCTTTTCGACTAATGATTCACATACACAAAGTTTTTCTTCAAGCAGTGAAAGAAGAAAAGTTTCTTGTCAGTAGTTGCTTTTCAGGAGTGTAAATGAAAGCCAAAAAACTTGAGATGCCCTTTTCCCCCTCTTTCAACACCACCACAGTCAAAGATAAAAAAGAAAAGAAAGCTACAGAGAGTTCGTGCTGCATTTTCTTCTCAGCATCCTGCAAATAATTAAAAGTAGACTCATTCCATGTCCAATTTAATCTCCAAAGTACAAACTGTCTTGGGAATAAAGAGCACAAACACATACAATGAAATATGATGTGTTTAATAGTTCAAAAGCAGCCCACTCACACAGTAGAGATACCCAATAGGCATGGTATGACTGAATCACAGAGTATAAACATTTCTACAGTGTTGTATTATAGAAATAGGCACACATTAAGTCTTGATAGCAGTGCTACTGTAAAACACCAGCAACAGTCCAGGATAAGGAATAAAGTTTGGAGTAACTATATGCACGGAGAAACCCCACCAGAGCTCCCATGTTTGAGCTGAACAGAGATTGAAGATGTTGGAAGGATGTGGGAATAGGACAGTATAGGAAAAACCTCAAGGTCAGAGCAACTGGAGTGAAGTGACTTAGTACAATATAATCTGATTTTTCCACTACACAGAGGTTTACGTGCTGCACAGAAAGATACTAGAAAGTAATTTACATCCACATGGTATAAAAGCTTTAAAATTGTTTTCCATAAAAATGCATCAAAAAAGATACTGCCCAATACTAATAAAGTATGACACAAAATGTTGCGGTTTTCTACAAAATTTAAATTAAAAAAAGCAGTACTACAGAGTCAGTGTGTAAGTTCTCACAACATGGGGAAGGGCAATGTTTTTTTGATATGAAGTTGTTTGTTTAAAGACAAAATATTTTCTTTATAAAAGTCACAGGGAACCACTAACTACTTAGGATACTCAGGATATATTTTTGAGAAACCCTAAATACTGGCAGGTCTATATGAAGCAGAGCTGGTATTTATCTGACAATAAGTGCAAAACTGACATTTTATCCTTTTACCTGCTGTGTTTGTGAAAGCACTTGATAGCAGATGCCTGGCACAAAGGTAAAATAAAATAAAGAAAGGAAAAGAAGGAGAAAAAAATTGAGCATTTGGACATTTTTGACTGACTCTTCACAAGACTCAGTCAATACACAGGGGTGGTTGGTCAGCAGAATTCCCATGTGAGACAGGGAAAACGATTCCTTTAGAGAGACGCAGGGAAGATCCATCCTGTTTGGTTAGTACCTGAAATGAGAGAAAACTCCATCATCATGAGATCATTTATATGCAAAATACCATGGGTGCAGTGTACAACAATCAATTAACCAATAGATTTTTTTTCACATGGTGCTGAATCATAACAAAGGTTATAAACACTGTCACCATAACTACATAAGCAAGTGTGTCCTCTGGGATTATCATAACCCTATAAACCTTCATATACATGCAAATATACTATTTAAATTGCCATAATCTACTGTCACAGCTGTTGTGTAACTGAGCAGATATCTATGCTGACACTGAACAGCTGAACTATAACACGTCATGATTTTAGACTCTGGTCACAGATGGATGGTGCTTCTAAGGCTTAATTGACTGTTTTTTGATTTTATCATTAATGGGAATGGATATCGAGCAACATTACTTTGTGCAGATGTGACATAAAGTACAAACAATGAGCTAACAATGGGTGGAATGGTTTGTGGGACTGACAGAGTCACATGTAAAATACCGTGTAACTGACAACCATTTTCATTTGGTAACAGGAGCGACTGGCTTTGCTTTCTGCTCAGAGGGAACGGCTAGGTAGTTTTTCCTGTAGATTGGTAGAAAGCAGAGAAGTATCTGAGAGGCTTTTTCCACCAGCAGATAACACGACAATAGTGCTGGTTTAGACCGGAGCAGCAGTCACTGCACTGTAAACTCACTTTCATCCTTGGACTTTGTGCTCCTAATTTATGATGCCACCATTAGAGGAAATGTTTTTTCAAAACAATATATTTCCATATAAAATACACCAAAAGCTGCACAACAGGAAGACACAAGACTCTTGCAATAAGTGGTAAAAACAACAAAACCCTCATTAAACTCACTTTTAAAGAGCTGCAGAGAAACAGTGTAAAAACTGCCAAATATATTACAGGGAGAAGATTGTTGTGATTATCAGCACATTTGGAATTCTGCCTCATCCTGTATCTTTGATATTATCATTTTTGTTGCTATTCTTTATCTTTTACCTGGTGATTGATGATTAGAGCCTCTTATGCAACACAAAATCTGCTGTCAATATATTGTACAAGTGGTACATTTGCATCTGGTCTTGGAAGGTAAAGGGGTCGCCACAAAGCCTCTAACTGAGAGCATTGAAATGGTTCCAGACAAGTCAATAATGCCTGTGACTAAAACCCATTAACTCTTTAAGCTGCGGAAAGAAATGAAGTGTAAAGAATAATACACGTGTTCACTTCATGTTAAACTTAATGCTCATTCTTTCTTAGTTCATAGATTATTGAATCTTACTTTAATGCCTTAGGCAAAGTGGATTATAATTACTTCTACTTTAAAAAAAACAGTCAACTTTCACCTGAAATTTACCAAATAGTGTATGATTAAATGGCTCGAGCTGCTAGGATCATTATAATGGAAGCCTATTGAGATTTATGTTGTGGGTTGCATTCAAAACCAAAAAGATTTCATCCATACATGGGAATATACAAACTGCATAATCTGCCAAATACACTGCATGGAAAATAAATATCTTTTTTTGTACACTGCTGCTTATGAGGGCTGCACCCAAAAAGAAACATTTTTTTCACATTTTCTGACATTATGCTATTGTTACTATTTCCTTATTTGCTTTATGCCATGGTATTGAAAAGGCTTAAAAAGGGAAAAAATGGTGAGGTATATTTTGATGTTTTTTAGATTGCAAAATCATGTATTGTCCGTGTTTGTATGTCATCACAGGATCAGATTAAGAATCAGGATTAATCATCTTCAGCACCATCATAATTGTTTCAGCCCACAGGCTCTGAGTATGTGATTGTTCTGTCAATGACAACATTGCCTGCTCCAAAGTTGTCAACCTGGATCGACTGCCCTCATCAACAACAAGACCACAATCCTGAGGGAGCTGACTGCACAGCATTCAGGGCTTTGTCAGTGCTGACAATGTGACACAAAAAAAGGTGGTTTTAGATGCAGCTGCAGATCCAGCCCAGATATTAAAAGATTGTTAAGGGGGAAAAAAAGAGTTGTCAGCAGAGCTTATAATTCAGAGCTGTCAGGCAATTTAAGTGAAAGGAAAGATCAGTGTTGCAGGAGAGTTACAGTTTGATGCAGTTTGGACTCAATTACCTCTCTGTCCATCTCTCTGTTTACCTGTCTACCTCTATCCCTGCATCTCTGTGCTGCTCACGCTGCCTCTTGATTCCTCCTAAATTGCCCTGTCCAATGTGTTTCTGAGATTTCAAATTAAAAGCCATTTCATGGTAAGAAACCCTCGAACACACAATACAAGTTTAACTTTTTTGGCACACACTTTTGGAGGTTTTGAGTCAAAGAAAAGAGAAAGTTAACACAAATGCAGTGTGTATGGTGTGCATGTTGTTTTCATTGGACTCGTATTCACACTCGTCTGTGTTGTGCATCTGTGAGTTTGTTTGTGTGAGAGACTCACGCTGTATCCTGCCCCTGTTCATCGGACTTGGAGATCTTCCGATAGCAGTAGACCATTTCCACCAGCAGCCATAAGGTCAAGAACACCAGCAGCACATACATCATGATCTCAGAGTAGAGCGCTGTGGTGTCTTGACTTGCTGTGGAGCAAAAACAACAGGAAGGAGCATGTTTTATTCAGTATGTGTCCTTCCCCTGAATGCTTTCTCTTTTTTTGAATGTGTAGAACGTGTATGCTGTTGTAGAAAGCAGAGGGATGTCATACATTCCCAGGCTTAAGAAAATATGCTTAGCTTGGTTCATGTGCAACACTGATCACCTGCAATTAACCAACAAACAAAAAAGACAGAGCCATGATTTAATTCTTCAACAGCTTCTTCTAATAGCTACAGTGGTACTAGGAAGCCATACTTAATGCAAAAAATAAATATTTTCTTGTTTACTTCCTGTAGGAGCACAAACTTTCAATCATGCACAAACTCTAAAGCCAACAGATCATTATGACTTTGACTATAATTCAATGATAGTAGAGCCCAGAGAGTTAAAGATGCCCTGTGGAGTTTTCTTCTAAATAAAAAGTATGTCTGCTTAATACAAATGTGGTAATGACATCTTTCCTTTAAACAGGTCTGCTATTTTAGGTACGGCAATCATTACATCTATTTTAGCTGATAAGCAGTCATTGTATTACTTGCTTTGGATGCATAAGAAGACATGATTGTGGAGACACAACTTATGACATGCATGTGCAGTTGAGTGACACCAAAATATCAAAATAGGAACTTGTTAACAGTTGTGCTCTTTGGTGCAGAGGTCAAAATCTCCACGGGACAACTTTAAATATTAAAAATGAAACAGTGGTTAACAGTGCCTGATCCATTCCTTTTTGAACTGCATCTCAGCTTTATATCCTAGGTCAAAGTTTTGAGAAAACCAAAGATATGTAACATGTGAACGTTGAAATATTTCAGTGAAGGGGGCGAAGGCAAAGAATACTTTTCAGAACCGGTCTCACTAAAAGGTAGGCCAATCTTTTAGTAAACTAAATGATAATTTGAATGCTGTTTCCTCTTTTGTTCACTGTTTTAGCCTTTAGCTTGTGTTTCACTCTCCTGTTCAGCTTTCTTTTGCTCGTGTGTCCCTTATCTGTCACACAGTCCAGCTCCTGTTTTCACCATTATTACTAATTAAATCACAGAAATCGTTTTCAGCAGAGAAAAAAATACAGATTTCTCTTCTCACTGCTAAACCTCATCAGCCGGCATGGTGTTGTCATGGAGACTTTGCCGTGCCGTAAATCAACCCAGTCCTGTACGACCTATCCAGTCCCATCGGGGATGCTTAGACTGCTTTCTAAATGAGCATTTAGAAATAACCTATTTTAGTGCTGATGATCCCGTTTTAAGTTGGGGATTATAATCAGGTTTATATCTAGATGTGAGACTTTCTCAAAATCACTTGGAAAGTCCTCATAGTCCCTGTAAAATAACTAGAAATTGAGATAAACATTTTTTTAATGAAAAGTACTATTAAGTTGATAAAGACTTTTTTAAAAAAAAAAAAAAAAATCAGTATACGGCTCCTTTTCACTAAAAATTAGAACTGTGGGGCCAAATTGATGAAGCCTGCTTCTGCAGACAAAAAGAAACCCCTTTAGTTTTTTTCCTTTCAATATGGTAATACATTTTCTAAAATTCTTTTTGTGTGTGGGTTTCTGTGAGTAGGACGAGGAGAGCATCTTTCTTCTTTCAGTTGCAGTCAAAGGCATTAAAGACATTTGGGTCATTACAAAGAAGCAAACATTTACAATGTGCATAACAGAAGGTAGACTCATTCAGAGACACATTCAGACTCTGAACTGACCCTTTTATATCAATAAGCTTAGGATCATTGTGAGCCACTGTGAACCACTGACAGTGAGCATGTACCAAATTCCAGAAAGCCTACTGAGCTGACTAATGACAGCTTTCACTGGCATGATTCTGCAGCCCCTGCAAATGGAGCCTATTAGTGTAAAATAATCCCACAGATGGGAAAACACAGATATGTTTGCTGTAAACTAATCCATTCCACTACTGTGGACAGCATTACTGTAACATGATTCCTCTACTGTGATGTACAGTACTCTGACAGACGGCTTTCTGAAATTTGATACTACATGCATGAAACATGAGGGAAAGTTTTTTTGTATAAATGAGCAGTATATTTTGAAAAGTTGCACTTCGGAGGATAGTCAAATCTTTTTATTGGTCTTCTTTTACCCGATGAGAACCAAACACCCTATTTAACAACAGCCTGTCTTCATATACCTCTGACAGTGAACTATATACCACGTGCAAGAAGATAGAAATCATGTCAAGTTGAAAATGGGTTTAAGTAGTTCATCCAAATATACATTTTGTATATTCAACCTAGATGGAAAATGACATGTTCAGCAAGCCAAGCATTCGGGAAGCAGAATACATTACCCCTTATAATAGACAGAAAAGAAGTTGGATTGAATTAACCCCTTCACTGACAACAGAAGAAAGCTTCAATGAAATATAAAGAAGACAAAACAAAACACACAGTTATTTCTCCTCAGTGCAGTCACAACAAGAGGGAGAGGGGGTGGGGGTGTTAGTGGCAGACTGGTCTCACCCTGATGCATCACTTAGTTGGAAACAAATATAGGATTAAAAAGCCACTTAAAGCACTCACATAACCACTTTAAGAAACGATGAAGGAAAAGCATGTGCAGTAAAATGGTAGCACTCAGGACATGGCAGTCAAAACAGCAGTCAAGAATTTTCTAACAAAGAGGAGGATGTTCATGTGCTGAGCCTCTACAGCCTGCATTTGGTGCAGCTTTTTCACCATTTTCACATTTAGCATAAAATCCAGTCCTCACAGTGTAAAAATGAGGTGTAAACATAAACCACTTCTTCTGCTCCTGTAAGAATGCAGAGAAATGATTTATCACAGGCTAGCACTGTAGGGATATCAGTTTTTTTTGCATTAGATCTACTCATAATTAGCTTCAACAATTATGAGAGCACATATTTCTATAACAACTGCTAAGGGGCTGTTAGAACTTTTCTGGCCTTTCTTGTCTTCTTTTAAACTAATTTGTGATGCAACATTTTTTGTGGAATGGTTAGCAAACAACCAAAGGGTTCTTTTGGGGTTGTAGATCTCCCGTGGCTGATGTCTGATTTTGGTAGCATCATCGTGCATTGCCTGACAAGACTCAGTGAAGAAGACATCTGAGTTTGTGTTATATCAGCTCTGGGATAACTCTGCCAAACAGATTTATCACTAGACAAAATCTGAGATGTACTGACATTTCAGGGACAAGCATTAGGCAGAATAACATGTTAAAAAGAGAAAAACCTCCAACCTTACCTTGCTTTTTCACCTTTAGTATGATTTCCTTTGTTTGGAAGACAGATGGCGTAAAGAAGTCAAACTCAAACTTTCGTAACACATGGCACTCATAGATACCGCTGTCGTTGAAGGTGACATTGTTTATCTGAATAGAAACATCTTGAAGGTCCTGGCTCCCGTTCCAGGCCAGTCGGCCCTGATATGGTCCATCCAGATACTGTGGAGCATCATCCTCGTACCTGAATATCTTAAAAACAAAGAAAGACAAGCATACATGAGTTAAGTCTACAGTGTGAATGTCAGAAACAAATTGTCAAATCATTTACAAAAAAGCAACAGTGAAATACATGAGTTTCTTCTTCCTCTTCGTTTGGCTTGTAGTACCAATCCACACGTGTTCTTGCTTTGATCTCTTCTCGTTTTAAACAGGCGATGCAAGTCAACTTCATGGGCTTTCCCAGGACTGCTTCTGTGCCAGACAGGACATCCACGCATACTGGCTCACTCAGGCGGACTAAGAGAACGAAGAATTGTAAGAGAGAAATTTCAGGCCAAAAACTTTAGACCACTCAGAATTTGGATCGTTGTTTCTTTGGTACAGAGGTGCAGTTTCTACTTCAACTGTTAAGAGGAGAGAGCTGATCTGTGTTCTTATTAGTTATAAAAACGTGTTGATGACTGTAAACAAAAAACGACCAGCTATTTGGTAGGATCAAATATCAGAGCACAGAGGCTATTATCTGTAAATATTGCAACATATTTAAGAAGTGATATTGGTTGTTATTTTGAAGAGGATGATATTTTTATGGCTTACAGATAAAAAACCCAGAAATCAGTGTTACAGAAAATAAAAATAAACATAAGATCAGTAAAATGGATATTCTAAACAGACATATCAGGCTTCTGAAAAGGTTTGCTACTTTCTGACCATTTTCTAATTTTTTCCCCTCAATTTTTGCTGCTTTTTGACCATTTTTGCAACCCCAAACTTTTGTTTACGGCTACTCCTTGCTGTTATTGCCACTTTTCACAACATAGATTACTGCTTTTGCAGAGGTTATTTTCAAAATTTGGCTCTTTGGTTGAGCAGGGTTGAGTAACACTGGTGTAGAGAAAAAAGCATCCACTGCAAAAAATTGTATCTGGTATTCTTACACATTTGAGGTCCAGCAAGACTTAATCTAATTTGCAGTTAATTTTACAGCCCCAATGCATTTAGAAAAGTGGAGTCTGCATAATTGTTCCCCTATAAGACTATGTTTTAGTACCAAAGCACCAAAAGAGGGTTGAACATTTACATAAATAAAAAAATACATTAAAGAAAAATATCTGGTGAACTTTTCATTAGAGATGAATGTATCATAAGAAAATATGTACTAATTTTGAATTGTGTGAGTATATTGGAATATTCTGGGAGCCTTAATCCAAAGTCGATACTGGTCTAGTTTGTCATAGGACCTTTCCAGAGCTCCAGTGCATACAGATACAGACAAATCATAGTTCAAAAGCCCTGCAGCCACTCTTACATGAAGGCCTACACAGAGCCAGATGCAAGACTCAGTGGGCGTTAAAAAGACATAAATTCAATTATCCAGCTCTGTGAGCACTGGAGAGACTTGAGTCACAATACTAAAGGCAAATCCAAGATCATCCACGCCAGGAAGCACTAATAATGGCCTCTACTCATTAGTATTAGCTGGCAGACGGTGGAATAAATGAGGGGTGGGAGTGGAGTGAGGAAACTAAAAAGAGGACAGCTTAGGGGAAGAAATGACTGAAAAATAAATGAATAAATGGATGCAGAGTAATTAGATGGAGACAGGAGACAGCTGGTTACATAGAGGGGTTATAAACACACAGCTTCCCTTTAGAGTGCATTAAAGCATCGTTTTCTGTGGACTTGCCACATGGATGTCTTTGTGTGACTGTTTCTGTGCTGGGTCTAACACACTTATATAACCTTAAGGCCCCCCTGGGCAGGCAGTGACAACATTGATTCAATCTCATACATTTTTTCAGGTCTCATACAGACCCATGGAAACACATGGAAACAGGGCAGATGAGAAGGGAAGCAGAAGGGGTGGGAACCAAGAGGAGGGGAAAAAGAAAAGGGCTTAACTCTTGAGTCATCTGTTCAATGCATAGATTAATTTGGCTTTAGTAGTGACACTGAGCTGTGGTTTTGCACTGTGCAGACGTCAGTGAGTTCACGACCATCTGGATGGGTCAAAATCTATCAAAAAGGCCCCTTTTTTACACACGCTATCTTGGAGATAAAAAGAAAAGGAAAAAGGAAACAACTAACAGAAACACTTATGCAATGGAGAAGTAAACACAGCATTTGGGATTCTTGCACAGTCATACTTACCAGCAAAAAGAAAAAATACCAAAGTTTGCAGATGAACTCTGGTTTGAGTTACCATATTAGACTCTTTTTGGAGCCACTGGTGCCAAGTGTTCCTCTTTGCTTCGCTGTTTGGAGAAACCTTATCAAGTCAAAAGAAGTTATTAGAAAAATGACTACAGGACCATGGACAGCGCCTCTCCTCCAAAGATGCGCACGCAGGTTCAACTTTACTCCTCACGACTCCAAATCCACAACAAACTTTCAGCTTACAGGCAGGAATTTTAGACCACTGGATGATTAAAAATGCAGCATGAAAGTGGAAATAAAACTTCAACTTGGAGCTCACAGGGATCCTATGAGTCACAGTTTCTGATCTATCTACAAAGAACTAACTTCATTGCTTCCTCCAGTCGATGAGGCCCACAACTCCGTGACAGCAGCTCGATAAAAAAAACAGGTCATCCGTCACAACTTTAGTCCTTTAGTCCGAAAGAGTTCAGGAAAACGGGAATTTTTGAGAATCAAACGACAGGAAGAGACCTGTGGATTCTCAAAGGCAGATGCAGTCACTCGCAGTCGGTAAATCGTGGCGCCTCATTCACGCACAGACAACGGAAACAAAGACACAGATGTGCGATTTCACTTCTCAAAGCACACAAGTATTGAGTAACATGAGTCTATTTTCCCTCATTAAAGCTGAAAGATGAGAAATCCCAGCCGCGGATCACTGCCTTTGTTTTCCAGCACTCACTTTCCGCTGGCGACGAGAAAGAGGCTGTGACGCGCATGCGTAAAACACTCCCTCCCACACTACAATGTGCTTGACCATATTACTGTCATCGTGGAAGGCCTAATAGGGTCAGTTTTTCTTTGTTTGATCATGAGGAATAAACAAAGGAAACAGTGTACCTCGTTGTGCATGGCATACTATCTAGAAAACGTATTGATGAAATACAGACACAGATAAGACTAACCAACCACTCTGTCATGTGTTATATAATCTTGTTTGACAGCTGCTGTCAGAGCTCACTCATTTTTATTTGTTTCACATCAGATCTTACACTTTTCATCGCCCAAAAATTGAAGTTTAAAGAAGAGAACTAAGTGTGATTTTTGTGACGGTTTATGTTAAATGCTGAAGTTAAGAAGGGTGACAGCAAGAACGAAAAGTGAGTTGAATACACCAGCTCCCTTGTGGTATATTCCAGTTTTTAACATGGCTTACAAATTTCATCAGTGGTATGCCAGTGGCAAAATGGCACATACCACCAGGTGAAAACTGGCATGCCAGAAAAATGGGATATATCATCAGAAAAAAAAAAAACAGGCACACCAGAGAAAATGGAATATCCCATCAGATAAAAACTAGCATTTTGGAAAGAAAAAAGGAATATACCACCATTTTTTGGTGGTTCATACCTCCTTGAGACACCACAGAGACTGCCTTAAAAAACATGAATAAACTTGTCTGTCTGTCTGTCTGTCAGTCAGACAGTCACTTAGTCTTGGACAACTGGTATATCACTGATGGAACTAATATGCCAGTTTGAAAACTGGAATATACCACTAGGGAACTGATATGTTCCACTTAGCTACAAGTGGTATAGATACTTTCATTCTCTGCGCTGTTGGTCAAAAGTGAGCATCAATCAAGCTATAGGGATCCTTGCATGCAACAAAATGAATATAAAACACACAGCATACCAAAGAACAATACAGTTTTGTGCATGTCAGGATCCAGTACTATATTATGCCTGTTCATACAAATGCGGAGCACGTACATGGACTGATCTATATCTCTGACCTGCAGTCGCAGTGAAGTAGAGAAAAACCTGTACAGGATACAGCTCACTAATCTAGTGATCTACTATCCTATGGGGTTCAGCCCTAAAAGATCTGAGCTTTTCTCTAATACTCTGAATAAAGATGAGTCTGAACTCATTTACTAAAAGACTTGACTCTTGGCAACAAAACACTTTTTTCTCATCTAATTCCTTTCTTAGGTGATTAAGATGTAAAATGATTTTAAATAAAAAGGAAAGAAGAGAGAAATTCTGCAACTAATTGCTGTGAAAAGGATGCACTTTTGTGGAGTAGATAAAGACTGGAGCCTTCTTTCCCTCCATTACACCAACACAAGCTACAGCAGAGAGGACTGAAGTGACTGCTAGGCAGTGTAATTATGCTGCCTTTTTTCTTTCACTGAAAACTGCAATGATTCAAATCTCTTCTAGAACAGAAAAGAGCCAACAGACTGACTTGTTCTGATACATATTTTTGATCTATGTTTCCTGTTTTCCCTATTCTGTATCTGTAAACCCATTGTGTGTACATACTGACATGCCACTAATATCTGACATGTTACAGTTTTTCTTGAATTTCCTTTTTGATTGCAAAGCTATGCTCCTTAACAGAGAAAATTTGTTGAACAACATTGATTTTGTGCAAAAATATGTCAGATGTAGCTGTTTCGTTTTTTGTTCAGTAAATGTCACTTTATTGCACAATCTATAATCACTAAAGATTTTCTTTCACTCTCAGTGCTTCTATTACAGCAAGTGATATTCTGAATCCTTGACAAAGCATCCTTAAACCTAAAAGACTTATGATAATCTTTGACATCCCCATTAAATCCGACAGATATTGTTTCTGGAGTAGAGAGAGGGTTAGCCTTAAGGAAAATCAAATGTAGGTTTCTGTTGTCTTTTTCCTCTTGTTTGTCTTGTATCTATCCGTGTGTTATATTCAATATGTGTGACATGCTTGCGTCACCAGAAACTGTTGGAGGAGTGAGTCAACAGGTTTTTAGCAGATATGTTCGGTTGTTGGAGCAGATTTAAAGGGGAAAAAAAGAACAGCACAGAGGCAGTTGAGTGCACTCTTGTGTTGCTGTCAGCATCAGCAGTAGGCTGGCGCTCAGAGGAGCAGACTAAATATGGCAGGCCTGGTTGAACCACATCCTGCAGATAAGGAAACCATAGCAACTGCGATGTAGTGCCATGGTGACTACAGGAAGCCTGCTAAGAGACAGCTCACAGACTCTGTGAGACAACAGGAATCATCAAACCCACATCTTTCTACAAAGACATCCAATGATTTTTGACTTATTTTATGCACTAAAGATATCATGGATAACAAAGGAGGAGTTTATATATTATATACTTCTATCTTTCTTCTTTGTTTATGTCAGGACTTACAGAGGTCATATTCACTGAGTGAACAAGTTGTTTACATAAGAGGCTGTGTCAGTTCAATGCATGCGCATATAGAAAAGTAGGTCACACAGAGAATGTTTACTCCTGTACGTTATATACATCAGCGTCTGTAGAGAGCAGATTTCTAAGGATTTGGGAGGATTTCAAGATTATATCATGATAACATACAGCTTTGGATGCAAAAAGCTGGCAACGGGGGATGTAAATCTCATGTGCAGCTTGACGGAAAAACAACTAACCATGTAGTGTGGAGAGCTCAGATGGCCTCTCTGTTTATATCAGTGATCGATCTTAACTCTTGATCTTGATTTGAGTAGATCTGATTGTCCTGGGCTCTGCTTTCTTAATGCAGTGTACAGTCACAAAGGGTTATGCCATTGCAAAGTTTCACATAAAGCGTGTATGTATGTCAACGTTCAGAAATATATAATAGAAAAAAAAGAGTTGCTAAAGCTGGAGTCATCTGTAGGCATGAAACTGTTTCATTCCAACAAAGACAAAAATGGCTACTGTCAGATCCATTCAAGCATAGCTAACACATAGTATGTGTTTTTTCTGTCATGGCATATTCCAAAAAAATAAATAAAGAAAGAAACCTTGTGTTGATTGAAACAACTAGAGCAAACATAATGCTGTACCACTGAGTCTCCATACACAAGTTTACACACAAACAGAGCAGCTCTGCATGGAGGTATTTGATGCTGTCTCCCACTGTGACAGGCCAGATCACAGGCACATAGCAGCTAATCTAATTGATAAGGCATATAATCTGAGGGAGCCACTAAACCACACCCCTCATGTGAACATACACACATTCACACAGCTTCAGGGCTGTGCCAGATCCCACGCCGGAGGGGCTTGGCACAGAGCTCAGAGCTAACACTGATAGTAGGTGAAAACTTGTTCCGTCTGACCTTCTGATTTGGCTCATTGCCCCCCTGTAGGAATACTCACTTTCTATTATAAGACCTGGTACCCACTGAACGATTGATAGGTGTCAATGAGTGAGTGGTTGTTGTCACCAGGGAATTGGCAGTTGCCATTTTGCGATTGGTAGGTGCCACTGAGTATTTGGCAGGCATAACTGAATGATTAATAGGTGCCTCTGAGCCATTAGCAAGGGTCACTTGGTGACTGGCAAATGTTACTGAATTTTTGGCATGTGCCACAAAGAGTTCGGCAGATGCCACGGAGAGATTGGCAGGTGACAGTGAGAATTGATAGATGTCATTTTGAAATTGGTCAATAGTGCTTCAGATAAAGCATCGTTGCATAATAAAGGCAAAGACATGCAGTGTAGACTTTTAACAAACTGTTAGCTTGAAATGGCTCCAATAAAATGAAAAGACCTGAAAAAAGATGAGTAACCTGCATGTGTGCAAGACTAAAAAAGGAAGATACTAAACACTTTGATACTAAATATTCATGAGGGTATGTGGGTCATCGCCCTACAAGAAGGAGTGGTTGCTGTAAATGTGGAGCACCACAGACACACAAGGGTCACCATGTGTTCACTCAGTTGAAGTTTATTGTCTTCATTAGAATATGCTAATGAGCACAGCTTGTCAGAGAGGTCTGGGCTATAACTTCTTACCAAAAAAACTGTGATTAAAAAAGGACTGATTCTGACAAGGTTGCTCTTTTTGCCAAATGATTCATATTCGAGAGCTGAGGACAGCACACAGCAGATTCAAACAAAGACAGAGGCTGCTCAGGTCATCCCTCAGAAATGTTTTCACTAAAGCTGTTGAACATGTTGGATTAAAGGCAAAGGAGATGAATTGAAAAACAACAGTGAAATAACATAATCTTTCTCAGCGGTTGTCTACATTTGATTTCAGTTCCCCACATGTCAGCACTGTCAATGTGTTCAGCTGTGTTTTCTGTTGTGATGTTACGACAGACAGACAGCTCTCCCAGGACTTAAAGATGCTGCTGATCTTGGCTCTCTAGCATTTTGCAATCTAGTAAAGATTCACTCCTCTGCTGTTCAGAAAGCTGACTCTCTATTGTATATGGGCCAAGACCTCTGATCTCTTTGGTTTTTTGGCTCAGGCTGCTGTCCTGTGGCTGACTGTCAGCAGGACTGAAGCCATCGATGCCAGGATATTGCTGTCTCGTCTCCTGCTGAGTGCTGCTGCTGTCTGTTTGTGTCCGGCCTCTCGTTCCCACTTTTGACTTGCTGTCACGCTGCTGGCACTGTCTGATGTGGCCTAATGCAGCTTGGAGCTCGTCAAGGCGTTGGGATACATATTGCCTCTTCAGTTCCAGCAGGATTGTTCCGTTACGACTGAGGCTTGGCATGCTTGTTGGTGTTGCGCTCTGCAAAACAGTGTCATCCAGAGAGAGAATGTATTGTAGATTATATGCTGTAATGGAAATGAATGAACTCATGCATATAGTCTAAAGCAATGCAGTAAATATGCAAATAAAGGTGGCATTACATTCATGCATACTTATTTGCACATTTTCCTTTTAAGTCAAGGCCAAATGGGACAATGCAAATCAACATGAAGGACACACATTTCAAAGATTGATTGCCTGCATGTTCTTTTGTAATAAGTCATTTATATGTATGAAACCCTAAATGCTGAGATAGTCAAGCTAAATAGCTCAATATGTTGATATTCTTATGAAATTAGATTATTATTTTAAGCTGTCACAAAACAATTGCATTACCATGTGGACATAAGTCTTTTATTATGCAATTACAAATGTAATGTAATATTTCAGCGTATTACCTCAGAATGGCTGGCAGTGCTGTTCTCTCTCTCCTTCAGCCACATGCTCGTTTGGGCTCTGTTTTGTAGCTGCAGGCTCAGCTGAAGGAAGGATTCATTCAAACGGTCAATTTCTTCCTCGACACAAGAGATCTGAGTATGAAACAATGATACAGAGTTAACTTTTACAACAACATAAAGGAGAGTTAATCATGAGGAACTGAGCGATACCTGCATTGGGGTGCCTTTTGGTGGTAAACCTGAAGGGATTACAAAAGACTTTGATTAGTCAGGATTAAAAAAAATATATATATATACATATAGAGAGAGATGTGTTGAAACCTGTCCTTCAAGGGGATATGGAAAAACCGAAACTTTTTGTTTGTAATACAGAATCCTTGTGCATCAAGTGAAAGCACAGCCACCGTAAGATCAGAGAAGCTTCAGTACTCGTTGTTATGGGCTTAGTGAAGTCAAGCACTGTGTATTTTGCTCTTAAGGTGAAAAGGGAAGTGCAATATTGATTTCCTCCCTTTACAGGCATCCCCATAATGCTGTAATGATACTAAGATCTTTGGACTAGAAAGGAGCAGTAAACATGTTTGTCTTGTCGGTCTCCATGATTTAATTTGTTCATTAGTGTACACCGAGGCATTATGGGAGCAAAGTGGGATTCGCAGATAGAATACAAGCGCTGGTATGGGTCAGTGGCTTTTGGCCTGTAATTTTAAAGCATTTAACAGTTCAGTAGATTTTTCCTTTGTAAAACATAAACAGTGTCTTTTTGCCTTAGTTTTTTTGTGCAGTTCTCCAGAGGGAGTAAAGTGTCATTTTAGTTGCACGTGTTATCATTCCTGTGTGTGTGTTGTCCTGCATTGTATTCCTTGAATGGAGCTGTTAAGGTACCTTTAAATATTAATATGTCATGTTTTCCTTTTTTTATCTTGTCTTGGGCCAGCTATTGACATTGATTTATAATATCTACAGCCTGGTGCATTTTTGGGATCAAGACAAACACTATTCTTACCTTTGTTTGTGTCCTCATTTGAACTCTGTTTTAGGTTCCAGATGAGCTGCTCAAACCTGAAATATCTGTATTTTTCAAGTCTACATTGGAGGAAAGGACTTGCAGTTAATAAATTTGAAAGTTAACACTTTATAAATCCTGTTTTTTAATCTTTCACACCAACCTTTTGGCTAATAGATGTTCGGTGAAATACTGCTCACTAGGAAATCTGATGTTGAGAAATTCCTCGGCTAATGCACCACGCCGCTCTGCTGAAGCATCAAATTTTGACTGTGGAAATAAAGCAGAAAAAAATTATCCACCTCTACCAGGAAAGTGTGAGGAGGATGTGTGAGGCTTAAATAGCACTTAAACACCTCTGCTGTGCTCAATTTGAAAGAAGAGTTGAACAGCTGAAGGCTTAAAGCTGAAATGGCCTCGTGGAGAGCTTGCATAAAGCTTTGTGGTTTGCATTCTGGACAAAAAAATGAGAACAGATATATTGTTCCCAAAGAAGATTACACACCCTGTGTTTTGGAAGATGATTGTCAGAGCTATTCTACTTTGCTACACTGCATGCTTGTAGTGAAAGGCTGGCACAATTCTCTCTGATGATTACCCGATGCTATGTGGGCCATGGACTGCAGGATAGTGGCTATAAAATGGCCCGCATGCTTTAGCTTTGCCTCTGACAAATAAAGGATTTGATTGTTTCCATCAAAATAAAAGTCCCTTGAGCAATGAACCAGCAGGGCCTTGTTAGAAGGAGCTGGAGAAACAGGGAGGGACTTGGCCAGGAGCAGGAGAACAGAGGGGAATACGGGGCAGTTTTCAAGCAGTTGCATCACTTGGCAACCAAACAGGAAAACTGCAGAGTGTTGAGGTGAGAGGCTGTCCAGTGCGGTGGGGATTAGTTGACCATCATGGTGGTCCTGGACAGAATCCTCTGCTGCTGCTGCTGCTGAAACAGGTTAAAAAAAAAAGTTCTGTATTTGGGTCTCATATTCAAGAAAAATTCAGTCCTTGTATTTCTCTTTCTGATGTGTCATATTTAGAGCTCTTTTTAATTTCTGTACCATTATGAAGCTGTTGAGTAGGCTTATCAGTGGTTAAGTTCTGTAAAGATTGTTGGATCTCCTGCAGGGTTTTAAATAGTGGAGATATGCTGACCATCTTGCACAGGTCATCATCACTCAGACAAGGAGCTGTGCTCTGTAAAGGGACTATGTAAACAAAATAATTTCAACAGGATGGCACACATTTCCATTTTTCCAATAAAAATATTGCAAGAATTGTGTCTTTACCTGACTCATTAGTAAGAGCTTCGACTTTGGTCAAAAGCTGTGGAAATGTTTTGAAAAAGACAATGTTTCCACTCCTTATTGTGCCAAAATATGGCAAAAAAAAAAAGATTGAGTGAGACTATGTTACCTGAGAGTCACATATGTTGGATATGTTGGTGTCATTAGCTTGCTTCCCACACTCTCTTGTTTCTGAATCACCAATGTGACAGTCAGGGGCACCAGACGAGTCCTGGTTCTGCCATGTGTCTCCTCCCAGTTTGTATAAAAGAGCCTCCACGGACCTCAGAACAGATACCAGTAGTTCTGCAAAAACCTCAGCTGGGTGATTTCATGTTTAGATAAAGAATATGAATGAAAAAAAGCTTTCAGTTATTTTCAAGAAACAGGAACATAAAATACCTTAAACGAATTAATACAAGAGAATATGTGATAAGATGCAGTTGAAATAATATTCCTGCATCTTGGGAAATGTTTAATTTGTAAACGTTTTAGCTGTGTCAGATGGTAAGATGAGAACCTCCTTTACATCTGTGCTGTCACTTCACAAGTCAGCAGCAAGTTAGCTTAATCTTAGTTTTGTGCAAAGGCATCAAAGAGAAAGAGCTTGTCAGCCATTTTTCTCCTCAGAAGTTCAACAGGCTTTTTCTTTGGTATACTGTGACACTCAAAATCCAGAACAAGTATTGCTTGTAACTCTGGGTTAATTTGAAAATCTAAACCAACCTGTCACTAACTGTAATTTCACAGAGGTCAAAGTTTGGCTGTTTTTAAATCTTGATCATCTTTGTGTAATAGAATCAGTTGTTTTCTATGTCCACTGACCATCACTTTGGAAAGATTATCTTCTTTCCAACTTTTAAAGATCATATCTATTACTTTACCTTGTTCATCTCTTCCTCCTGCACTGCTATTAGAGCGTTTATCCATGACAGCATGTTGTACTAGCAGCTCCTTAAGCAGACTCAGTTTTTTAATGTCCATGTTTTCAAAGATATTCTATAAGAAAGAGAAAAAAGAAGATATACTCTTTCCCCCAACTCTTTTTAGTACCAAAACATACAGGCTTTTGTCTTTTCTTGAGGCAGCTTTTATGTGCCTCTACTTCGCAGTTAAACCAACCTTTAAGGTTTCAGCCTGTTGACAAATATTTCTGTAAAACTCCTGTGTGTCCTTGCGGTGGCGGGCAAGTTGAGAGGCAATGTGGAGGTTCTGATCTTCTAGTTTATCATACAGAGTCTTCACGTTGAACTCCTCCAAATCAAAGCGTCCTGATGGACATCCTACAGGAAGCAGAAACTAACACTGTTGCACAATTCAGAATAGTCTGAGGGGTCATCTAAGCACACCAACCTACAGAATAGATGAATACGGAAATGAAGAGCTGCATGTCGAAACCAGAATCTTACTCAAATAAACTCCACAAAGTTTGTTACAGACCAGGAAGCTGCACTGAGTGGGTGAGAATTGAAATTTCAGAGGCAAATGGGGGAGTGTGAGATAACAATGCAAGCCATTAGAGTGTAATATAAGCCATTATTTTCTTTATCATCAATCATATTGGGAAAGGACTGTTGACTGCTACCTGGTCATGCGTGATGGTTTCATAATGAGAAGGCCAATGGAGATTTAAGCTCCCTATCAGGCTGCATGAATAATGCAACAATTGCACAAAGTAAGAATCATTAGGGACAGCTCTACCTCACAGTTATTCTCAACATCACCCATTAAGAAGATAAACAGTTCACTGGGAATCAGTCAGACTAAAGGAGTGTTTGACTGAGAGATTTTGCTGAAGCATGTCAGGATCAATTTTTGATGGACCCATTAACTCATTAATGTCTCTTGTAATGATATCTTTTGCACTGTAAATCTCTAATGTAAATCTATGCTCGAACAAAGCATTTATGGATTTTACTGTTTGATTGTTGGTCATGCTGTTTGTCAACAAACCAATCCCATTTTTTTATATATAAATTTTGACAACACTTTCCTGCAGGCTTTTATGGTTGACAGAGAAAAGAACAAGTCTGCATCTGTACAGTACTTATACCCTGACAACACGTTAAAATTGTAATATCAAATTGGCCAATACATAAGTGTTTACCTGCAAAATTAGTTCCAGTTTCAGGGGTACTTCTTATGACTATCTACACATGACAAATTGTTACCGAACGATATTGCCACAGTAGTGATAGAACTTGATTATTTTAAGCAGTTAAATATCATTATGTTAAAACTCAAGGCAGAGAAGTCCCTTAATCTGGCCTTTAAGAGCTCCTCATGTGGCTGTAGGGTCATAAGTAGAAAGTAGCAGGGTTTATATTTCCTTTGATAGACTGTGGCCAATTTCGGTGTAAAACAGAAAAAAAGTGTTAAATCATCCACAAGACTCGCTTCATGGTTTTAATGTACACTTGTCCAAGGAGAATTTCCTGGTATTAAGACTCCTGTGTATTTTCAAAGGAGAAGAATCATGCTCTCAAGTTTGACTTGAGCACCGTCTTACTTCCTTTAGTCACAGCGGGCTCCTCAGATTCTGCTCCTTCTCCTACACCTCGACTGCCAAGGTAGCTAAGTTCACTTGGGACAGCAATGCTGAAAAACAGATTCATATTTCTCATATGATTTAAAATCATTGAAAAATAAGTCCACAAGGACTGTGACTTGAAGTATAGATACCTGTCTGTGCTGCAAACACAATCCACTGGACAGATGGGCTCCCCGAGGCTGCGCCACTTTGGCTTAATCTTCCACTGAGAGACAAGTTTTGCTTTTCCAGGCCGCACAACCAGCACTGTGGTGGTAACAACCACGACTACAATGAGCAGCAGGCTCAGGATACCTAAAAATAGTTTGCCTGATTAAAAACAAGAGATTGCTCAATATCGTGCTGCACCATCATGATAAAATAGTCACCTGCTATCACTCCCCAGTCAGGAAGCAGGTTGAGCTTGTGCTGCTTGACGATGCCGTGCTTGACCAGCTGTGCAGGCGTCATGGGCTGGAAGACGGACACTCGTGGGTCACACTCCGTTCCTTCCTCACTGACCACCACCACCAAACTCCTTTCTGGAACAGCACTGTCCTCAAACACATACTTTCCTGGCTCTCCAAACACATGGGCAAACCTGAAAAAAGGAAAGAGAGGGAAAGGGATTTGTGAAAGAGAGAACTAATAGTTACAAAATTTGAATGATTGATATTTTCTACTTCCTGGGTGGACTCAACCCTACTTTGTGGAGTTGAAGTTTGTCTGTCTCATGAGAATTTCCAGACGTCTGAAGGCACCAAAATCCCAGCTGGGGTTGCTGTTAAACAGATGGTCTTTTTGATACACTGGGAAGTGGCTTTGGTGACGGTCTGAGAGATTGAAACACAATGAGAATCACAACAAAACATAAATCCGTTTTAGTTTAACATAATCAAATACATTAAAATCTGTACTACCAGTATGGTTAACAGTGAGATGGAAAATCAGCATGTCTCCAGTGATCAGACAGGCTACAGGGTTGGGAATACGAGGCAGGACACCTGAATCTGCATCATCGTCATCATCCTCGTCATTGTGTTTTGTTTCTCTTTTCCCTCTAGGTCTTATATTATGGAGCTGTAAAGGCTCTGAATCAAGACAAAGTCGTGTCAACATACGTTTATCTCAAACAACACAACAATGATACCAAAAACTTGAAACTTGAAACTTGACATTAAATTGGTTACAGAAACTAAGACTTGATTGGAGAAATTAGAAAACTACAGCTGAAATGAGCATGAATGAGAGACTATGACAAAAACGGGAAAATTACCTGACAAAAACTGATAGACCAGTTCTTTCTTTGTGGGTATCCAACCAAACACACCCTCAGGCTCAAACTGGACCAAATGAATTTTACCAATATTCTTAGCATGGATATCTGGTCCAATAACATTCATGACAGTCTGGGAGAAAACAGAAATAAGCTCAATTAAAAGTGCAATGAATGAATTAAAGACAAAATGATGAAATATGAATAATTTTGAGATATTTTTGAGAATATCTCTCACATTAATCTGACAACTATTAAATTGCAGATCGGTAATGGGTTCAACTTTGAATATTTACTTCATTTTTAAGAAGGGTTTACTTTTAACTTTTTCATGCACTTTGACATCAAGTTTGCATGTAAAGATCATTTCTGATTATTTAGTTTTGCATTTCCTGATCCTAACTTCTGAGAAGAGACTAAATGTTTCTCCTTTGACAGTGAAATAAAATGCTTTTGTTTGATACAGAGTGAATTCTTTATACATTCACACGCAAACAGAATTTTTGTTGTTATATCCAAAATTTCTTGTTACCTTCTTGAACCACAGTGAACCGTCACAGACTTCAAGATCTTATTCCTCAACCACTAAATCAAACTGACTAAATCTTAGCAGATCTCTTGTCATTGTTCCGTTGGTCTACTGACAATGCAAATCTATTTTCACCAATTTAGAAGAGGATGACTTCCAATTCAGACTTCCAGACTGAACTGTTAACAAATTGAAGGTCGAAATAATGTTGCAGTTCAGATGGACAGAAATTAGGAACATTTGTGCTGTAAGGGATGAAACTTGTTGAAAAGTCTTTTAATTTCATTGCAAAGGTAAATATATTTTCTTGTATACACAGTCTTTGCATAACTATGAATTACTGTCTCTCCTGAAATGCAATGTTTTGAAATGGTGTACAGTTATCCTTCCAAAACTCTGATATTTGATGAAAGCCACATCTAACAGTTTAATCCAGCTATACTCTCCCATCTAACAAGTCTTTTAGCAACATTCTTGCTGTACACATATTAGATAATAACATGTTTTCATCAAAAGGTTAGAGTTTATGTTTACTCGTATTCATGTCTTCAAAGAGCTACGTCATTTTTTTTTTGTCAACAATCAATAATTTGTAAAGCAAAGCAAATCCTCAGTTTCTCAAGACCCAATCAATTTTCACTGACCCGGACCCACACCATGCTGTCTCTCTCTTTGAGGCTGAGCTCCAGGTTTCCATCTGTCAATATCTCAGCAGAGAGCCGAGGCAGCCGGGAAAGACAGGAAGTGTTGCAAAGCTCCTCAGCTGAGACATATCGCTCACACTGACAGCTTTGGCATCAGGATCAGGGGGAGAAGACAAGACAAACAAAGACAGCAGATCAGATCCTTCACCACATTCTGCTACAGGGGGTATAATAATAAAAAAAAGATTTAAAGATGTGTTTCAAAACATGAACTTGAATACATAAGTGATGTTTACATGCCCATCTCTACATCCAGAGTTCCTCCATGTGGTCCACAGGTGATATAACAGGAGTAGAGGGAAGGTGTTACACAATCTCTAGATGCTGCCAAACGTACCTGTCCCATGGCACAGCGTTTGTTCACCTGAAGACACACAACACACACACAGATCTAACATCTAAGAATGAGTTCAAATACTCAGACATTGCAGATAATTACATCATACATGACTGAAAACACACAGCAGGGTATTTCACTGTGTGTCACAATTCAAAAGCCTCTGAACAACAAAAGAATACTCATGGGTGACAATGTTTTCTAGTCATTGTTTGTATGTGGTGGTCAACCTTGAGGGTTGCTGGGGTTTCTCCACATCTGTATAGCAAACTTCAACATCAGATATTTTGGAGCTGGCAGTTAAACACAACGCCTGGGTCAAACTTTTACTTTAAAGGTAAGCAATCCTATGCCACACAATTTCATTAGAAAACATCATACATGAAGAACTTTGATCAACTGGAACATGTTGAATGTTGTAAGCCTGTGAAATTGTTTATTTTGGACAAAAATAATTAAAAATCTGGTTATAAAAGAGATGTGAATTTTTTATCTTCTCCTCACCTCAGGCTGGCAGTCAAACTCACTGTCAGACACAGAGCTTTTGAAATCCAGTTCATTGTAGAAGATAAAACCAGTTCTGCACAAACACGAACCATCCGAGTGCTGGAATGCACGGTTCTTACCAATGCAGGTACAAGAAGAGGATCCTGAGGTAACAGGTGTAACAGGTGACAACACATACATCAATGGAGAAGTATCTCTGAAATAATCTTTCTAAATTTCTCAAATCAACATATCAAAAGCATCAAAATAACCAATAACTAAAAGGAAAAAACCTTTTGCTGAGGTTGAGGAGCTGCCGCAGGGGAAGCAGGCCTTTTGAGCAGGCAGGTGGTTAAAGGTGCCAGCTGGACATGGGTGACAGTCACCCATTATTGTTTCAGCATGAGTGACATTACCAAAGAATCCAGGTGGGCAGGCAATTGGTTGGGCAGATCCAATGGGACAGACATAACCAACAGGGCAGGCATTACTCCTGTAGTGGTTTGTACCTGTGTTGTTAAAATCATTTCTTCTTTATATGGAGCCCTGTGACATGAAATGATAAATGCTGGCGCATAAGTTGAAACTCAGGATGATTATTTTGTCAGTCAAGTACCTGATGGGCAAAAGTATCCTGCAGGACACTGAGAGCAATGTGGGTCAGGGTGGAGGTATGGACGATACGTGCCCCCCTCACATACCCGACAGCTGCTGCTTTTAGTTCCCCTGAGCCCACTGGTATTGACAGGCATGGATCCCCCCTCACAGGACTTCATGCTCGAGCTGTTTGCTGGGCAGTAGTAAGGGAATGTGCAACTGTCGTACAGAGTTACATGGTTATTTATAGAGCTTCAACCAATAATGGTTCAGTTACATCCTACCGTTACTATGCCAGCTTGATATGAAATAAATAAATAATTGTGTTTTCATGCCCTTTTGAGAGTATTGGATCTGTCATGAACTCACAGTTGTTTTGGGTCAAGATAGGACTGGGATCCCTCTGGACAAAAATAACCCTCAGGACAGACAGGAGGCTCAGCTGTCTGAGGTCCACAGTATGAGCCTGCTCTGCACAACCTCTCTGAGACTGCACCTGGAGCATGACCAAAAAACTCATTACAGCAGAACTTCATTACTGCCTCTAGGGAGAGAGGCATGCTGTACATTAAAGCAGACTATGAAAGTAATCACATGCCATATTCAATCAACTAAGCTACCACCGCTGTGAAATGTGTTGAGAAAACCCACCTGTAGGACATTGATATGAGGCCCTGCAGGGGATCCCCTCCATGTTGGGTTTTCCTGTTAGCCGAGGATCTGGGCAGAAGGTCCCCCCTGTGCATGGTTCACACTGATATGGTGCAGCAGCTCCAGGTAGGGGCCGCTTGGTGCCTGCAGGGCAGAAGATTGGGGGTCCCGTCCCACTGCACCAGTAACCAGGTGGGCAGAGACTGCTGGAGTACTCTGTGAGTCCTGCAGAATGACAGCTTATTAAGAAACCTATTCATGACTTCCTGTACTACAACTCATGGAGGATTCAATGTGCTGCATCATCAATCACACAAACATACAAACACACTTGGGAAACCTTATTTAAAATCATCTGAGCCATAAACTCAACTGAAATCACTTCAACACATGACATAACAAACACTGCAAAAACTGCATTTTAAGCAAGTGCTATGCCTTCTTTGTAGTCAGAGTTGTCTTTTTAGTCTTGATTTGAGCCACGTTTAACTTACAAGTTCAGCAACACGTCTTATTTCAGGATATTAAGATATTAAAAGACAAAAATGATGTCTGAAAAGCTTGCAATGAGTAGAATAAATCTGCCAGTGGGGTAAGAAAATTTGCCAGTCAGGTTTCTTGAATAGAATTAGAATTGGAATAATGTCTTAATACAAGGTACTTTTTCCTAAACCATTTTTCCCCTAGTAACAAACTATTCAGACTTTCAATTCAGACTTGAAACAGAACACTTTTCTAGACTTGTCAGTAAATGTGGCTCATATCAAGGCTAAAAGAACATGCATTTTACTCTGCATAAGACATAAAAACTTGCTTAGATTTCAGTTTTCTGCAGTGTTATCTTTTTTACCCTCTAATTTAGAAAGTTAATTTGTAACAAAGAACCAGAAGTTGAAGCGGAATGAAAACCATCTGCTGAGGTCCACCAGAAGTGAGATTACTATAATTTCTTAACTATTCAAAGCATATCCAGTGTGATATTAATTTCTTTTCAATCTCTACCACAGCCTGAGGTATCAAAGGTTTTCTGTCACCCTCCTTTATTCTTATCACAGGCCCAGACCAAAGCAATTGTATAATAGTTTCATACAAACTGAATATAAAATGAATATAAAAATGTAAGACATTTTCCTCCCACAATCTTTACAAATTTAAGTTTGAAACCACCAGAGGGGCATTAACAGGGATATAGGGGAAAAGAAAGAGTTACAGTTACAATTTTCAGAATAATGAGGATTTTTCACTGAGAGCAGCAGATTATCAGACCTGTGCTGTTACAGAAGGAACCAGCAGGGCATGGTAAGCAGTCACCCTTGCTGCCTGCTCCAGGGAAAGCTCGATAGCTGTACAAAGGACAAGGCTTGGGGCCTGACCCGCCAGTGAAATCACCCCCTGGCAGACTATCACAGTAATGACCAGCAGGACACAGATGCAGCACCGGGTCTCCTGTAAACAGACACATGCTCAAACTTTGGAGGGAAGAAGAAACTGCGATATCTCAAAGCAAGATTCATATTGAATTTGACGCATTCTTGCACATCTGTTGAGGAATTGAACTCAATACTTTATCGATTACTTAGCACTTAATGAGTACGAGCCTCTGGCTACATTTCTGACAGCCTAACCTTACATAAGCCTGGGCTTAGCTGAATATCAGGCTGATTCTCATTTTCTGCTGGGGGTTTCAACTCTACTCCAACTTTGGGGGTCTTACCAAATACCAAGAAACATGTGAGACTTGAAAAAGTGCTATGAACTATTTTGTAAGACAGCAAGTAATAGCCATTAGCTGTATATCACGCAGAGACGGGTCTTAAATTCCTCATTAAGGCTCAAGAAAAAGGTTTCTCTCTTTTGGATTTTCCCTTTGAAGCTTCAAAAACATTTTGTCCTGTTTCGGTTACATAAAACTCATCCATTCCTTTTCATCACTGATCACATTTACCTCAGACCGCAAAAGCTTGAGAGTAACAGCTTCCAACTACTCAAACGTAAAGTCCATAGTCAGATCATACCAGGTCTACACCAATGCTGAGGTGGACAGAATAAGCAGTCCTGCAGGCTGGCACCACCTGGGGAGGCTCTGATAGTATTTTCAGGACACAACTGAGCCTCCTCTGCACCCTCAGGGCAAAAGAAACCTGTAAGGGAAAATACTTCTCAGCATAAACAACATTCTCAATAATTAAAAGCTGATAACAATGACTGTGCTTGTTAAAAAGTTAGAGAGAGCCTCTTTCAAGAGTCAATAAATGCAAGAAAAGAGTACCAAAGTGAATTTATTTGAATTTTATATTTTTTGGTGTGTTTGTTTAAAAAAGAAAAGAAAGTATATTGTACCTGGAGGACATGGTCCAGCGCACTGCATGCCCCACTGGCACTCAGTTAGGTTAAGCATTGGTGTCTGAGGGGTGTACTCTGCACTCCCGGACACACACAAAAACCCCGCGGCACACAAACCCTGGATCCTTCCAGCTCTTTGTGGAACAAAAAAGGGATTATCCACAAAACGACAGGACAAATTGCATACACACAAAACTTACACACACACACAGATACACAGAAGCGTTAGACCGCAGTCGACACTAAAACGCTCGGTTCATTAGATAAACAGGACAATGATTACATAATTCCCAACATTTTCACCTCATATCTCCATTCATTATATTCATGCATATTAAGGTGTTAATTTTGCTGCTTGATGAACCGTAGCTCCTCAACATAAAACACGCCTGCACCCCACTAATTATGAATATAATTAGAACAGAGGTGAGTGTTTGCCTCTGAGCATGAGTCTGTATATGTAAACACTTGTAGAGAATGCACTTGTGCTAATTTGCATTGCTTTGTGTATCTGTGCATGCTTTTGAGTGGATGGGTAATGTGAAATATGAAAGGTTTGAAATGCATACAGAATACCTGCAGAACCTCCCTGGAGGGCATGGTAGACACTCTCTCTCTTCTTGAAGCCCTTTTTCATTCGAATGAGTGTAAGTCCCATTAGGGCAAGGCTGAGGTACCATTGTACCTGTAAATTGATGCAGTAGAGCAGAGATTGTTCATGCCATATTGACTGTTTTATTAAATAAAGTACAAAAAAGATCATAATTCTGGTGCTTTTTTCTGTTATATTGCAACATGTAAATCAAACTACAGTTGTCATTATCTGTATTCAGATACCTGCAGGGCAGAATGAGTGTGGTGGACAGGGCAATGGCTCTCCCACTATGGCCTCTTCACAGTAAAATCCAGGTCGACATGGTATGCAGCTATCTGAGCCTGGGTTTGGCTGGTATTCCCCTGTTGGACAAGGCAGGGCAAGAGGAGAGCTCTGTGGACAGTAGTGTCCCTATAAAAGTAGGGATGAAACAAACGAGAACTGTAAGTGTGTTTTCAGGACCCAAGACGCTTGAAGTACACAATATATGAAAAATAAAAAGGAAATAAAAGGGAGGAACTGTCCTGTTCCTTGTAGAGTTCATTGGAAAAAGAATAAAGACCATCACCAAAGAAGAACACCACATCCAAACAATCCTTGCCTTTGGACAGAGAAAAGCATATGGTGTGGTTGAAGAGAAGTCATACGGGCAGTAGAAACCAGCAGCACAGGGGCCACTGGGATTGGACAGACCCTCAGTGGAGCAGTAGTGACCTCCAGGACAGGTAGAGCAGCTCTCCATGGACACACCTCCTACACCCAGGTAAAAGTGATCACACAGATGCAGTAATGCAGATCCAACATGTAACAATAATAATCGGAAATTTCATATTGTCAAGACAAGAGAGGAACAAATCTTTATTATGATAACTTCTAATAGCAGGTGTACCAGTGCTGTTGCGAATGCTACCAAGAGGGCAGGGAGCTGGTGAGAGGCCCCCTGCTGGACAGTAATGGCCCACAGGGCAAGGTCCATTCCTGGGGAAATTTTCAGAGCTCTGTGGTGTCGGCTCCATAGCTCCACCTTGGCAAAAATAACCCGGCAAACAAGGGCCTGTCGAAAAATCAATTAGAAAATAAATAATCAAAAGAAACAATTTGTTTGTTTGCACGATAAAGCTTTTACTTCAAACAAACAAAAAAACAGTTTCCATAAAAGCTTTATAGTTCAAGTAGGCTGTACTTTTAGCTATAAAGATTAATTCCACAAAACATCTTGAAGTGAGAGAACCTTGCGGTGCTGAGGCTCCATATGAGCTGCAGTACTCTCCAGAGGGACATGGCCTGCAGGCAGACAGGGAGTGAGCTCCTGCCTGGTTGCTGAAAGTCCCCAAAGGGCAGGGCTGAGGCAGGGCTGTTCCAATAGGACAAAAATGACCTGAAAAGAGTGTCCATTAATCAAGTTTATCATCATAAAATAACTTCAAAACTGATGTAACTCTTATTGAAAGTGTAAGTTTATTTTTCTACCCTTACCAGTTGGGCAAACTGAGGGCTCTTGAGTGGCTGAGGAGGGACACATGCTCCCTTTGGGGCACGATAAGCAGTGAGCAGCTCCTGGTGCAGGATTGTAAGTGCCAGGCTCACAGGGCAGCTCATTTGCTGAGCCAACAAGACAACTATGGCCAGCAGGGCAGAGGTAGCCATGGGAACCATCAGTCGGAGCGGGATTGGAGCTGCCGCCCGAGCATACATACCTGTGGGCAAAAACAGTGAAAGCTGATTTCATATCACAGAACTTACCAGACACTGCCAAGAGGAAGGTCAAAAAACTTGTCACTGAAAAAAATATGTTTACACTGACTGTATTTGACTGCATTTGCACATTCATACACTGTTCAGCTTTAATGTTGTAACAACCAGCAGATGGAGTGAATAACACTAATTACCTTGGCACAATGGCACCTGTCAAGGGAGAACATTTTGTGCTTAAAGTGGATGTATGAAAATAAAAATAGGAGAAGGTGAGAATGTGAGACACTTTGACAAAGGCCAAACTTTGAGAGCTGGATAATAGCATCTGGAAAACTCCTGCTCTTCAAGAGTATTCTCCATTTGCATTGGTAAGCAGTGACCAAATGTAGTGACCAACTTCACATCTTAAAGAACTTAAAGGATCTGTGGTAGGATTTAAGTCTTGGTGCCAAAACAAAAGAACATCTTTCTAGAACTAGTGGAGCCCACGTTGCATCCGTTCAGGGATGTTTTGGTCTGTACCTGACTTGGTTGAGGCGAATAGTATTCGGTCATCACTGTATGGTTGACTGGTGTATTAGATACGTAACATTTTGCTACTGCACACTTCGAATAAATAAAGAAAATAGACACAATGGGATGATAATTTCAATGATTTTCAAGGTCTGATGATTAAGTGCAAATTTTTATTGAAGACCTATGATCACTATGAGATGATCAGAACATTAAAAATGTCTGTCCTATTTAATTAATTCTTCAAATATGTTCTGAATTTCATTTTCTAAATAGAGTACATGCAAACTCTTAACTATTTCCAAACACCAAAGTGCCACAGGTGCTTTTAAATGGGTTTATTGCAAAGAGTTTCTGCGACTAAACATAAGAGTAAGCAAAGTGCTTCAATTATGAATTTTGTCCTGCTGAAGACACCTGCTCCCTCTACCCTTGAGACTCAAGAGACACTCTGGTAAAAAGCATCTGCTGTCTTTAATCATGCGTCTCATTTTGTAGTCTGTGTGTGAAATTGCTTTTGCCTAATTTTGAGCTTCAAATAAGTTGCTTAGACCAACAAGGCGAGAGCTGCTGCAAAGAGTTGAGCAGCCACATGTGATAGGAATATTTTCTCTTTGGATGTAAGAAACAAACTTTCTTGCTGTCTGTCCTGCAAGCCTAATTACACAGTCAAGTGAACAATGTACACAACACACACCCAGTGAAACCAAAAGGGTAGAAGTTTATAAACAGAGTGCAGCGATTAAAACTGAAAAAGCAAAAGAGCACAAGTGCTCACCCAGCATGACATGGGAGAGCATCTGAGAGCTCTTTCATTGCAGGCATGTCACAAAATAATCCAGGAGGGCAGGGTGGACAGTCGTCCTCTCTCCTTAGGCCTCTGAAGATGGAAAGAGAGCCTACAGGGCAGGGGAGCGGGTAGCCTGTGCCAGGGGGGCAAAAGTGGCCAGAAGGACAGAGATGACTTCTCGTGGAATTCCCCTAAAATGCAGAAAGAGAATATTAACATGGCGGCACTAACACAAATTAATGTGGCCTTTATAAACAAGTCATCAAAATCATTCAGGAATACAGGGACTGAGATACTCATAATACACAACAAAACAGAAACCAGTAATCTCAGAGGCTTAAAATGGTCAGGCCTACTAACAAACTACTGATAAGCCAGTACGATACACATACAGATCAACAAGGACAACTTTTAGTACAAGCACACCTGATATTCAGTGGAGTTGGGACTTGTGGATCCAGCAGGACAAAAGTATCCTGCCTCACAGACCCCTGTCCACATTGACATACCAGGCTGAGAGCAGAAAGTTCCTGCAGAGTAGAGATTGAATAAATAGTTTTCAGGATTGGATGTCAATGCTTTTTAATATGTTAGAATGGTTTTACAGGTACAGTTAAGGTAAATTCTGCTGATCTGGTACAAAGAATCAATCCTTCTGATACCTGCAGGGCACAGCAAGCAGGCTTCAGGACCAGAGGCTCCCAGCTGGTTCTGCAAAGTACCAGGTGGGCAGGGGAACTGGAGTCCTTCAGTCAGTCCTGCAGGACAATAGTGTCCGACGGGGCACAGCGTAGGCTGCACGGTACCTTCAACTGAGCAATTTCACAGAGAAATGTTTAATGAAGATAAAATTAACTGCATTTTCACAACCTTGGAATACCATTAACTCTGAAAAGATAAGATTGAGCAACAATAATTGAAGAGGACTCTGAATTTATGAAATCAGTTTTCATTTAGATTAGCAAAGATAGAGAAAGGTGTAATTTCAAAAAGCTGTCCTTATTATACAAGATAAATCAGTTCTGCTTTAATTAGAAAAACCGTGAGCTCTCCAGAATAACTTTGGACGATCTCCTGAGAAAAGGTGTGAACTTGCTGCTCTGTATAAAAAAAAACATTTGGTGGATAAATATTCTTTAGCTCTAACAAGCATCTACTGTACGTCCTTTTGACATGACTTTGGTCATGGCTGTAAAAAAAAACCTGTCCTGTGACTGTACACGAAGCTAATCAGCTACAACGACGACTGGAAAACAAATTACAATTTCTCCCTCCTCTGTATTTTCTCTGTAGGACTTACGAGTAAAAATTGCCTGGCTCTTTTTGCAGGAAATTACTCTACCTTGACAGTAGTATCCAGGGGTACAGGTGGTGCAGTTTTCATGGTTTGTGTTGCCTGTTTCAGAGCTAAATGTTCCTGCAGGACACGGCACAGGGACTGGTGTTCCATGAGGGCAGAAGAAACCAGCTGGGCACAGAACCTCGTCTGCTCTGCTCGAGCCCCAGCTGCAGTGAAACCCGGCCCAGCATTTACCTGAAGCAAAGAAGGAAAATAACACTTACAGAGTGTGTGATATCATTAATGTTCTACAAGAACTGAAGGTCAATTAGGAAACTCAACTACTACATCTTTCATCCAGAGTCTTAAAGATCCATTCTATTCACCTGCTCTCAAGCCCTGTTGGCAGAAAACCCCAGGTGGACACAAAGATCCAGTTCTGTTGTCAGCAGGGTTTGGTATAGTGGCACCCATCAGACAGAGGAAGCCAGCTGCACAAGGTCCTGAGGGCTCAACCAAACCTTTAGACCCACAAAACTGACCCGCTGGACACAGGAGGCACTCACCTGCAAACACATATTGACAACTTTGACCTCAGTCCAAACAGCAAAATAAATTAGCTGACTGGAGAGACCAATCATTAGGTCTGTGGAGCACTTCAGTGCTGCCAGATCTTACTAACAATTTCCAGCTCAAACACAGCATAAAACCTGCCCACCTCACTAAATACCAGCTCAAATCTCAATCTCCCCAGAAACTGATGTCAGAACCTGATTCTTACTTTTTAAATGGCAACTTCTTATTGATACGTACCCCAGAATGTTTTATAAGAGCACGCAAAATATTGTGAAAAAGAAGCTCAACTGAGCAGAAAAAGCCCAATCTAGTAACACTGGAACACACACATTATGTTGGATTTTGGAAATTTCAGTGAAATAAAGTTCATGTCAATGCAAATATTTGGTCTGTAGATTTTAGAATGCCTTATTTCATTGTGGGTAAGCAGGTGAGATTGCAGTACATTGATTTTTTTTATTTGTTTGAGGAAAAAACAGGTTTAAACTATTTCTAGTTTCTAATAGTTCCACCATGAAAACTGTCTTGGAAGTAAATGAATTCATTATTCATTATTCTTTATTTCTTGAAGGCTATAAAACACTCGTGTTTATTACCTATGTTAGTAAGACCTTGTCTCGGGCTGTAGGTGCCTCTTGGGCAGGGCAGAGGTTCACTCCCCAGACTCTCTCTGGGACAAACATAGCCAGCAGGGCAAGGCATTGGACTGGAGTCCCCTGCAGAGTTTCCCCTGGTGGACGTGGAACCCAAGGACCTGCAGTCGAACCCAGGGGGGCAAGGATGACATTCTCTCTGTCCTGATAAATCTTGGAACCAGCCTAGCAAAGACATTTTAGGAGGGAAAACATCTTCAGAAAAGGCATTGGGGGATGTAAAACTAAAGTTGGTTTGCTGACCTGAGCTCAAAACTTGTTGTTTACCATGTTGACATGGTTTGCAGTCATCTATGCCTTTTCCTCCAGTCTCATTTCGAAAGGAGCCAGCTGGGCAGGGGGAGGGGACATAAGTGCCTTCTGTGCAGAAGTGGCCTGTCGGACAAACTCCTCCAGACACATTTGATATTGGAGTGGCAGTTTGGGAGCCTTCTAGACAGTAGAAACCTGTGGGAGAAACACTTCAGTGAAATGCTTGTAGAGCTGCACTTTCAGATGAAAAAGGAAAAGGCTCCAGAGAAGCATGATTAAATTCTCAGTTTAGCATCTGACCTGGGAGACATGGCCCAGAGACGGCAGAGAGGCCACTTTCTGAGCAGTAGAAGCCCGGACTGCAGCTACGACACTGAGACTTATCCACAAGCCCACTCTTTTCACTGTCAAAACATGTGAGGCTTTAACAAGTGTAAACCACAGTAGTTGTCAAGTGCTTCATGTCATTTGGACATTAATTGCTCAGTACTACTACACCGAGGGCACTTTATGCCACTACATCAAATAATCTAAATGATGACATCCAACATTACATCTCATGTTTCATCCAACTGTTATGTTTCATACTAATTAACAGCTTTGCTTGAATTCAAAACAAGTCTTGAAATTGAACAATGCTTAACCACAACACACTGCAATGCTGGAGAATTAAAAGAGTTCAAATGCTGCTTTGTCTTGTTAATGTAGTGGTCTGTAGTGGCAGACAAGTGCATTGCATATCAACCTGAATGTTCCTTTGGGGCATGGCTTAGGCATAGAAGTCCCCACAGAGCAGAAGAAACCAGGAGGACAGGGGAATCCTGTCAGACTGTCAAGTGGAGATGGTGTGGAGGCTCCCCCAACGCAAACAAACCCTGCCACACATGGCCCACTGGGGGTGGTCCTCCCTTCATTCATGCAAGAATTTTATCACCCCATCAACAAAGGAGACATTCATATTAATAGCTCTTGTGATTTATGACCAAACACATACAGCAGCCGTCTCTATCATTGTTATCTGTAGAAAATGCATTAGTAGCAAGGGGAAGAGGAGAAAATGTGCAGCACCTTTTCCTTTACAGTACATTCCAGGGTCACACTGTGAGCACTGCCATTCCTCAAAAAGTCCTGATGTGTTTCCATACGTCCCCACTGGACAGGGTTGTTGATTTGCTGATCCATTGGGGCAATAAAACCCTCTCTCACATAGTTGTGGAAGGATCATTCCTGATGTAAAGATGCAACACAAAGTACACTCATGCAGAACTGTTATATTTGTCTAGTAGTTCACTGATTTGTCAACCCAGTTTTACCTTGATGCTGACAATAGGAACCAGCAGGGCATGTCTCACAGTTGCCCTGGCCTTGTCTATGCTGGTAGCTGCCTGGGAGGCAGGCTGTCTGGTTGACACTACCCTGAATCATTAAACTCATTTTTGTCAAATTTCATGTCAGGGAAATAACATGTTTGATCTGACATTATTGTGAAATGAAAGAAAAAAAAATTCAGGAGACTGAGAAAGACTCAGCAAGGGGAGAAGAAAGAACAATTTACTTATGGTATTCACAAATGCAACTGCCGTGACAGAATGAACTCTGAAGCTGAGAACAGGGAGGACTCATACAGGGGCATCACAAATAAAATTCTGTGAGGATGACTGACAATCGCTTTGGGACTAATACTAGATGACTGACCTTCTCACAACTATGTCCCACTGAGCACAAATATTGTTGTGGTGTCTTCGAGCTCTGTCCTTCAGGACAGTAGTAACCTTCTGCACACCGGCCGCTTGGCTCAGCTTTTCCTCTCTGGTGGCAAAAGTGACCTGCAGGACACAGCTGGCAAGACTCCAGTGTGGATCCACCAGTGAAACCTGTTAATGGCAAATAGTTCACATATCAATAGGACAATACAACATAAATTGATGTACATTAAACTAAACTTATTTGGTGTTTTATCTTTGAACCCACATGTTCACATTTCTTGACCATCAGTGAAAAAGGGTATCACACCTCACTACAAGCTGTTAATACAGTACATATTCCCTCATCAGTTTCTAATTCATACCCCAACAAAGGAGCCACAGTACATTTTAATAGGATTCAAGTTGTCGGCTGCAAGACAAGAATACAATTACACGATTAAGCCACTTTGTGACTGAATTTATTCATGGGTGCCCAAGGGAGGGAAAAGGCCTTCTCGCATTTCTCTGCATGACGGAGCTGCAAAAATACACAAGAGTTACACTGAGGACATGAGGGAGAAAAATAAACAATGTGTACAACAGCAAGGATTAGGTGTTTTCTGCACTGCTTTCCTAGTATATTGTGTCTGATTACAAGTTCATCATTAATTCATGAACACAAACAGGGGAGGGAGTCACTTACTCATCTCTTTTGATGGGAAGAAAATACACGCAGCACAGTGTTTTCTGTTTATAACCTTAATGTTTGCACATCAAAAATAAGTTATCATAAAAGAATGCAGTTATATTTTTAGCAAAAGGTTTCTCACTCTTAATGGTTCCAACTGGGCAAGGCTGAGGGAGAGGAGCTCCAAGAGGGCAGTAATGTCCAGTCGGACAAGGGCTAGCATAAGGGTCTGAAGAGCCTGTGGGACAGTAATATCCTGCAGCACAGGGCCCTGCTGGGGTATCCAGACCAGTTTGGTTACAATAAGAGCCAGCCTCACAGGGCTGTGGATAGGCAGAGCCCATGGGACAATAAAATCCTGAAATATAGCAAAAACAAAAGTATCAAAGCAATAATCAACATCAGCAAAAGCAAAAGCCCAATAAGGAGGATTACTGTAACTTTAGGAATCCCTCCAGAGATTGAGGATTTTCTCAAACTTTCTCCACACACTTTTATTTTCGGCTTTTCTCTTTCCTGCTAACTCATCAGTCATTTCATAGTTTAGGGGCAGTGATTCTTTCACTGCAATGATTTAAATCACCCCCTTGCTGGTATGACTTTAGGGGTTGTTTTATCACTACTTTCTTTATCTTTCTTTATTACCATCAAAACATCTAAGGCTAATAAAAGGGATTATAAATCAGAAAGCTATGTCTTAAGTTCTTAAAATAGTGGAATTTGTTTTCTGAAACAAAGACTCTTTTGCAGGATGAACTACATTTGCATAGCGTATGCTTATACAATGGGCTGCCTTCACTTTGTTGTATCAAAGAGATAATTTCACAACATGTATTAATCGGCAAAACTATTTCTTAATGGTTCTTGAGTCTTTTACATAAAACCATGTAACAAGAAAATACAGAAACTTCCTCTCACTACCTTATTCTAAATGTGTGCTTAAGCTGGAGTCTACCACACACATTGGACAGATCAAACTGGATCAATCATATGTCAGAGCAAATTCAAGTGAGCAGGCCCCCCATGTCAAAAGCAGGAAAGACATTTTGCCTGAAGGAGTGAAGAAAGTATCACATCACATACACAAGTTCACTGTCAGGGTTCTACCCACCTCGAGGGCATATATCTCCACTGTAGGTGGAACATGCATAATGTGGGCTCCAGAAACACGGTGATAAGTGAGTCACGATATGGTCTGAACCTCCCTTTGGGGATGTTACTTCCTCATTCCAGCTTACATTTCTCCCTATTACAGAACATGGCAAATACAGCACGAAATATGTCTCACTTGATATCTTTGTCTTGAAGACAGGAAACAAAAAAAGAAGCCATTTAATCTTTCTACAAGCTGATTTTACAGTTTTGACTGCAGAAGGAACATCTTTGCAATGTAGCTCAGAGAGGCAATGATTAATCGTAGAATACTTACGGAGAAGGTCAAAGTGAAAAGCTACTACCTTGTGAGACATTTATCACGACGTGTAAGGCTCTAAATGCGAGTTAAAGGGTTTGAAGAAATTGATGCACTGCCCTTTCAAGGGAAGCATTTATTGTGTTATTACAGAGTCAAGAAACTCATATTTTACCAGAATTACTGGAGTTGTTGAAGCAGGACAGATTGTGCAACCAGAGGGTGGTGCTTGTCTTCGTGGTATAAACCCCCAGTATTTCACAGAGACAGCTGAACAGGGAGGAGTTGGCCCTTGGAGTGGGGCTGTCAGCTCCACCAGAACAAAAGAACCCTGCAGAACACAGACCTGGCAAACAAAGGTATTAAAACAAGGATGTAAGCATGGCATCTAGGCCTTCTAATCATACATGAATTATCACTTTGTTTAATTTAATTATCATAATTCAGATCCCTAGGAAATGTGGTGTTTTGGGCAGAAGTTCAAAGAATGTAACCTTTTTCATGAGACGTGCATAATTAAAAACATGCAATTGGATGCAGTTTGTTGCATTAAAAATGGAGTGTTTGGGGTTGAAGAATTGGCCATCTACACTCATCCTGCAATGTGAATCCTGACTGACCATGATTTTCTGGTAAAATTTCCCACCTGTAGGCTGTGAGCTAGCAGGATTCAGGCAGTATTTCCCTGGGGGGCACATTTGGCAGTGAAAGGGGGAGGGAGCTCCAGACATTGGGAGGAAGCTGCCAACAGGACAGGGTTTGGGTGACCCAGTATTCATAGGGCAGAAGTATCCCACTGGACAAACATCTCCAAAAGGCTGCATGACAGGAGAGGGCTCAGTGGACCCCAGGGTACAAAAATGTCCTGTAGTAGACGATAAAGTTAGTCATTTTACTGAGAGCACTGCGCATTTGCTGCTGAATGCTTAGTGAACCATGTTATGAAAAGTGAAGTTCAGCTTGAACAGTACAGCAAAAGCTATTTCTAAAACTATAATGTCTGAAATTATTCCCTATGGTGATGGAGAACTGTCAGACCTTGACTACAGGGTCCAGTTGGCCCCATCAGAGCGCTTCTGTTGCAGAAGAAGCCAGAGGGGCAAGGGGAGCAGTCACTCAGGGAGGTCATCCCCGCTGATGGTCCCACGCTGCCTATTGGACATGGGTCTGGAACAGATGATCCCTCCATACAGTAGAAACCTGGGCAGGATGGTGTAATTAGCTTTAGTACACCTGTTTTCTTTATTTAGAGTCTGTCTCATATTTTCTGATTACCTGGTGGGCAGGTGTTGCAAGTAGACTGTCCAGATAGAGGCTGAAAAGTTCCTGGGCTACAGATGGTTGGTTCAGCACTACCAACTGGGCATGCATGGCCAGGTGGGCATTGATATTCTGGAAGTCAGAGAAAAAGAATTTGTCATCTGGTGCCACTTTGTACAAAGAAAAAAGAAATTTGCACATCAAACATGTACATCTCACATGTGATGATTAATCCATTTGAGGACATTTGTGTGGTAAATTGTGCATTGAAAACATGATTGCTGTGTTTCTCCATGCTCAGTATGGGGCTGGGAAAAGGAAAGGAAATGAGAGCGTGTGTGACGCTGAGCAGTATTAGCCCTGTAAGACAATCCCGTGGGAGGCGAGGAGCAGAGCAGAAAGGCCTAACAGCAGGTACTCTGATTCTGACAGCTCTGAGCTGCAGCCGCTTTATGGGTTCTGAGCCATTTTACGCTCAAATTAGCTAAAGATCTACGCTATAAAAAGAAAAATGGGTGACTTTTATAGAATCAGTAGGTAAGCATGAACAAGAGAACAGAGGGAAAGCTTTCTTGAGGAATAAAATGACCCCCATATGCTGCACATAAACACAAATTGTCAAGAAGTCTGTTTGGGCTGGAGCTCAAAGCTGCCAGGCTTGATGCTCTACATGCCTCCTTCTCCTCTAAACTCATGGGCGGAGTTTGGTGAGACAAAGGCAGATGGACAGTTCTCTCCCAACTTTGCTTTGGCCCTCATCCACTGTCATTTTCTACATCCAAAGCCACAGATTTGTTTTAACTACATTGTGTGACACCTCTTTTTCTATCTTTCACAAACTCTGTCCATGCACTGCCAATTCTCCAAATAATGGGTGAGTTGATGGTGCTATAAAGCCTCTACATACAACCTCTACAGAATAGACCCTCAATTTTATTCCCACTGTTCAGTTTCAGCTGCCAAACCTTACTTTTTTACCCATAAGTTTTCTCCACTAAGCCCTTCAAGTACTGTCAATTCCATTAACTTTAGTAAACAACACACTAACATAACTGAATCAAATAATGAGGAGACTTGCAGATTTACATAACACGACGTTACATAATTTACTTATAATTTCTTTTCTTTTCTTTTTTTTTTTAATTTTTCGATATAATTGGATAACTTTAAAGTGCTTTATCAACTTATTGTGCTTTATTTTCAGTATTATCAACCAGGGTTGGATGCATTATTCATTCGCTCCATTTGATTTCTTTCGCTTTTGCAATCTAAAAATCTGTTATGGTGTTTCCTAAACATTTATTTTTGTTTCAACCATATGTATAGATTTGGAATAAAAGTGCCCATTACTTTGTGCCCAAGTCGAGTATTTGGTGCAATATGTTATGTTTGAAAAGAAGTCCTACAGACAGTTATCACATTAGCTATAACTTCTCTGCAATAAGATAGTTTAATGTTTACAGACAGATTATGATATCAAAAAAGGAAAGATATCAAATATGGCGGGGCAAACCACAAGTTCTGACAATGTTTTAAAAAGGAATAAAGCTAAAACTGTATTGATATAATAGGGTCATGATACTTCCACAAAATTCATTCCCAGGTTTTGGGTTTTTTTTTTTTATTAGAGATTTCCTTGTGGATCAAGACAGGTCTTGACTTTTTTAAAGATGATTTTACTTTCTTTTTCCTCAATCAGATTGCACAGTACAGCTTTATGTCTGATATGAGCAAAGCTCTTGGATATGGTGCTGCATTGCAGATGAATGCAGTCTTTATTTTGCTTCTTAAGCCACATTAGGACTGAAGAAAGCAGTCCCACCGTCATGATTTATTGTATTACTAGCCTACATCGTGTTCTTCCAGGTTCCTGAAAGACTCAGATTTAGGGGCAACTTGTTTCTTAAAACATAAAAAGAAATGCCTGTTGGGTTTGCTAAAATCGCAAGTTGCCATAAAATTTGATGTAATCAATGTACCTTTTTTCATTTTTGATAATCCTTTTTATATGAAAGTACGCTATCTCATTTATGTTTGAGACCACGTTTGTACTGAAGGGTATGCTTGGTCACCTAAGCCAGCCTTATCATGTGAGGAACAATGTCCAGAAAGCAGACTCATTGTACGTGACTCGACATACATTTTTAAAAAAGAGCATGATGAAGTGTGCAGACTACAGTGGATAAACTAGAGCTGACCCCTGATGTGTACTCTACCTGGCTGATGTCCAGACACTGATCCCTGTGGACAGTACCACCCCGGGAGACACAGGAGGTCAACAGAAGTCTGAGCCCACATTGGGCAGTAAGTACCCGCGTAGCAAGCTTCACAGTCAGCCTCAGACTCAGCTGCAGACCTCCCAGAGAAAGTACCTATATAAAGAAGACAAATTATCATGGGCGTAAAAAATAACATCCACTTGACTTCTTTTTCGTTTTCTCTTTCCCACACAGACAGAGAAAAGGGCAAGTATGGGATCTTCAGGAGCTTTAGACAGATCCATTTATCCACTTGGTTAAGGAGCTAGCTGACCATTATGACAGCTTTATTGGAGTCCCATTAGGTTTTACAACCGCCTTTAGACTTCTGGATACATTAAGCTGTTACTCTGTACCTCTGAGGGCCTTGAGACTCTGCACAATATCTTTAGGAGTAGTGTAATAAATGCAAGAGGTCAGAGCCATTGCTAAAACAAAAAATGAAAGGACACATTTTTGCTTCATGATCCTGCCAAATAGAAACAGAAACACATTCTCTGTCTTTCAAGACTTTATGAGGTCATGTTAGTTTTCTACCTGGAGGACAGGGGCTTGGCTTTGCCCTCCCTTCAGGACAATAGTAGCCTGCAGGACAAACATCACCATGGAACTGACCCTGGGTTGACACATCAGGAAGTGGGGATGGTGATGTGGTTTCTCCTGTAACTGAGACAATAGACCTTTATTTGATGTCATTATTTATTAGGTTAGGAAATGAATTGAAAGGCCAAAGGCATTTTCTGCAATCTCAGGAGGAAAAAAATCTACCAAGTTAAAGTATTCAGGACTGGTAAATGTTCTGTAAAGATCTGCTCAGCAATGAAGGCAAAGGCCTTGAAATGTTCAAAACAGCAGAGCATGAAGATAAAATGGGGCAGTGTTGCTTTTTTTTTTTTCACACCTCGTGCCGGAATACTCTTGAACTCTGACAGCACACTTTTAAAATAACTAGCTGTGGATTCTGCAAAGCATTTAGACATTTACAGACCCCAAATTAGAGCCAAAACAATTAAGAAGTAACACTTTCTGAGTGGCTTTACATTACCTGATGGTGTAGCTGTTTTCGATCCATGTGTGCAGTAGAAACCTGATTGGCAAGGCCCAGACGGAGCTGAGAGGCCAATACCGGCACAGTAATGGCCAGCCAAACATGGTTGACACACTTCCATCGAAACTGCTCCTGCAAAACAAAAAAAGTCTTTGATACAGATGCATAAAATCAGGAAAAAATGAAATAGTTACACATCACTCACTTCTAGTAATTGTTCTCTGATGCAGCCAGGAAGAGAATTACATCATTGATTACTAAAGTTCACACTTAACACTATTGATAAGTCCACTTAAGTCAGTCTATTATGTGGAAATGTCACCAGCAGTGTATCTGTGTAATTGTTCAGTGTTATGTGTCACCGTCTATTGGGCTGAAGGTGCCTGCAGGGCAGGGAACCATGTAGCTGGTACCCTCGGGGCAGTAAGACCCTGGAGAGCATCTGCCTCCTGTCAGGCCCTCCTCTGGCTGGGCAGATGCAGAACCATGGATACAGAGGTAGCTAGGAGGGGAGAGATGATGAGAACAGAGTAAGGGGAAGAGGGATGCAGATGCAAAGAGATATACAGTGGTGGCTTAAGTTATAAGGACACTTGGCGTATTTGAGAGCTTTTATTTATTTTTTTTGAATTTTTTGTTAAGATACTTATAAGACAAATGAAATATCTACAGTCATTCTTACGTCACATCGCTCTATATTTCAAATAACAGAGCCATCATAAGGAGATTAAGTCATTTTCCTGATAAAAAGGAATATTGAAAATGATGGATTGGCCCCCTCAAGTCCAAAATCCATTCAGCAAATTAGGGCGTGTCAGAAAATGAAGAGGACAGATCTCTTTTATATTCTAAGAACAGTCTTTTGGTTCAAAAATCATGAGAAAACATTAGAACTGAAAATCTCAGGAAATGTATTCACTCTATGACAGAGACATGCTGCTGCAACTACTGCAAAAGGTGGACAAACCAAATATAGAAGTTAAAAATAGGGGGTAAAAAACACAGATTGTCTTTAATCTAGGGATTTTTGTGCTCAGAGCAACCATCTACATGATTCATGAACATGGTTTGGAGAAAAAAAAAGGACATTACTTTCAGATCTGTCAAGTGTTTTAACAATTTGCTGTCACTATAAAGGAAAAAGACAGAGGGAGACGAAGAGAGGGGTAAGACTAAAAGGATGTTTTCAATATGGACAAGGGGAACAGACATAACCAAGGTGTCAGATTTTTCAAAGTGTTTACCCAGGAGAGCAGAGCCCAGTTGGGGCAGTGATTCCAGAGGAACTGCAATATTTCCCTGGAGGGCAGAGCTCACAGCCAGACTTATTGGACAACCCCATCTGCCTGCTGAAGGCACCAGCTGGGCATGGGAACGCTACACCAGACTCTGTTCCTGTAGATAAATGGCATGTAGCATCTACAGATGGTGGAGGACTAAGCATCACAGAGCAGGTTGTGAGGACCAGCCTTATTTTGATTATGCTCTGTAATGCTCATTTGTATAATTAGAAAGCCATCTACTGTTGCTGCCACTTATCCAGGACAAACACACACAACAACAGCAACATAAAACAACATGGGAGCCAATACTGGACCAATATTAGCTGATAAATCAATCTCACTGAGCCTGCAGCATCACTCGTGTACAACATATTTCTGCGTGATTGAACATGATGTGATTACATTGTAAGTATGATGGCATGTTAGCCTTTGCTAACCTACCTGGTGGGCAATAGTGTCCTTTAGGACATAGCGTGGGAGTATGAGTCCCAGAGAAATACCCTGTCACTGCATCCACAGATCCAGCGCAGTAATATCCTGCTGGACATTTAACACACTCTGCCTGTGGAGAATTAAATTAAAGACATAAATTTGTTTCTGCAAAAAGCACAATTATAAATACAGATGTCCACTCACAGCAGCTGATGTGAGCACTTTAGATGCTGATGTACACAGTTTGCACTGATGTTAAAAAATGTGGAGCAGCTGGAGCTTTATTTCTCTGCTTGCAGGGAGGCTTTAACTTTCCCCTCAATGCTTATATTACTCAGCCTGATGATACATTCACATCTCATCTATAGTTAGTCAATAGCTTGATTTGAGTTCCAGGGAACATATTTCTGTATCCCTTTTATCATACCTTAGAGTATAGCTTAACAGTGGCTAAGGGTTATTTTTATAGCTTTGAATGGTGCCTCCATCTTTTCTTTGGGAGAGTTAGACAAATAACTTTTAAAGCACACTCTTTTTCCTCATCTTTCCCACCTGTCCAGGTAGATCCTGATAGGTCCCTGGCAGGCAGGGTACCTGTCTATGAGTTCCAGGTGGGCACATGTGACCAGGTGAGCAAGGTATGGATGCCTCCTTGCTGCCACTATCTGTGCCTGGACAGTATGAGCCAGCTATGCACATATGAGAAGGGAAAGAGAGCCCTCTAGTGGCACAAATGAATCCTGCAGTTCAAAAAGAAACATTAAGCAGCGGATGTGTGGAAGGATTATCCTCTGTTGAGTCAAGTTAGTGACATAATTATACGACATGATTAAGAAATAAGGCCCAACCTGGAAGACAAGGGAGGCAGTTAGAAAGTTTAGTGTTCAGGGTCTTGTTGCTGTAATATCCAATGGGGCAGGGCAGGGGTGCTGAGGAGCCCTGGGGACAGTAATGACCTACAGGACATCTTTCACCTGTCATCCCCTTGTCCTGTGGTGTGGGAGACCAGGCCCCAGAGAGGCAATAGTATCCTGCATCACACTGACCTGAAGCAACACCCTGTCCAGGGGCTGCACAGAAGAAGCCTGGATAAAGACGACAGAGGAATGAAAATAAAAGGGATGCAGATTTACTCGACAATTTACCCAACACATCCCCTGAATTTGATAGTAATCCAAGCAAAGATGAAGAATATGCTTGTTTTAACATCAAGGGCTTTCAGAAGAATTTGTACGAAGTGATCTTCTTTTCAACTCTACTTTTCTTTGTTCAAGAAAACTTTTAACTGGATACAGAGCAACTATGTAGCACTGTTGTTTGAAACATGACAACAAGTAAATTTTATGCGTTTGTACTGTGGTTTAGTAGCCGGCTACATTTAGCACTACTTACAGCCTGGCGTTCTAAGACATATCAATACCATGTTAGGTTGATGAACCCTGGTTATTTCCTATACTCATCCACCAAGTAGAGCAAATGTAACTCGGCTCTTTCATTCTATTTATAGACTCTGAATGTCTGAACAGACCAATGCAGTATAACTGCTGCATGTGGGTTAGAATTGACATTTTCACAAACAGCTTACCCCATATTTTAGCCTCTAGCTCCTGTTTTAGCCTTTAGCGTGTGCTCTGTCACTCTTCTTTTTGGCTTTCTCCTGCTCTTGTGTCCCTTTCCTGTCAGACAGTCAAGCTCTTAGGTCCTCTATTACCAATAAATAAATCCAAGAAATTGTTTTAAGCAGAGAGAAAAACAGCTCTCTCTTGTTACTGCTAACCGTGACGTTGTCATGGAAACTTTGACATGCCATAAATCAATCCAGTCTAGTCTGACCTGATCGGGGAAGCTAGGAATCAGCATTTAGAAATAACCTATTTTGGTGCTGCTAATTTCATTTTAAGTTGTGGATTATGATCTGGCACTCATATCTAGAGATGAGACTTTTCCAAGATCACTTAGAAAGTCCTCACAGTACCTTTCACCTTGCAAGCTTATAATAGCATGAGTGGCTGAAAATGGTGTGTGACCTGGAGGGCAGGGCATGCAGTCCTGGGGTTTTGCCACCCGTGTGTAAGGGTTGATGGATCCGACTGGACATGGGAACTGGTGTTTGGACCATGTCCCAGACGGGCAGTAATAACCCACTGGACACTCGTAACTTTCAGACAGAGAGCCATTACTCTTGCCAGGGCAATAATAACTACACAGACAACAAGGAAGGAATAAATTAGTTCTTGGCTGCTGCTGGTGGCAATGAGGCATGAATTCACTTGTGTCTGTGAGTGGTTATATGTTTGTAAGGTAGAGGAAAATCATTAATGCATGAACACAGCAAAAATAGATGTGCATTTTTATTTCTTCTCAGGCAATCAATCCTAGTTATGCAGTGTGTGAAAATGTGCATTTGTTTATGGTGCAAAGTGTCTGTGCGTGGCTGATAAGCTAGTTACCCTGGGGGACAGTTGCTGCAGCTGGCTTGGCCGTCGTCTGTGCTGATGGTTCCCAAGGGGCATTGCTGGGGAGACATGGAGCCCTTGGAACAGTAATAACCTGGTTGAGCAAAGAAAAGACTCATGAAAGAGGTGCACACTCAAGCACATGCACTGAGACGTGTGAACCACATGGGAGAGGGGTTCGATATCTAGTGTGAAAAGAGCAGCTACTAATTTTTAGCCCCAATGACTGGAAAAAATATTTTATTTACCTGCTCACTTAGGCAGCTCTCTATTAATTTACACTTAAAACTCAACTATCAAAAGATATCTGTTTTCATTATATCATTGTTATTTTTCCTGTATCACGCCTTTGATATTTTTCTTTTGATACATTCTTCTATCCCTTCTTTGTAAACACTGTTTTATAGATTCCTGCAATCTGGGGAAACAATAAACCTTTAGGGCAAGGTCCTCCCCGGCTGTCTCTCAGATGAGGATCAGGACGATCTGCACCCTCCAAACAGAAGAAACCTCCCTGACATTCTCCTGAAGGTGCGGAGAGACCCACAGAATCACAGTAGTAACCAGGGAGACATGGCTGGCAATCCTCCTGAGATATTAAAGAAGAGAGGAAGAGGGAGGGAGAGAGAGAGAAAAGAAAAGAGAGAAAGTGAAGGAGAGGGTGAGAGAAAGACAGCAATAAAGGGAAGAAAAGAGAAGATAAGGAGAGGAAGAGAGAGGCCATAAGATATTGGAAACTGAGACTGTTCTTTGTTTCAGTATTGATTTGGGATTAGGTATTGATTGGCTGCCACAATAGAGAGCTTTATGTGTTACTGTGTGGTGTGTACTAAGCTGATGTAGCAGCAATAGCTGACTATTTATGTTCTGAGAATAACATGAAGAACATCAAAATCATGCTGCCTGCAGAGCCAGTGTTTGATAAAACATCATATTTAAAAAATTAAAACAAAGGAAATTGAATAGAGCTAATTATGTAAATGGCCTCTGCTATCACCAAACATGCATTTAATTTTTTTGAATTTTTTGTTTGAGCAACTATTTATTTGATGTGTATAAAGCTGCAGAGCATCCTACATCAAACCAGGTAAGACTATATTATAAAATCTTATGAAATCATTAGACAAGAATTTCCTTGTGGTTTAATTTTGAGGTGAGACTCTGCCCTCTCAATCACTGTCAGAAAGGCGAAAGTGAAGCAGTGAGTCAAAATGACCTGGGAGACTAATTTGGTGAGGTTAGAGAATGTGCCACGAGGACAGGGCAGAGGATGGATGGAGGCCTGGGGGCAGTAATGACCAGCAGGACATGGCCCTCCCTCTCCTGGTGAGTGACACAGAGAACATGCTACTGTTTGTCAACAGTCTCAAAAGAGGACCATTAATAGGGAACAGCAAGTCACATGGCAGCAAAAAGAAATGTAAGACATAGCTGTACAGTATTTTCTGAATAAATGAACATGAAATCTGTTCAGATGTTTACCTGCTGTCACTAACAGCGGTGTTGGAGAGATGTTGCCATATGAACAGTAATATCCTTCCTGACATGGTCCAGTGACAGCTGTGCCATTTCTGGCAGAGCAGTAATAGCCACCATCACACTGCTTGCATTGAGATACAGACCAGTAGCCAGGGTCAGGACCGTAGGTTCCTTCTGGACAGCCTTTCAGATCAAATCCTGTTCTTTCAGGGCAGTAAAAGCCTTGAGTCCAGAGAAGATATGTAAGGAAATTCATAGAACTCAATCACTAATTCTATCAGTTTTTTCCACAGATATTTTTGTTTCTTTATTTAGCCACTCATCTGTTTGATTGTTTCATCCATGTAGAATGTAACAAAATACATATTTTTAAATGTACTTAAAAGGATTACAAAACTGCCAACCTGCAGGACACAAGTATAGAGCACCAGACACACAGTGCCAGCCAGGCTCACAGGGCTCACAGTGGGTTGCGTGTGTAACCGCCACATAAGTCCCTGGATCACAAGGCACTGGTAGAACAGTTCCCTCCGGGCAGTAATGACCTTCAGGACATGGTCCACCTGTCATTCCATCAATAGGGGTCGAAGTGACTGCTCCTTCAACACAGTAATACCTGCGTAAAAATCAGAAAGTACATCTATAATTTGTAAACAAAGGTCACTGCTGATTTACACTCAGTCTCTTTCACACTTGGCCACACTCACAAAGCAGCCATCTTATGATGAATCCTTGCTTGCATGGAGAGCTTGAGTGCTGTAATACTACCATACAGATGTGTTTTAATGCAGTAAGACATGTAAATTAATGCTTGCAGGGTATTCATAGTCCTTTCACTGCTTTCAGATTTACCAAACTCAGTTATAAGTAAAACTCCACAGTGGAATCTTTCTACAGATTAAGCAGCAGGCTAGGTCATGTAGTAAGTGTAGCACCACATTTTGTCATAATGCTATAAAGTTTCATTTTAAAATGTAATAATGCTGCACTTTGTAATAACCTGCCACATTTTGTATTCAAAGCCTTTGCACATTATGCAATAAACTTTGCCACATTATGTAATAAGTTCTGACATATTGCAGCATGATGCACTAATTCTTACATTTTCTTCATAAAAAAGTACAACTACTGATGCAGTATGTAGGGACTTAATATATGATGCAGCAAAGTTTATTACATATTGTTTCCAAGAAATGTATAATTAAATGTGATGGATTATGACAAAATGTGGCATTATTGCATAATAAAGTGAAAATGTTTTACATTGTTACATAATGCAGTGTTATTACATAATGTGGTGTTGGAAGGAGTAAACTTTGACCGTGAAAACCTGGTGTTAAGTGCATTATAAAACCCCAAATAGAGAGAAATCAACTTCATGACTACTTGACGGTTAAATAGGAAGCGTCAGATGTCTATCAGTGGTTTTTCTAATGTCGGCTGACTATTTATTCAATACTTTTTTAGAACTTTAAATGTCCGAGTTCCCTTACCCTCATTTTTTTTCACTAGCAGTTCCTATTTACTTTGCTGGACCATTTGAAATCAATGAAATTATGCTTTCATCATGTGCCTTAATTTTCAATGGCTTATCATTGTAAACACTACAGCATCAGAAAAAAGCTCTCATGAGAGTGACTTTGGAATAGGTCACCTTGTGTGAGTTTTGAATATGACGGCGAGAGATTATTTTTCTTCATTGTTTAGAATTAAGTTACTGCAAAATGTAAGAAGTATTTGTTTCTAAGTTCATAAGAGACTCATGTACCCCTCATTGCACAGTCCACTTGGTTTTGTGAGGCCAGCAGAGTCACAGTAAAATCCCCCAAGACAAGATTTGCAGTCCTCCTGTATATGCAGGCCTAAGCTGTTTGACCAGCTTCCCTCAGGGCAGGCTAGAGGAGCTGTAGTGCCTGCAAAGATGTCACAAACACCATCTCAAATTTTAATCCCAGTAAACAGAGGAGTATGCAGAAAAATATAAAGACTTATTAAAAGATGACAACTGTTACAACTTTTTACGCACTGTAAGCAGAATATCAGCATAAATAAGCAAGTGACACACTCATAAATGCACTAAGGGTTGTGCAAACTCAGGACGAGACAGAGTTTACCCTACAGCAGCGTATTTAAAGCATGGGTCAAGTCAGGGAGAACAAGTGTACAAATAAATTGAAGAACCCAGTATCCGAGAAACAAGATAAATGTTGTCAGAAAACTCCTGTAGGCCCTGGACCAATAATTAACATGAATAAAACATTTGGCTCTCGAACATAATAGGTTGGCAAAACGATAGCCTCCCACAGTGCAATTTTGATGACATTAGCTAAAATACTACAAGTAGTTTGTCAGCATTTGATTGCAGAAACAACACTGTTTTTAAATGTGGATCCCTTGTAATTTGATAAATTGTTGGCATCAATCAAACAACAGAATGTCAGCACTAAAGCAAGTGCTGGGCGGCTGATTACATATTGTAAAGGAACAAAACTTAAACCTGGAGGGCAGTAATAACCAGTTGGACACAGGGAACCGGTAAGTCCATCCACTGGGCTTGGAGATGATGCTCCCTGTTTGCACCAATAACCAGCAGCACACGGTCCTATAGACAGGATAACACATTAACATTTCCTGTTGTTAATAAATCTACAGCCCAACCAAGCATGCTAGAACTGATGGCTCCTTGGTTTAATGATTACATGATCAATTTATGAAATAGCATAAGAGTCTCAGACATAAACAGCCAAGGGTGAACACACTAAATCAAAAATATATATGTTTAAAAAAGATGTGTCTTTCTAGGTTGGGTAGGGCACTTTGAAATTTGAATGACTCCCAAATAAATTATATCTTAACTGCTACACTAAACATAAAATTATCAAGGGCATTGAAAGACTTAGGAAAGATTGAAAAAGAAGACAAGCATTTCTCTCTTGCCTGCAGGTTCTGACAGTCCCACAGAAGGACAGTACTGTCCAGCAACACATGGCACGCAGCCTGGGAGGCCGTCCATGCCCACTCTGGGGTTGAATGAGCCTGTGGGGCAGGGGTTGGGCAGGCCTGTACCTTCAGGGCAGTAGTGGCCTTTAGGACAGGGTCTCGGTGACGAGGCATTAACTAGTCTACTATCACAGAAGTAACCTTGGCAGAGGAGAAATAAATGGTTGATTTGGCTACAAGAAACATGATAGAATATCAAACACAAACACTTTTAGAAAACTTGTTTCATAATCTCGCAGAGGGCAGCACAATAAATGGAACATGTGCATGAACATGAACAAGCTGTCAACTTTTATACACATTGTAGAAACATTGTCCCTGGGCTGTTTACATCACAGCCAGCTCAGCAAGACAAAATACTAAGGAGGAAAAAAAAGAGTTCATGGTTCATGCTCAAAAAAAGCTCTTACCTGCCTCACAGACAGTGCAGGCTGCCTGTTTCCCTCTGTCCTGGTAGGTTCCTGATGGGCAGGGCTCTGGAGCTGCACTACCTTGTGGACAGAAGTGGCCTGGAGGACAAGGTAGGGCTGTAGCTATCGTCTGACCAGTGGGACACCAGTACCCTTTCATGGGAACAAGAAATATGATCCACTTGAGTAAAGATACATTTATTGCTGTGAAACAGTTAACAACCAAAAAGTGTCTAACTAGCATGATCCCACAATATCATGATGCTGTGTATGAACAGACCTTCACTGCATGGTCCTGTGGGAACCATGAGACCTGCTCCCCTGCAGTAGAAACCTGGGGTACAGGGCTGACAGCCAGCCTCACTCGTTAGACCTGTTACTGGGGAGAAAGTTCCCGCTGGACAAACCTCTGGCTCTCCTGAACCTTCAACTGGAGAGTAAATAAAGTTGAATAAGATATTCATTCATGCATTTATTCTTTGCCCTTAGATGCAAATCTCTATCCTAGATTGTAGGGTGTGTAAGCTCATAACAGGATGCAGGAATGAACAGAAAGTGTGAAAACACCCAATGCAGGCCAACAGTTTATCAGCAAGTTTACAGGAATAGACAGAAGATGACTCATACTCATATCCATGGGTGATTTAGGGTGCCTGGTCCACCTGAGTCATACTTAGAGCTACTTTAGCATCTCTAGTCATCCTATTTTGTATGTCTCAGGGCTCTAAAAAGACATGAGAAAATCCTATGCCCTATACTCTAACCCTGTGTTCCTATAGAAAATATTCTAAGCCCTTTGAAAACAGAGTTGGATATGACAAAAGCTAACCAATATAAACGTATTCTTTTTCCAGTCATACTCAATGATAAACATTTGGATTACAGACATCTTAGACTATTTGTACTGTCTGCATCATCAAGCATTGAACAATATGACTTTTCACAGGCTTGCTTTGTTGGCAAAGCTAAAACAGAAATGCTCTGAGGCCATAATACGTACATACCACAGTATGTCCCAGGTGGACAGATGTTCCCTTTTTCTCCATCTGTTGGTCTGGCCTCAGTGGCTCCTCCTACACAATAGTACCCTGGGGAGCAGGGACTCATTGGGAGAGCCAAACCTTTAAAGCAAGAACAACATTATTCATAGTTATAAAATAAATCTATGAGCAATGTATCTCTACAGAGTAAAAAACTGGAAAAAGTTTTAACACGTCATAGTTTAAGAACAAGGATGTCATGAAAACACATATGTGACTACGAAGTGATGGCATGATTTCCAATTAATCTTGTCCATCTACCTGAGATATTACAAAAGGCTCCAGGTGGACAAGGCAGCGGCTCTGAGCTCCCCAAGGGGCAGTAGAATCCAACCTGGCAGCGCCCCCCTGTGGATGTGGCTGGACACAGGCAGTTGGCATTTGTGTAATTATCCAGGTCAAAGGGCTGTGAGTTCCAAGCTGCTGACACACAGAACCAACCTAGAAGGATAACACAGCAGGCGACAAAATGGGAAATAATGGAGGTGTTGTTTTGATCACTGTATATATGTGTGATATACAAACACTCTCGATGCTGACACAGAGAAACAACTCTGAAGATTCACAGGACCACTTTTTGAGGAGACTGTCAAACCAAATGTGCCAAAATTGCAGGAAGATGGTGATACAGAGGAAGGTGAGAGAGATGAGTCACTGCTGAGGAAAAAAACAGAGGTTAAAAAAGCAGGTAGACACTCTTCTGTTGTCAGTTTTTGTTTGGTGGTCTGTATCCAGGACATTCTGCACCTGAAACACATCTCTCTCTCTCTCTCTCTCTTCTTTTATATGGGGGGATTAAGTTAATAAAAACAATATTAAAAGAAATATTTCATCGAATGAAAAATGTCCACCGCGCGTTATCATTTTCTTCCTATCACCATAATTCCTCCAGACTATTTCACTCTGGCTTGGTTGCAGCTTGAGACACAAATGTTAAAAAAAATGACAGAATGTATAGGAGTCCCAACATATAGAAACTGTTCTGTATTTTTGTTTTGTGTCTCTAGTAAGAAAAAAACTCTATCACTGACCAGCTTTGCATTTTCCAGACACTTTGGTTAGCCTCTCCTTCTCACAGTAGTGTCCTGGTGGACAGGGCAGGCAGCTGTCCAGACTTTGAGTCATTGGCTCTGGGTTGTAGTAGCCACGAGGACAGGGATACTGGGTGGCATGCCTTGTTCCTGTGCAACGAATGTAGTCAGAGAAGGCACAATGAGAAAATACACCCAATATGTTATTTCGAAGTCATGTTAACCCTACAGCTATTTTCTTTTCATGCCTTACTCATAGGGGGGTGTTGAGCTCAAATACTGTTGTGCAACTGTGTTTGATGGGCTACGTCATGAAAACTGAGGCTGTCTAAAAAAAATCTACTAAGTCTCATTGCTTTCTTATTGATCAACAACTGAAAAGACAGTGAAGTCCCTGCAATATCAGGCAATATTCAACATATTCAACCAGTGTCTTTGTAGGCTTGCCACATTGTCACCAACAGGCAACTCAGTGAGTTATTTATCAACAATAACAGAAGTAAGGACAGTAAGAGCCAATTTTACAGGTTAATGCAATGAAATTCCAAGCAAGTGCTATGATGTTAGCATTGTACTACTCTGCCAATTTAATCTGGATGTTTCCTGCAATTCCTTTTATCTTATTTTTAGTAAATCAAATATCTTATTTTCTTTTATATGAGCCAAATTTAGCTGATGAATCCAGAATAATGTCTTATTTCAACTTATTTCAGGACAAAGATGAGGTCCGAATTTCCTCTACGAAGTCAAAAATAAAAACTGCCAATGGGATAAGTAATAATTGTTTGTCGAGTTTAATTAGAAAAATGTCTTAATGCAAGAAACTTTTTTCTTACCCCACCGACATTATTTGACTTGTTTATAGGTAGTTCAGGTCTCATTTTTGTCTATAAATAACTTAAAATTATGCTCTCCTGGACTCGTCAGTTGAATGTGGCTCATATTACGACAAATAAGCCTTTTTTTTTACTGAAAATAAGACAAAATGACTTCCACAAATTGAATTTTTGCAGTGATACTATTTATTATTGTTTATATTATTATCTATGCTGAGCAATTTCACTCCAGATTTCCTTAATATTGTTATATCAACTGCATTTCAGAAGTGGAAATGACAACCATCGGTACATTGGACACCACTGAAAAATGGCACCAACATCAATATTTGAAATCCTCATGTAAATCCCACCGTATGTCCAATTTCTGTTACTTCATGAAAACATACAACCATTGCTGACAGTATTTGGAAAGAGTCTACCGTCAGGGCAGTAGAAACCCGGTGGGCAGGGAAACTTGGTGAAGTTGCCAGTCTTCTCAGGACAGTAGTATCCAGCTGGGCAGCGTGAACACACAGGCTGCCCTGTGAGGTTTGTGTAGGTCCCAGCTGGGCAAGATACAGGCCTCCCACTGCCCTCTGGGCAATAGTGAGCTGCTGGGCAAAGACCTCCTTCTGAACCTAAAGATGATAAACCAATTAGATGTGGTAAATTATGAAGATTATTACTGCAAAGCCTTAAATGTGATGAGCTATGTGATTAAACCCTGATTCATTCAGTAATCAGTCATTACAAAACACCCTCACACATCCAGAGTCCTTGGGCTTATCAACATCTGTTTCTCATTTAGCTGATGCCTATTCATAAGATTTCTGTCTACACATAATATATTAGTTCTGCTCTCATCTTTTTTAATTTGTGTATAAAGTGCATTCATTATTAATCATTTATTAATTATCAGTCATAAGTAGGTTTGTTTACCCTGCAGTAAATAACAGAGTTGATGTCTTTGCAATGATCAAAAACACCAATAACATTAAATTCTAATCAAAACACAAAATCTTTGCAGTAAACCTGTGGCTGCTGTTTCTCCCCCTGGGCAGAAGAATCCAGACTGACACAGTCCAGATGGATGTGTGAGACCTGTAGTGCCACAGAAATGACCTGCTGGACATGGACTACAGCCAAAAATGTTTGGCAGATGAAGACTGCAACCACAGACATGAACACACACACATTTATAGTTAAAAAAAGTTCCACAAAATAGCTTAGTTTCTCTTTTTGATCCACAAACCTGTTGGAGTAGGTTCCTTGTGGACAGGGCAGTGGGAGACTGGTGCCCTCTGGACAGTATCTCCCCTTCGGACATGCCCCTCCCACTCCCGTGCTGAAATTACCATCTGGGTTCTGAAAGTTTACACCTGCGAAAAAAAAAAGTTGCACTTAAGAGATAAGTTAGGTTGCAAGATTCGGTTTGAAAGAAACCTTGCCATAGTTCTTACAGGAGTTGCTCTCTATGCAAGATCAAATGGTTATTTTGCTCAATTGCTGCCTATCTGGTCTAAAATATGGTGTCTACCTGCTATGCAGTAATAACCAGCTTGGCAGGGTCCAGTAGGTTCAAACAATCCCCAGTCTTCACAGTAGAATCCTATCAGCACAGCATAAATAATGTACAACACCACTGCATTTAGAATAAGGCAAATATATCATTATAGATGTCGGAGCCTTCCATGAAATGACTTTATATCTCAATTGCATTCAATTTTAAAAGGACATTCCTTCATTGCCTCAACATTATTTTGATCCCCAAAATCTGAAAACATCGACAAGTTAATACATTCAAATCAAACTCAGCTTGCAAACTGTTCTAGAAAGGGCTTTTTTGGGTTTGGAGAGCATTGAGGATAAATATGAGACAACACTCTCACCTGCTGGACATATGAGGCACTGCTCTACTTGGCTAAGCCCAATGTGAGGGCTGTATGTGCCAGGAGGGCAGGGGAGGATGCCTTCAACACCCCCACCAAGACAGTAGTGACCTGCAGGACAGGGCTGGACCCCTTCTCCTGAGAGACAGTAGGTCCCTGAGGGGCAGTCATCACAAGCCTCTGCCCCTTTATCCATATAAGAAAAATTAAGATTAAGGAGTGGTATCAGCATTATGTATTATGTAAAATTATGCATCTTTAATATAATCACAGGATGAATTTTCTACACCTGTAGTGTTTGAATAAGTCCCATCAGGGCAAAGTACAGGTGAAACTGAGCCCATCGGACAGTAGTGTCCCACAGGACAGATGTCCCCTGTTTCACCATCTAAAGGCATTGAGGAGAAGGCTCCTCCTGAACAGTAATACCCTTTAAACAGAGGACAAGACATTCACTGGAATGAAATACAAGGTCTCTCAAATGCTTATTTCGCATTATTTGCATCAGACAATTCTGTTGTTTCATCTTATTCCTCACTTAATATAATATGGATTAAGTGTAAGAAGGTTTGACTTATGAATTAAAGTTCACCTGTGTCACAGACACCCGACGGCAGACTGAGTCCCGTACTGTTGCAGTGAAGTCCTGGAGGGCAGGGCCAGCAGGAAGACATGTTTTTGGCTCCCATGATACTACTCCAGGTACCAATGGGACAGGGGTGCTGTTGAGAGAACATGGTCCCTTTCTGACAGACGTAGCCTGCAGAGCACATACCTCCAGAGACCAAAGCTACCTGTGGGAATGGTGATGCAAAGTCATTACAGAAACATGAGGGATATTTCTTCATTTTGGCTTTCAGATGTAATTAAAACTTTTCAAGTTGAAGCTGTGGGAAGCATGAGGTGTCATTCATCTCCCACACATCTACAGAGACTTGAAAAAAAATTGAAAAAACATTTACTTACCAAATAATAACTTGAGTATAACTTGCCTTACAATTACTATTCATAATGAATGACAAGAAACACTTTAGCAGTCAGAGTGTGTGAGGAAATTAATGGCTGCCATCGAATCAGCTTCACAGCTATGACTTAGAACGCAGACACATAACAAACAACATTTGTTTTTGTGTTTTTAGTTTCTTGTTAAACTCAACAGCTTGCACCAGTTCTTCCTTAGATAAGCTGCTGAAGGTAAGTTATCAGAGTGTTATTTTCTGAGTCTTACTGGAGAGGCAGTGGGGGCTCCAGAGGTACAGTAGTGCCCTGGGTTGCACAGACCCTGGGGCTTAGTAAGACCGGCTCTGCTGCAGAACCACCCGGCTTCACATGGTCGACAATGACGCTCGGTATCACCACCAGTCTGGTCAGAGTAGTAGCCCTGTTTGAGCAAATAGTTTGTGTTTTTAAGGTAGAGCAAATCTGCTGAAGAGAATTAGAATAAGGGTTGAACAGAATAAAGGTGCTGTGGTGCAAATGAAAGGATTTTGTTAAGGTGATGTGCGAAAAATGACTCAGAATCACACTCAGAATTACACTCATCATGCTACACACAAACTACAGCACACAATACTGACTGGAGAACAGGGCTGAGCAGCAGATGACCCTGGAGGACAGTAGTGTCCTGCGGGACACAGCGGTGGCTGGGACAAGCCTGTCTGGTTACACAATCTGCCTCTCTGACACTCCACACATGAGTGTGCAGCTCGATGCTGTGGAGTATTTATAGACAACCTTGAACATAGCTTTATCTCATTGTGTCATTTTATCAGTGCACTTTCAAAAGTGCAGCACTCTGTGGGGATTATTTCATACCGGCTGAAAAGTACCTAGAGGACACGGTTGTGCCCTGACTGCCCCCTTCAAAGTAAAATAGCCCTCGTCTGCCTCATACTGAATAGGGAAAGCTGAGCCACCAGTGCAGTAGAAACCAGGGAAACAAAGCCCTGATGGGGAGGTGTTGTTTGAACCTGAACAATATGATCTAACAGAAAGAGAAATAATCAGTTAATGTTCTTCACAATGCTTTTGGATACAAATCATATTATTAGTGATTATACTTTACCCTGGTGGACAGCTAACACACTGCTCTGGGTGGCTAAGGCCTGTGCTGTTGCTGAATGTGCCAGGGGGGCAGGGGAGGGGAGAGGGCGAAGCTGGAGGACAGTAACTTCCAACTGGACACAAACCCCCTGATGGGCCATCGGCAGGTGTCTGGATGAAAAAGACATAGCACATTTATTTTTGTTATTATTAGTAATATTGACTTCAAACACTGTATCTACTACAGGAATATCATCAAACTATTGGAATTACTTTGTTCATCAACATGTGTCACTGATAAAGCATGATCACACAATTACCCTGATAAAAAAAAGGATATGATTATCGTACATTTCATTTAAGTTACATGAGAAGCCCACAAGACGGAGCAATTACTCAAAAATTTTTAAAAGGAAGGGAATTATGGACGTTATTGGCTGATCCCTATATCTATTTGAAAAGATATCAAAATGTTGTCATTGTACAGCAGACTTGGCTCCCTCTCTGCAGTAAAAGCGCTCCTGGCAGTCTCCAGAGGGCTCTGTGAGTCCCACACCACTGCAGTACTGGCCTCCACCACAAGGAGTGCACTCAAACACTTCTCTGAGAGCTGTTCGAGAACTGTAGGTCCCCTCAGGACAAGGATCAGGAGCAGAAGTGCCCTCTGGACAGTAAAGACCCTTTTTAAACAGCAACAAAGAGAAATTACATTTTAAAAACACAGTGGCACACACATTTCAAGGCTATTCAAAACTGCCACACACTCATGCAAAAGAAAAAATGAATCAAAACCTAAAATAATTCTACCTTGGGGCAGACTTGTGGCAGGTGAGTCCCCCGCCTGTTACAGTAATGCCCTGGGGGACACAAAACACACACCTCCCCATTGTGCCCAAGCGTGTTATTCCGATACCAGCCAACCTGACAGGGGTAAGTGTAGGGGTAGCCAGTCCCTGGGGGGCAATAGTGCCCATGAGGACACACTCCTGTCTGAAATGTTAGAGCAAAATAAAATTAATTTTTTGTTCTGAACGTTCTAAGTGACTGAATGTAAGTTTTGTGGTCAGTATTTGACAAGGTAACCAAAATTTTAAAAGAAAAAATCAGGCAACAGGTTGTTTACTGTGTAACTTCATCTTAAATGTTATATTTTAATTTAATGTAAGATCTTACAGGCACTGTGATTGGCTGCTCCTGAGGCTGCAGGGAGTAACAGTACTGTCCCTCAGGACACTGCACACACTCGCTGGCATCACGCAGACCAGTAGATTCACTGAAGGTGCCATTAGGGCAAGGAACTGGGTTAGGATCCTAAGTTGAAAACATAAAGGTAGAGCAGGTACTATGAGTGCAAAGAAGGTAGTGTCTAAAAATATTTTGCCAGGTTTAGCTGTATGCATGGACCTCTGACTCACAATGCCTCCCCCAGGACAGTAAAAGCCCTGAGGACAGAGGGTGGCTGAGCGTTGGGGGTCTCGGGCTAGACCCTGAGTGCAGAGAAAGCCTGGGGGGCACACCATGACGCTCAACATTGCTTCCTCGCTGGTGGTCTCATTACTGCAGTAGTGGCCCTGCAGGCACGGAGAACACTCCAAAGAGCCCTCATCCTACACACCAGAGAACATGAAGGAAGATCCAGAGAGCTGAAGTTAAAGATACCTACCAGTATGGGGGAGGGACGGAGCAGAATACAGACTTGAAAATCTCCAGGGAGAGGAGGATCGAACTTTTAAGATGCTGGTATAACACTGATGCTGCTTCAACACTGAAAGCAGCAGATGAGTTATGATAAAATTTGACTGAAACTACTTCTCTTGCTGACATTTGCAGATGTAGATGCAAGGTGAGTAATATAAGACGGTATAACTGTAGGCGGAAAATGCTAATCTAAAAATAGCACAATCAGAAGAGCCTATGGAATGACAAGACTGATACAACAACTCTGCTTTAGTTAGTGCAGTTGGTTGACCAGACAGTGGACAGTGCTATGGATGAGGCCTTACAGAGAAGCTGCCAGTGCCACACACTCTGGGGTTGACAGTAGCTGAGTGGGGACAAAAATAGCCAGCAGGGCAAACAGAGCAGTCCTCCAGCCTCTGACCTCCTTTCAGACGACGAAATGTGGAGCTGCAGAAAAAAAAGCAAAGAAATACTGAACCATATTCATAGCAGCAGGTAGATACTTTTGAATTTGTTTTGGCAAACATTCTATGTGACATAATCCCCTCAATCATCATTCTCACATCTACTTCATGTTGTTAAACACACAACCACTGCTTACGGCGGACAGGGAGAAGGTTTTGAAGTTCCCTGTTGACAGAAGGAGCCCTGAGGACAAATCAGACAGTTTTCTCTGCGTCTGTTACCCATTTGGATGCTGAAAGTGCCTGGGGGGCAAGGAAACTGGGTGCCATATGCAGTCCCTGGTGATGCAACATCAAAATAGTTTGATGCACTTGAATGAATCATGATTACTGGAAAACAGATTTTAAAAAAACTTCATGCTTTATATTTTTGGCGGCCATAGACAAAATCACACTGAATTTTACACTTCCTAAATAAAACCTCCCTGCCACACCCATGTATACCTTGAGGACAGTAGTGTCCAGAGTTGCATCGACCTGATGGAGCTCCAGATCCAGCCAAGCAGTACCAGCCCTTTGGGCATGGCAGACACTCACTTTCAGCTTCCAGTCCACTCTGACCACTCCATGTCCCGACAGGACACTTGTATTGGGTGGGAAACATTGTTCCTGGGGGACAATAATGTCCCGCAAAGCAGGAGAGAGGAGGTCTCTGAATACCACCAGTTCCTAATAAAACAAAATGATAAAGAAGCAAGGTAAAAAAAATGACCACATGAAACTGACTTGTATTATAGTGGGGGATACATACATTCTGCCAACTATCAGAATGGTAACACATTTGGAAATATCTGAGGGATTTTAAAGATTGAGCCTCTTCAACAGTAATAACTCAAAAATGCAGTTATCTTGCTTTTTTGATGAAATCCCCAAATTGGTGGCATCCAGGGTTAGTATTCATTTTTATGACAATTACATGAGCTCACAATGTGTTCTTCAAGAGTGCACCACTTAGGCACACTTTAAATAAAAACCAGGTTAGCTCAGGAGGTGAAATACATATTATTCTCACATCATTCATTCACTTTTCTTAAGCACATTTCTTTCAATGAAATACCTAGTGGGACTTCAAAATGGCAACTTTGCATGTACATGTGCGGAAGATGAGTGATACCTCGAAGACAGGCATATCGTGCCGGGCAGCGCTGACACTGTGAGCGGTCAGTGAGGTCTGTGCGATTGCTTAGTGTCCCTGGTGGGCAGGCATTTGTCGGTGCATTAGGTTTTGAGGAACCAGGGGGACACACAAACCTATCAAGATTTGGTTAAAGAGATGTAAACCAAACGAAACACAACAAAAAACTTAAAAAACAGATTTGATTACTGCAATATTTTACAAAACAATTTGTATGGATGCATTCAAATCAGATATTCAGTGAGGAGAACACAAGTTGATCGTATCAGAGGTGGCTGCTTTCTGAAGAGGTGCTGAAGAGGTCACTCACCCTTGCATACAGTCCACATCAGGGGCTCTCAGAGCTACTTGTGTACAGGCCTTTCCTGCATAGCACTCCCTACAACCACCCAACTCATCTTGACCCTCTAAGGGGTTGAATGAGCCTGGTGGACAGGGCACAGGGTCACTCGTCCCTTCAGGACAATAAAAACCAGCTGGGCATTTGAGACAGTCCTTCACACCTAAAAGGAACATATTGTATTCATGTGTTTAGCATATGCAAGAAAAGTATTTTTCTCATTCAGATGATTTTTATATTGTTAATTCAATTATCATACAGAGTTTTATTCAGTCCCCCCCTGTTTGAAAATCCTTATGTAGCACTGAGGTTTCTCTTCACAGTTGTTTTTTTTTTTTCCATATTTTATTAAACTGGCTTCACAGCTCCGGATTTCCATTAACAGTTGTTTTCTTATTACAAGATCAGACGCTTTCTCTCTTTGACCCTCCAGCCTCCATCTGTTGCAATTTTTCATTTACATGTATATTCCTGTTTATCGTGGGAACGAAACAACACTTTCTACAAAAAGAAGACATGTATAATAGACTGCAAGAGCACCATATTAGCTAGACTAAGCTGCATAGGGACTGTAGTGCTGCTTTAAAACAATAACTTCAGAGCTAAATAAGTAGCAAAGAGGAGCCTCAAACCCGGAATGCAGTTGAAAAATAAACTAATAATATGAGCAGAAAATAAAGTCTTATAGGTAGTGGGTTTTAAAAAGGAACAAAATTTCTTGTAAAAATACTTATTGCTCCTTGATGAGGGGTGAAGGTGCCTCGAGGACATATAACTTCTTCCAAGGTACCAGCTGGACAGTATCTCCCCCGCGCACAAGGCAAGCCTGGCCCAGATGAGCCTGTGGCGCATGTGCAAAAACACAGACAGACAAATAGCATACAACATGGCAAAGTGGGCTTATTACAAGCTGCAGTGTTGTGATGCCTTTTTAAGTAAGGATTCCTCTTCAGCTACTTACTGTTATTTGTTCATTCTGTACATTGTAGTTTTTAGTGTTTATACATTTGTTTCCCCATTTAGTTAAGTTCAGTTAATCAGGGCTGAGACATACCTGCAGGACAAAAGCGCCCTTCTCTGCATCTCTTACAAGCTGCCCTACTTGTCTGACCCAGTTGTTCCCCTGCTGTACCGGCAGGGCAAGGTGACCCATGTGGGGTGGCAGTGCCCTCTTCACAATAATAGCCCTGTGGGCACAGGAACTGAGAGGTGGGTCTCCTTGAGCTGCCTTCCAGACAGTAAAACCCTAGAGAACGTTAATAATAGGATGTGTTAGGATGTTAGTCTTTACTGAATCTTATCATAAACATTTTTAGCAATAAGCCAAAACTTGAAGGCCTATTAGTTTTTCAGCTGGTATTATATCACTTAGTTATTGTGTGATTGCAGTACAGTGGTATTTGGGGATAAAACCTCAAAATTTACAAAAAGATTATTTTCTCCAAATTATACTCTACCTGCATGACAGATGTTACAGTCTGTCAGCCTCTGCAGGCCTTCTTTTGAGCCATAAGTACCTGCAGGACAAGGTACAGCCACACCTTCCACACAGTAATAACCTGGGGAAAAGGGAGAAAAGTAAAAGAACACACAAGACCTCCTACAGGAGGGATAGAGTCTGTGACGACTGTATCAAACACTCACCTATTGGGCAGACCACACATGATGACTCATCCCTCGCATCCTTGTACATTCCTGGGCGACAGCTGATTGTGTGACTGGACCTGTGGACTGGCTGGCTCCAGCGGGGGCTCACAGCTCCCCCACACAGTGAAGATGTATCATTACAGCTGAGGCACTGTGTCTGTCCAGGTGTGGCAGACCAACCAGGAGGACAGGGGAGAGGCTGTGACATCCCATTGTCCGGACAATAATTTCCTTTGCCAGGCACAGGATAAATCTGATCATTATACGGCCTATTAAATATCAATCTATTCTCCAGCTATTCATGTATAAATAACAGTGGTGAGAGCAGAACGTTTGAGTAATTGGCCTTTTATCACTGCACTACCTGCTGGACACAGCAGACACTGGATAGTACACATATTGGAATAGAAGCCTGGAGGACAGTCATTACACACAGTTTGATCTGCACTGGGCTCCTGGCCAGGCTCACACTGAAAGACACAATTTAGAGATGAATAAAGGGGAAAAAAATAAGTCTTTGATAATTTCCAGTGATTTTCTCCCTGACAGGTTTGACTCATTCTTGAATGAATTTCATTACCTTAAGGGGAAATCCAGAGGTGCAGATGGAGTCTCCAGGGCATGACAGACACTGTAAGACCCCCTCAGGAGAATGTTGTCCAGGTGGGCATGAGGAGAGGGTCCCAAGGGTGGGATCACATGTGAAACCTGCAGGACACAGTCTACAGTCTCCTCTGTCCTCAGAACTGATGAGGCCAGGAAAACATGGCTGCAACATACAAACACAAATTTAAAAAGAGAAAAACCAAACATTCATTTGTGACCTACAATATCAAGCTCCACTTTTAAATTATATAAAGGCTAAACAAACAGCAAATAGATGATGACAGGAAAGAAAAATAAGTTCATAGCTTTTAATAGTGGACACTTTGACACACATACCTGCCTTTCTTCCTTTAAAATGGATGTTATTCAAAAATACATACACTATTTTTCCCAATAATTGCAAGGAGACACCACATCATTGCAATCAACAAGGTTTTTCAGAAAACTGTCTCTTACCTTGCAATCACTGATATTACTTTTTCCTGTGTAGAGGTTGAATGTTCCCACAGGACATTTATGAGGTGCAGAAACATTGCCTGGACAGCTGAAAAATATAAAGGGTTGATAGTCATTGCAGTTTTATCTCTTATAACCAAATTTAATTTGTTGTAGTCTGATATGTACAGGGTTATCCTAAAAGAATATTTAAAAACAAAACAACAAGGGTTCTTTTGGTATTTTTTTCTTCATAAACTGGATATTAAACAAGTGTACAATCAATAATTCAAGTACTGTAAGTTATAGAAGCTTGTAGATGACTTACAAATGACCGGACGGACACTCTAAGCAAAGTTGGTGGGAGAAGTATGTTCCTTCTGGACACTGATCTGTCTCTTTGCAGAGGCACAGATCAACACTCCCTCCAGGTGACTCTTATAAAAGAATGTAAGTGCAAAAAAAATATAAAACACTAACAAATGTTCATATTTTTGATAACATTGCTCATCCATAACAGGCTGAAGTGGGTCACTATACTTGAACAGCTTTAAATATTCAAGCATACATGTTTCCTACCTGAGGTAAGTCCAGAGTGTGTGAGCAGCAGGACAATCCCGAAAGCTGAAAAATCAAAAAGGTAAACCATTTTTTGAGAGTAAATCAACTATAACCCTCTGTTCAGGTCTAAAAAAGCTTGTGTATAGTTTTCCATCACACTCTGTAGTCTTAGGCCACATGGCATTAAAAGTGATAGGCCTTCAGTCAGTGAGAGTGAAACAAGAGCACGAAATATGATTCCCTTGCGACTGCACTCACAGATAATGGTGTGCAATGATGCTCTGTAACTGTACCTTCTACTTTCATAATGTATGAGTATGTTCCAAAGCCAACCTAGATATTGTCTCAGTGAACAGATCACTTTAACTATTTATAATACGGATGTGATGCATTTAGTGAATACACGGAGAATAAAACAGAAAAGAGGGAATCAGATGGATTAAAGGATTAATTTTGTCAAAAAGGCTAAAGTTTAATGTTTTATCTCAAAAGATAGTTTTTTTGTCCTCAAAAAGAAAAGGTTTTTAAGATAAATTCTTCAATTCAAGTCAAAATTGAACACAAAAGACTTGATCTGTTTGAACAGGCATGAGCTGCAATGTTGCACATGTAGATGTGTTAACCTCAATTTGGTTTTGTTTCTTTTTCAAGGCACAAATGTGTGATCAACAGACTATTTTTTTGGTAAGATGTTGTTCACTTCAAAGCTCAGTCCTTTGACTATCATATTGAAGAATACAACTTTTTTCTTGAAATTGTTCACCTACATATACTTCACAGGTTAGGTGTCATAAATGGAAATTTCTGATTTATTTTTACACAGCTCTAAGAACTGTCATGAGCCACTTCCTGTTCTAGCATCTATGTGTAGGAAAATGCTGTGGTTTCTCTGCATTTCTTCCTGCAGGTGTAAGCATTGCCACACAACTTAGGTACAGTATATTTGGTTGCACATTTTGCAAGAGGAATTAGAGAAACAAGAAAGCATCATGAGGATCTCAGTCTACTTCACTTTGAGCTTTTTATTGACAGCACAAGGTAGAGTATATATTTAAATGTAATCAGGCTCAAGAATTCACTGAAATTAAAAAGGGTGCTCTTAGTTTTATGTAATCTATTGTATTGCCCTCGTATTGCAGATTTTGTGACCTGTGCTGAGGTTCCAGTGGATTTCAAAACTGTGGCATTAGGAGACACTGTTGTGTTGAACTGCACTTACAGTTGCTCCTCTGGATTTGTCCGTGGCTGCTGGACTACATCAGAGGACTCTGGCTGTCTTGGGGAAATCACAAAGTGCTCAGTGTCTCTCCTTGTTTCAAATGTGTCTGCAGAAGACCTCAACACAACCTACACCTGCCGAACAATAGCTACAGATGACCCTCAGCTTCGCAGAAAAATTAGGCGAATTGTTTCACTGCGGCTTCAGGGTAGCAAAACAATTTATGCTGGCTGCTTTTAAGAACTGATTTGATTGATACTTTTGAGGAATATCAGAAAATGTTGTAAAGCAATGGTTCACTGTCATGGTTTGTTTTTACTTTTGTTTTCATGTTGGAGGTCAAACCAGTGTACCGAACTGGACAGTTACCAAAAGGACCATAGCCAAAAGTGGTGAGGACTTCAGTTTTTTGAAAATTCTCGTATGATCTACTTTGTGATATTTAGATCATGTATCAAAACAGCATGCCAGCAAAATTCATTGAAATTTATTTTAGTTTTTCAAATCATTACTTTTTAATTTTGTCATTATTATTATTTGTTATTATTGCTTTTCAGCATTGCTTCCTGTTCAGCCAACAAAATCAGCTGAAGGTGAGTTAATGTTGATTGAAACTGGATTTTAAAAACCTTGGAAAATCTCTGTCTCTCTCTCTCTCTCTCTCTCTCTCCAGTTATACATTTCTACATATACTTTTGCACCCATACATTTTGGTGTTTATGTGACTACCATGAACTAACTTTGAATTATTATCTCCATGTAGAAGTGGAGCTTCCTGGCATTAAGGTGTTAGCAACAGTAACTGTTGTTGTTGCCACGGTGCTTGCAGCCTTGGCAGCTTACCTTTGTCTTAAAAGGAACAGACAGGGCTGGAACTGTAAAGGTGCTTATCAAATATTACACTATATGAACATACACTTGCTGTAGAGAGCAAACAACTCGTTAGTTAAAAAAAAAATCAATGAATAACACCAAATTGCTATTCGCTTTGCTTTGGGGTTTTTTTTAATTTTTTGGTTATTGTCATATTTCCTAGAGGAGCATCGTGGGTCCAGATCAGGGTGAGCACAATTTTAGAATAATTCTAACACTAAATCTGTGTTGTATCATCAATCATCTGTCTGAGTTTGTGACTGAATGTTTCTGTTTTAGCTCTCCATTGCCCCCTCAAGCTGTCCATCTACCAGTAAAGGGTAAAGTAAACTGAAATGAGTACAGATGAAGTTTGAACAAAAGTGTAGCTGTATTATTCATACCTATCATACTCCTCACTAGGGCCACAGTCCACACAAAGTGACAGAGTGACTCTGAGGATTCCAGTCCCAGGTTTGCTTACATTTGGATCAGAAGTACCACCACCTAAATCACAATAACTACAACATACAAGTTGTGGATTTTCTGAATGATTTCTTTGCACAGATAATGAGAGTGACACCGAGGTTCCTTATGCTGACATAATGATAACTGTGCGAGGAGTCAGTACACCAGAGCTCACCCAGGTTGGATACCTGTCTCCTGGAGATCAAAAAGAGGTGAGGGAAAATACAGGCCCATTGTTTGTCACTTTTACTGAATCTTTATCACACTTTAACGTCTCCTATTTGGCATTGAACATTATTTTTGAGGATATGATTGATTAAATTTTTTGGAGTACAGTGTGCCACACCAATAATAGACAATTGTACCAGACAATTGATATTAGTAGGCCACAGTAAGGGGCTGTTGCACAAAGTGAGCATTTCTAAACTCTAGATGATTGTGTCGTGATCTCAACTTCTTTTTAAGGTTTATACTTTCAATCAGTAAGACAATGAATTTTAATATTTTTGCAACCAGCATTCAGTTCAGCATCAGAAAATTACAGATCATAGGGCTACGAAGGTGACAGATGTTGAATTCATTAAAGTGGCTGTGAGGAGAATCTGTTTGAAGTGGACTGGGCCGAAGCCTCTGACCGGAGGGCTCGTGCAAACTGTCGCGATGCAATGACACGTTTTTGGAAGATGAATGGAGATCAGATCTTACTTTTACAACTACTATTCTTTATTCAAGACTTTTTACCGGGTACAGTGCAATAAGGTAATGTACATATCAACAGTTGTGTAGCGGTGTTGTTTGAAACGTGACAACAAGCAAACTTTGTACGTTTGCACCATATTGTCGTAGCTACATTTAGCATTAGTCAGTCTGGTGCTCTGTAGGTGCCATCATGTAATGCTAGTGAATCCTCATTAAGTCCCTCCTGTGTCACTCTTCATTTCATTGATACACTTCCAGGTGTGAACAGATCACTGCAGTATAACGGCTCCATGTGTGTTGGAATGGGCACTGTCTGTAACAATTTACACTAGATTAATTTATGCGTCCATGAATCAAAAGGCCTTCAAAATTTAAGTTTTTCCACTTTTGATGGTCTTCCAGCGTTTCAAATGTATTTTTCTCTGCCTTTACTAGTGGTGGGGGGATGATTCAAGACCTCACCTGCAGGCCTCACGTTCAGCGGACAGACTTCACATCCCTGTGCCCAGAGAGGTCACACGCAAAATCAGCACCAACTCTGAGTATGCCGTCATCACGTACGCCTGACGTTTGTCCTTTGCTTGCTTCTGGATGGAGATACAACGATAAACTCAACGCTTTAAGTTTCATTTTAATTCCTATGAGGAAGCTTTCTTTTGTTGGGTACTCCAAGATTTGGTTTTATATGCCTGTTTAATGTCGTGTTTTGCAATTATTCTCTGTATGCCCTAATAAAGCCAGTTTTTCTTTTGAGTTCTGTGATGTTTGAGCCTCGTTAGTATCTGTAGTTACGCCCGTTGCTTAGAAACGGTTACCAACAAAATACCGACTGATTTGACGTTCACAAGGAAAGGTGAATATAAATTTCAATATATATCAAGTAATTCTTTAAGTAAAAGTGCTTTAACTTGTTAAATTTTGTGTGGAAGGTTGAAATTTTAGTAGTTTTGACTCCTTGCTTCATAAAAAAAAAAGAAAAAGAAAAGAAACGTTGTCAGTCTAAACTTGCAAGTTGGGATTCCTAGTGTCAGCCAGCGTGAGTAAATTATATCAAAAACCAAAACATTGCGAAATTGTTGCCACAAAAATTGCTGCACCTGCGCAGTGAACCCTAAAGAGAAGAAATGTCAGTGCCTTTCTCCAACACCCACCTACGGGTCCCGCGAGGATTCGGTACCATCCTGGAGGGACTGGCCAGAGAAATCCTGCGGGACCAGCCTGAAGACATACCAGAATATGCTGCCCAATATTTTGAAGCACTTTTGAGACAAAGAGAAGGTACATGAACTTTAATCAGAGTGTAATGAGTCAATGAGCTGCTGCTGTCATAAGCTACTTGTTTGTATTTAGAAAGTGGTACGGACCCTGCTGAGTGGGCTGCAAAGCTGGAAGATAGATTCTACAACAACCACGCATTCAAGGCTACTGGGGTACAACATGAACCTGCTGTTTGAAATACACAGCTCTTAAAATGTATGTAAACTTTCCTCTGTTGTCCATATGTTATTTACAATCACATATCCCCCCTCCAAACAGGCCAGCCAAGAGAAAGAAGCAGGGGTGACCCTTTCCAAGTGAGTCCCATCTTATGTTTTATGATCAGCTGCCAGGAAGAGGATCAAGAGGAGAGGGAGAGAAAAAAACATGTCAGAAAGCAGGAAAAGAGGAAAGAAAAATTAAAGATGCTTTAATTCTTGTACCGCAAGTTGTAGTTTTTGTTAAAGGTATTCTGTAGAGGTATATATTTTTTGCACATACTTTTCTTCCTCAGAAACAGCCACCTGCTGTGAGACTTCCATGAACCTGCATTGCCCAGTGTTGCAATACAGTGACTTTAAAAAATACCTTTAAAAAAAAATTCGGTATTTCATTTAGTTTTGAAACAATTTAATGTAAAAGGTGGTTAGAAATAGGTCTCGAACTGTCTAAATATATGGAGAGATTTGAAGTTTGAATTTGCAAAACTGGAAGGAGAAGATCCAGGAGAAGATAGGAAGAGGGCAGGAGAGTATAAAAACCCATTTCTGCTAGGTAAAAACATTATGATGAAAAGATGGCATTGTTATTATTTATTTATTGCCTGTATTAGGTCATATTTTGGGATGAAATTTAAAAATTGTGGGTTCAAATTTTTACTTTTAAGTCCACAAAATTTTAGTTTTTATCTCAATTTGAGTGTTCATCTCAATATTTTTTCTTACAATATTGACTTTTGTTTTCTTTAAATTTTGTTGTTTTTTTCCCCTCAAAATTTTGACCCTATTATATCAGAATTTGGATTTTTTTTAATCTAAAAATTCCAACTAATCTGGAATCTCAAAATTTTAACTTTTCATCACAGAATTTTTATTTGGTACCTCAAATTTTTCACTTTTTCCCAAAATTGGGACTACTTATCTCAAAATTTTGACGTGACATGGGCCAAAACGAATTTTCAACAAATTGATATTTTCATTTGTAATTCTTTAACTGGTGGAAATGGGCTCCTATAGGGAAGAGTTACAGACATATTTTATTCAAATTACCATTAATGTTTGTCCTCGTCATTTTTAACTTAGATCTTTCATTTTGTTTTACCTTTAGAGAAAATTCTCATGACTCACAAACTGAAGATGAATCCAGTGATTTAGCAGATGTTTCAAATCTTTTGTCTTCACAACCTGCTGCCTCAAAAGAATCAGGTTCAATTGAGAACACAGAAGAAAAACAAGAAGCGCATGAAGAAAACGAAATTACAAAGAAACCCATTACTTCAACACAAAAACAACTTTCTGAAGAGGAATCAGTCAACAGGCTCCTGGCTGAAGTCAAACAACCCACTGACCTGAGTGGGGCTGAGGAGGCAGAAGCTCAAACAACTACTTCATTTGATGAAGTTGATAGTGTGGTAAATGAAAATGGTGGCAGCTTTCACCTTGCTCATGAAACATGTCAGTCTCAGTTAGAACCCACTGACTTGTTCATAAGAGCTTCAAGCGTAGATGTGTGTGCTCAAGAGTTAGGACCACCAGATGATGTGCAGGGTGATAAAAATGAGACTATAATTTCAACTACGGAGGCTGTAGATTTAGAAATAGGGCAGAAATCTGTGGTGGAACATCCAGTCGATGTCTATCCATATTCAGGGTTAGCTAATGTGGATGTCTGTGCTACAGAGCTTGGAGGAATGGAAGGAGACACTGCAAAAGATGATACTCTTTTTGTTGAAGCAAAAACTTCAGAACCCCAACTGGAGACAACTTGTGAAGACACATTATTATCTGAATCTAAAACTCCTGAGGACAATCAACCAAAAGCAGAAGATCAGGCGGAGATAGCAAAAGTGGAAGAAGAAGAAAGTGGGGATTCTTCAGGGGAAATACATGAAAGTTTAGCATCTATAGAGGGGGGTTTAGGTAGTAATGCTGCACCAGAGGAGAATTCCTTGGTTGAGATTAGCTTTGAAGATGTTCCAGAAGCTCAGCAGCCTAAAGAGGATGGGAAGAAACAGCCGGAGGAAGAGGATTCAACAGAGGTCTTAGATACGGCATTTTCAGAGATGCAACAAGGGGGAAAATCTGAGAAGGTTACTACTGTGGAGACAGACCAAAATATACAGAGTACGGAGGGCTGTAGGGAACCTGAGGTTGTGGTTATTGAGACAGGAGTTAACTCTGGAAAAGATGATATGGAAATACAGGAGAGATCTGATTCAATGCAGGACACAATGAAGACAAATGATACAAGCGATGCTGACAGAGCAAGAGAAAGTGATGGAGTCCTGTCATCCCTTCAGCTCAACCCATCAGAAGATGAAGAGAAGCAAGAGGATAGAGCTGGTCATAAAAATGTAGAAAAGGAGCCTTCAAGTGATGTCATGCAAAACAAATTAAAAGAGGTAGAGAACTCAGAAAATCCTGATTTTAGAATCAAAACAAAAAAAGACCTGTTAGAAGAGGAGGAGGAGGAGGAGAGCACACAAAAAAAGATAAATTGCAGTGAAGAGGCTCAAGAAACTGAAAACGGAGGAGAGGAAAATCTTTCATCACATTTACTGCTGTCAAATGTGTCAACTCCAGCACTTGACGCAGAGAGTGAAACTTTGGAAACAAGTGAACAACTTTTACTAAAAAAGATCGATGACAGTCCGAGAAAACTTACAGAGTCCCAGCCAGGAGATACAGCGGCAGAGAACGAGGTCACACTGAAGGAGGAAACATCACACACTGAGGAACTTGAGGAGGAAGAAAAGATGGAGTCTTGTGTACAAGAAAAGAGTGATGCAGCTGGTATAGAGGACAGCACCAGCCATATTCAGAGTGCAGAGCAGCTCCCTGATGACCATCCAGGAGAAGAAATGCCACTTGGGTCTGAAAAGGGCACTCCAGAGCCTGAAGGCAACAATAGTGACAAGGTACAAAATGATTCAGCTTATTTTGCAAAAATTATGCATCTTTAAAAGTGAAGAAAGAGAAAGTGGCAGCTTTGCCATTATGGGTTTTGAGTGGCTGTTACAAAAACACCATATTTCCCTGCATTATAAGCACACTGAGGTAAAATGTTCACTCAAAGTCAGAGTTTAGCTGAGCAACAACCTTCTCTGCCCCCATTCTTGTCTGAGGTAGCCTATATAAATAAAGCTTTCAAGGGCAGCTCCGATCAACAGGGGCCCCTATTCTTTCCTGCCTCGACTCTCCAGGGGCAGGTGATTGAGAATATCTCCAAAATAGCTTATTGTCAGTGTGACGTATGGAGTCTGCCCTAATAAACTTTGAGCATCATCAACAGGGTCATAATCAAAAATGATTTGACTGTTTCAATCTTATGCTTTGGCTTTTTTAAGTACCAGATCCACACTCCACTGGAGGTCTGCTGCAGCCTCTACAGATTTAAACCAGACTCAGTAATCCATCATTGCAGAAGACAGACTCAACAATTTGTCTTGTGAATAAGGCCTTTAACATTTTTACTGCTGTCACAGTTTTCCCAGTCTGATTTGTCTGAACTGTCAGGGCTCCGAACACGCAAAGGAGGGAGTGTGGGAAGGGGTACTAAGAATGTTACCATGGTAACCCCTCACTATCCTGCTCTCTTAGTGTCGTCATGGAATTAATAGGAGATGGTGATGCTGATAGTTGCTATGCACCATCTGTATCAGTCATCAACCTTTAATAACAGTTTCTGTCTGACTGATTAAATGGAAGAATGGCACTTTTGTTTTTGTACTCTTGCTAAAAAGCTGAAATGATTTCAGCTACAACAAAACTGCTCAGTATCACAGCCAGCCACTCTTACAGTGAGCCAGCTGTCATGCTTCACAAGCTTTCTAATATTTTTTTTTATTTTTTGCCTTTCTTTGCTGCCAAAGTGTTACAGAAAAAATCTATCTTACAATTTTTAAATACAGCAGCATTTTAGTCGTATCTTTATTGAAGTATGTTAGGTACACATAACATAGGGTGTGAACAGGCATAGTTGATTACATTGTACTCAACTGTTACGCTCAGTTGTTCAGATTCTTATAAATGAATCAAGAGAGCCGCTTGATAAAGCACATCTGCCGAGTGAAATTCGTCACCAAGAGTTCTAGTTAGCAAAACAGCAGGAGGGTGTTAATGTCAGAGATATAACTCAGTTAAATTGACGTTCTGTTTTTCACTCCCTCTCCGTCTTGTCTCTGAGGCTGGCAGAGGAGTGTGGGCGGCCATACCAGCTGGGATCAGAGGGATGGAGAGGGCTGTTAGCTCACTCTGCCTCTAATAAATTTATAACACCTCCTGGTGTAAAGCAGCCCAAGATGCTTCCACTGTTTTGTTTTCACGCTATTAGTAGAATCTGAAAGTCAGCAATTATTGTTTTATGACCATCTGGCTTTTACATAGTATTTCTGTGTCGGTCATCTGTTCTTTGGGGAGTTTTGTTGTTTACATTGATTAGTAACACTTCAACTTATGAATTTGTGTGATGCACTGTGCCCGTGTTTGTGTTTTTCACTAGGTTACATAAGGGCTGTGTTGTTCATCATGGCTCTTGAGTTTAAACTCAGTAACATGAACTAATCCAGTCTTCACATTCATTCTCTTTTTATTTACTCCAGCCTGTGCTTAGTAAATGTTGGTGTGCGTTCAGGATCTGTAGCAGTAATGTGAACACAGTAGGTCAGCAGCCTTAATGAGCCTGAAAAGATGGAACACATGCTGTCATGTTTGTAGGAGGTCTCTCTTCCCCTCCCTCCCTCTTTCTCTCCTCCATTCTCTCTGTGACTGTATGTCTCTCTCTCACTCTGTGCGTGAGCGGGTGTTACTGAACATACAGTGATTGTTAGTAAGAGCCAGTGAGGCATTTGTATTATACCGGAGACACTCTTAAAGAGCGCTTTGCTGGGTCTGCATAGATTTCGAGGCACTAAAGTCATACTAGGTGAGCTCACCTGAAGATAGAAGTCGTCTGAGAGAGTGAAACATGGACTGTCACAATGTAAGTAGAAGCTTCATGACAACTTTTCCTGAATTTTCTTATATATCAGTTTAATCTATTAGTTCAGAAAGTAGAATGATTTCACTTTTCTGTGAAATTAAGTGGTGTTTTCTGGTCCTCAATCTGCATACTGCCATTTGTGAAGAGATGAATTTGTACATTTACTTTTGTCTTTTTAAATGATAATTTGACGAGTCAGTTAGCCTTAAAGGTGTAAATCATTTTTACACAGCTCTCCAGCTTTTATCACCTTTATAGGATATCTTTAAATGAGTTTTGCATCCGAATATTGCTAAATAACTTTTAATCAGACCCTGAGGCGATGAAAGATCTCAGAGAAGGTGTGCAGCCAGCACAATCCAGTGCACCAGCCAAGCATCAGTGCTGCTGTAAAAGAGCAGGTTTTGGCTGCTCTGAGAGCAGTCAGACAGAGAGGCTAATGAATGCTGGCTGAACAGGTGGGTGGTCACACTCCTACACTGGAGGGGTTTCACTGGAGACATGATGCACAGCTTCATCGAGGTGGTGGGACGGCGGTGGGTTTGTTCTGTGGGCTGCCTTTGTGTGAAATGCCAATCTGTTTTCTATAAGCAAAGCACAGGGAGTAGCCGATATGTGTTTGACTCAGAATTCAAAATGCTGTTTACATAACTTGTCGACAGCCTTGGCGCTCTTCCACCGACACTATATGACAAGCCAGAATTTCTCTTCCACCCACCCAACGTTTCCTCCGGGACAGCGGATGCTGTTCTTCTGTTCAGACACTGAAAGAGCTGATCTTGTTGATGACAGAAGCATTTTCATTGGGTCATCTTTTTTGGCACCAGGCTGCAGGGCAAGGAGCTATAATGCATCTCCAACAAATTGTTTAACCTAAAAGTTTCTGTGCATACTTTAGGTAAATTTGAAATAAGTGGGAGATTTGCAAAATGTCTGTATGATATTTTTCACAGACACAGTGCTCATTATTACCAACAAAAATCAAGTTTGTTTTGTCATCAACAGTAACATTAAATTCCTCATTTCTTAATGTTCTGATTTGCTGCATGGTAAAAAAAATTCTCTCTCTCTCTCTCTCTCTCTCTCTCTCTCTCTCTCTTTCCCTGGCACACACACACACACATACAGCAGACTGAAAATTCATTATGAAATAGACTGACTCAGACATGTTTGCCATCCGTGTATTACACAGTCTATGACAAGAGCAGAAGTAGAGATAAAAAAGGTGGCAATGTGGGTTATTGACCTTCTGAGAGCATCATTGAAGTCATGTAATAATAAGGATGAGCCACTCTGCAGCTCGCACTCATCCTTTGCTGTCTGAAAGACAGTGTTGAGGAGCATTAGATTCTCCCACCAGTGGTCCAGCAAAACAAAACCTCCTCATATGACCATAAAACATACCTCTGTGTCTAACTGCTACTCTTTTGGTTATCTCTTCAGGAGGAGTGCAGCCGACCCCAGGAGGAGGAGGACATCATGGACATCCCGCTGGATGACCCTGAGGCCAACAGAGCTGCTGCAAAGATCCAGGCTGGTTTTCGTGGTCACATGACCCGCAAGAAGATGAAGCCGGAGGACAAAACAGAGGGCGAGGAGGTGAGCAGCACTGGGGATGTGCTCAACGGCAGCCAGGGGGACACAGGTCAGTGGTGTAGGACCATGGGGTAAGAGTAGGCTGCATAATGCTGCGACAGAGGGCATTATGGATAATGAGAGTAAGGATGTTATCAGAAGCTTCCATCAAGAGAAGTGACTGCAAAAGGTAAGAGATGGAGAGCTTAATTTATTAATCATAGTACAATACAATAAGTGAGATATAGTTTGAGATTATAAGGTTTTACTGCATGTTATTAGGTAAGGATTTGTCCCCTTTGGCTGTACAAATGTTGCGTTTTGAAATGGTAAAAGTGACAAAGTTTGTTTTTAGAACCAAACATTTGAGCATAATGCCACAACACAAACCACTTTGCCATCTCCAAGCTAGAAATAAAACATTTAAAAGTTATACATAATTAAATAAATCTATTAAAGCCCCTTATGGGTTACCCCAAGTGTGATTAATGCACTACATAACTGAGTGACTCATTTAATTACACCATAGGGTCTCCAGCTAGAGATGATTGACTCCTTCAATTACTTCTTCTGTTTAAAAGGGTTATAAATGATTTGTCTGTGCTGTGAATTGCAAGACACAAAATACATTTTATCTCTTAAGTTTACTGGGGAAATGTCGAGCAACCTTCTCATGACAGTAAACATGCTTTCGTTGTATATCACTGGGAAACAGGAAACTTTTAGCGGGTAAAAAACTGGATTTGCTGTTTTCTCCTGGGGGTATGAACTAGTTCAAGGCTGCCTTTAGATTTGAATCCACGTTTGACTGTGCTCAAAAGAACTATGATTACAGAAAACAGAACTATTATTGTTTTAAATGAAACATGAATGAAATGTCCTCTTAAATCATAGTTTTACTGTTAACCACGCCCTTTCAGAAGTGAGAACCTGCTTTCAACCCCAAACCCTCAAAATGTCACCATAACTGCATTTTCTTTGGGGATGCAGCCAACACATAGGAACCTCATTACTGAATCTTCCTAACCCAGTTAGGCCGGCTCCTTGCGCACCTATGTAGGAGATGTATTTATAGCTCCAGGTGTATGAGGTTCAAGGTACTGTGTGTGTCAGAGGGCCAGGTAGAATTAATGAACCTGTCCAACTAGAACCAAGTATTACAGACACCTCCCACTGGGGAAGACCCCCTTTCTTGTTGCAGTATTCAGGTCTTGATTTTATCTCTCTCTTTTACCTTGATACTTGAAATGAGTGGTATCTTGAATGTTTCGTTCTGTTTTTGTAAAGTGTCCACCTGCCATCACAGCTGCCTTGGTGAAAAGAGAGTATAAAGAATCTTTTTTCCAAACTCTATAGTGTTTGACTCCACCTTGCCTATTTCTGTTTTTAGAGACAGGAGGATCGAGGGCAGTAGAGAGGGACGACACATCTGTGCCAGAGCAGTGACGTCCCTGTCCTTATCTGGAAGAAGAAAGATTGGAAGCAAGGTAGCGAGAGATGGCTGGCATAAAGCTGGCTGGGCGGGTTGTCAGGCACACCTTTTTACCCCAGAAGCTCTTTTTTTTTCCTTTTAATTTTTCTTTTTTTTTTTTGTCTTTTAATTTTTTTTGGACACAAATTAGCAGTAGAAAATGAAGCGACAGTTTTGAGGGTGTGTGTTTTGTGTGAATTTTGTGAACTCTAACACTCCGTCGCTGCTTCTCCAGCAGTCCCATCAGTGTGGATGTCTTTGACCCAAAATTTGCAACTCACTGCATGTACTTGTGAAACTTCTGGTAGTGTGCTAGTTTTTAGATGATGATCAGTGAATGTGAAAATGAATGTCCTCATAATGCTAAACAGGGCTTATTTTGGATTGAACTGTTCCAACCATCTGTGTATAAACCTTGTATGCATCAGCGTTAGACTTTGCGTAATTAGTGGCTTGAATTATTTGTTATTTTGCATTGTTCTCTGCAGTGCTTGTATCTTAAACATTATCATAACCTATTTGAATTGCTGACAAAAACAATTAAAGCATCAAAAGAGACGTAGCTATGTATGATCTATTTATTCTTATTTTCTTCATTCAGATTATAACTGCCTTGATTATCTTTTTGATCACATGACAAGTAAGTTTTCACATATTCAAGCATTTTCTATAAATCTGATCTTCCACGACAGTGAGCATGCAGTAGTTACACCTTTTTTTCTCAGATGCATTTGGTACAGCTTTACCTAATGAGGCAGTGGTTCAGTATGCTCTGTTATTGTGTTGCAGGGTTTGACATGTTAATCCAGGTGTGAAAAAAATCTATTGTTAGAATTTGTAGAGCCATCATGCTTTGAAACTAATGGAGTAGTACATCGCTGAACTTTGCTGTAGAGTCATGGCATTACACTAATAAATCCACCTTACACATTCACTGAAATGTCTGTTTAAGCCTCATTTATTGAAGATACAGACAACGGTTTATGTCTCACAGCAGCTTTAATGCCATTTTTTACCATCACATTAGAGAGGCAGAGCAGAGCTGCTCTTTTTTTTCTTGTCATTGCAACATGCACAGGGCTGCTAATCAGAGAGAGCAGTCTCCATGAAGCTGAAATGATGTTTTGTCTCAAGTGTGGTTATTTTGCACAAGAACACTCATGAATAACTCATGACACTGAACTGCATTTCTTGTATTCATAAGAGAAAGTTACATAAGACAAATGAACTGAGTTTATATGAGTCTTACTGCCATCAAACTGGGACTTTTCGATGTATAAAACTGTCTGTTTGCAGGATCATGGAGGCATAAAGCAAGAGGATGTTTCATGTCCAGGTGCATTGTCACAGACACCCACGCTCCGGTCTTACGTGTGTGCCGTTTGGATATCCTAGAATACTCGCCGACCTTTATTTCAATAAGGCTGCTTAAATCACAAAAGAACAACACAATTTTTTTGCCTCATTTGTCCAGGCAGTCTTGTGCACTTTATGAGAAACAGACTAGAGCATCTTCAGTCTCCTGGTGCTCCCACTCAGTCCACCTACACACATCTGAGCAATACTGCACTCAGCACACACTCAAACTGCACATGCATTTGCACACACACACACACACACACATTCACATACACAACATACACAGATCTACATCAACAAAAAAATAAATAAGAGCAACTCATACTTTAATATGCAAATCCCACTCAAGTCACTCTTTCACACTCACATGCCAACTCAGACACGCACACCGACACACCAACACACACACAGTTTGTCGGCTGTGTCACCAGCTGTAGAGCTAGAACAACGAATATGAATCTTCCCTCTCAGTGGTTTTTGCAGAGCCAAAGTGCAAGCACTTCCTTCTCAGGCTGACGTGCCTTCTCCTCCTCCTCCACCGTGCTCTCATAAATATCCTCTATGGGTTTTATACATACCTATTCTCTCTATTCTCCTACTCAGTCCCAAAGGTGCCATGGCCATGTTTGCCTGTCTCTTTAATGACTGTGGGTGAGCAATCAATATTTTGCACACCTCCAAACATAGCACAACACCCACTTGGTGCTGTAGATTGAGTTCTGAGAGGGACGGAAAGACAGGCTTAAAACAAATTTTGAAAAATGTTGATGGGGGGTCTCACAAAGCAAATTCATAATGCATTATAATCTACTCATGCTGAGGGAAAAGACAACCAGCTCCATCCTTCCCTCCTCCTTCCCTTAAACAAAAGTCAGACTGAAAGAGGACTATTTTAGGTGTTGATCATGTGAGAGATTTGCTTGCTTGGTTTGTTCACTTTCTCAGACAGCTTGTCAGTGAGAAAAAAAAAAAAAGTGGTCTCCTGGGTGATAATTAGAGATGAAAAAAGCCAGAACGACCAGCAGGGGGGGCAATTATCCATCTTTCAGTGATTATGCCAGTGGCCTCGCCATCTTAGGAAGTAATTTATCTTTAATACTAAGTGGATTACATAACTTCTCGGTGATGAGGGGATACAATGAGTGCACTTCAATGCCACAGCTGCAAAACTGCCATCAGTTACACTGTAAGAATAAAACATAAAAGACATGACTTAAATGATACATTATTTTGTCATTGTCGCAGAAGTCACGCAGGCAATGGCATGGCAAATTTCTCCTCTTACTTTCACACTCAAACTGACTGAGACACACAAACTCTGTCCGTCTGTGCTCTCTCTCTTCTCCTCTTTTATGGACTCTGGTGGAAAAAGTCCCCTCTTGATTTAGAGCATGTTAGAGGATGAGAGGATGAGGGGGGTGCAGCTTTTACCAAGGGCAGAGGTGGAGGGGAGAGGTTCGGCTTTGATGGCCAGCTCTAAAGAGGGTCCGGGCCCTGGGAGAGTGCTTCTGAAGAGCAGCTGTTCCCACATTCTTGCAGCCTTTTTTCTCTAAACGCCGTGCTTCCTCCTCAGCATAAAACCTGCCTTTGTTGTCAAACAAAATGCTCTTAAAATATCTTAACAAAGACAGCCTTCCAAAGTGGGCGAACTATGAAGCAATTGAGTCATCAGTGCATACCAGCTAATGCCTTAATCTCTCAGACACAGAGAGGACATCTGATGTAACATATGGGGGTTTTAAATATGACAGCATGTCCGAAAAAATACAAAGTGACAGCCAGGCTGACAGGAAACTTAGCAAATGCAGAAAATAAGCAAGCAGGCATTAACATCTAAACTCACATAATTTCTACTTGAGATCTGAGAAAATTCTTCCCACTGTTTGGCGTTTTTAATGAATGCCACCTGATGTTTCTCTGTGATGCCAACACTTTTTCCCTCATTGGTGGCTTACTTTTGTGTGTGTTCTTTTTTCTTTTTCTTTTTCTTTTTTTTTTTTTTTTTTTTTTTTTTTTTTTTTTTTTTTTTTTTTTTTTTTTTTTTGTATGTGTATATAAAACAGCAAACGCCAAACTATCAAATTGTGGCTGTTGTTTCAAAATGTATTCTTAAAATTTTTAACTCCCAAATGTGTCTCCTATGCCACCTTGAGGAAAAAGTAAGTAAACACACTGTCTTTTCATATTTGATGCTTTTGTTGTCGCTCATCTATCTGTATGTAGCCCTTAGATTAATGTGTTCTAAAACCCCCCAAAAAAGGACCCCCTGCGCGGCCTTTTAGAGAGGCCTGAAAAAAATACCCCAAAATACCCAAAGGTGACAGAGTAGTAGCAACACTTTTGTTCTGGCTGAAGTAAAAATTTCCAATAACGTATACATAAATAATATAAAGAAGCCTAGTTAAAAAAAAGGAAGGAAAAAATAGAAAAAAAAAAACCTAAACAAATGGGTTGTTTCATTTTCAGTAACAAGTCAGTTTTTGAAATAAAAAAGTCGAATGGATAACAAAAAAAAAAAGTTTTAAAAATCGACTGTTGATCTTAAATTCTGACCTTTTTTCCCTCATAATTTTCTCTCTATAATATCAAAAAATGACTTACATTTAAACTTAAATTTCAACTTTTAACTCCAAATTTTGACTTTTTTTAACAGAGAATTTTGAGTTTATTTCAAAATTCTGGCTCTTATCACAAAATAATAATTTAAAAAAATTGACTTTTCTCTCAAAATTTTAACTTTTTGCTGCATTAAAAAAAAACCTATTTTCAATACCAAACTTTTGGAATTTCTTTTAGAGTCTCACTTTTTATCTCATTACTTTAACTATTAATCTCAAAATTTCAACTTTTCTTTACAAAATAAATAAATGAAATAATTAATAAATCAATAAAACTTCTAATCTCATTATTTGACTATCCTTTTTTTTAACGAATCTTTCTTTTTTTTTTTAGGTCAAAATTTTGACTTTTTATCCCATGATTTTGACTTTGAGGTTGGGGCATCAAAATAATACCAGTGCACAACAACCTATAGTACATATCAATGGTCTATAGAAAAAGCTTAGAAAAACCTAGGCATTTTGGGGGATGTTTTGAAACACCCCTGGACATAATTTAACCACCAGAAAGGAGGACATGCTTGGGCAAATAGGATGTTTGGTCTCCCTACGCTAGATAAGCACCTGACAGAAGCTGCAGTAAGATGTTTTGAGGCTGGATTTGTTCTGTTTCACGAGTGGGTCAACAGCAGGGTTGGTTGCCAAGTGACAAACTGTTGAGTTTATTGAGGCTACAGTCTAGAGAACAATGCACAAAAGTGGGCCAAAGAGGGGGGGAAGTGAGATGTTTTTCCAAATAGTGCCTCTAATTTCAGGTTTTTAACTGGCTCCTCATTGAGCTGCTGCTTTAGTTCAAGCACAGTAAGTCATTCACTGCGGGAATCCTTGCAAAGCTGCATTCAGTATTGGAGCCAGATTTTTGATGTCTTACTTGGATTAACTTTTTAGTCTCTTTTTTTCACTGAACACACCATTTAAAAGTAATCTTTGTGGGGGGAAAAAACACTATTTTCTTTGAGTTGTCCTCTGAAAAGGAAAAGTGAACTGGAAGAGAGGAGCTCATCCACACTGTCTCCGTGTCACACATAAACACTGACACACACACACAGACACACACATACACAGTTGGTCGTTGTTGGCAGTGACTGGGGTGCTGTGAGGAGAGTGGGGCTCAGTGTGACCAGGCAGAGGCCAGTGTTGCAGGCAGGCAGGCAGGCAGGCAGAGGAGAGAGTGTTGAGCAGCAGAAACGTGCTCGGGGTGGATAAACCATGCTCACTAAGTGGGAGAAAGACTCTGCCCAGGACACAAGATGAAGGCAGAGGGGAAGACCTCCTCTACAAGCAACAGTTTTACTGACATTCCTCCTCTTCTGACGCTCTTTGGCCTCCTCCTCCTCCTTCTGCTCACAGGTAAGTCAAGGATCTCACAGGAGGTTTTCTATTTTTAAGGATAATGTAAAATGCAGATTCTTCTCAAAGTCAATTGTATCAAAAAAGGAAAGAACAGACATGGCCCTTTTAGATAATTTGGATTTCAATTAACAATAGCTTGTCCGACTTTAGCACACTTCTTTGCATGTTTTGTGACACTTCACCCCCGCAAAACTTTGCCTTTTGTTCCCTCAGCTAAGTTAATCCAGGTTGAATTAGTCTTAGATGTCATTTCTTGTCCTTTGTGATCCACCATTTCACTCACAATGGTTTGTTCATGGGTGGTGCTCTGTGTTTGCCCTCAAAAAGAATTTGGAGTGGCTTTTGTAGATGTTTAAGACGGCATGTGCATGTGCAAGTTCAGTGAGTGGATGCAAACTTTTGTGGTGAGTTAAGGAATGCCAGAGTTTCTTCTTTGAGTTTTTAAATGTAGTTAGCTTCAACCTGTAGAGAAGCTGATCTGAAATGAAAAACAAATAAGTGAAAAGTTTAGGAAATGCTGCTATATTTCAAATGTGTCACTAAATTTTGTGCCATGGACCAAGTTTACCCAGCAGGGCCAGTTTAGGTAGAGTCACTGGGTCCTGTGTCAATCTCCAACTTCACCAGTGACAAAGACTTTCTCTCTCTCTAACCCTCTCTCACTCTTTCTGAGGGAGAAAACTAGTTCCAACAATCGTGCCCTTTGTCTTATTGCCTTGGCAACCCCTGTCAGCCAGACCAAATGGTTGCCACGGTAATGAGGCGATGCCCTGCTAGCTGCCTCACTGAGGAGAATAGCGAACAGTGCCGGCTTCCCCTCTCCTCCCTCTCTGGTAGGTTGATCTTTCCATCACTGAGGCCCTAACAGTGGGATGCCCCTCTCAGGCACACAGCCAGTGTTTGAACCTCCATGTGTTCGGCTACAGCTGAGTTATAGGAACCTCCACTGAGAAGATAATAACTCTGCTGTGTTTGGTTTCCCAGACAGGGCTCTTCCATAAAGGATGAAATGTGGCCCACACTGTCATACCTTAGCCCCATGGGAGGTGCAGGATAATTGAGGAACACAAATCAAAATGAGTGTATTACTTGTTCACAACAAGAGGTCATGAGGGATTCATGCAAAACAGATTACTGATTAAAATGAGATTAGCCATCATAGGCTGCAGTTAAACAACAGTGTGCAAGACTTGTGATTATCTGCATAGGACACCAACTGTTTTTTTTTTTCTAGTTGAAAAATGCATTACATGTTTATAAATGATGTCTTTAACTCAGAAAATATTTGACCAAAGATAAAAGAGAGGGTATTATGCTCTTCATTTTAAACATATATAAAGTAGAAATCCTGAATGTCCATGCATACTAATTTAATATAATAATAAGAATTAATTAATATATAATATATATTATATTAATATAATAATTTTAATATATTTGTAAAATGGTCTGATATTTTTTCTAAAAATATCATGGAATCTCCCAGAAACCTCCCAAAAAAAGAGGACATCATATAAATGGTTTATGAAACTTTGGAGGGGCAGATTTCAAACACAAAGTTCTTCAGAGGACTGACCAATCAGAGGGAGGGGGTTTGTTTAGCTGGGGCTCTTAAAGAGACAGCACTTTAACAGAAGGGTTTCTCATGGTAGTTGAATTGAGGGTTTTCTAAAACAACAGTTTGTGAGAAATAAGGATTTTTTTTAAAAAACTCTGAATTACTGAAGTTGCCGCAGAAGCACCAGACTCACAGTATAAATTACTGAAAAAAAATCCCTCTCTTCAAAAACAACTAAAACTTGAAGGTGACTTTTTTATTTATCATTTTTATCATAATTGGGGGATTTTAGGTTGTTGGGTAAACTATACATAGAAACCATCAAACATTTTATATTTCTATATAATCAGTCTTTTTATGCTAATTGTATGAAAAAATATTGTTTCCAAGTTTAAACTTTTGTAAGCAGAACAGAATGCGAAGTTGATTTAAAAAAAATGGTATTTTACATGACCAAATAGACAAAATTTTATAAGATTATGGTTAGAGCTCATGTTCCAAACTCACATGAAAATTTGCTTTTTCTATAATCACAGTTTACATTGGTAATTTTTGAAAGAAGCAGAATTCAACTTTTGTTGTCAAACATGTTGTACCTACACAAAAGTGCTTTGTTATTTTTCAGGACCCTTGTATTCATGCACTGTCTGGTTTTCAATAAGCTTGGTCTTGTAGTAATAGTAGTAATTAGTGTAGCAGTAATTAGTGTGTTTTTGCATAAGCCCTCTTTTGTTTCACTGAACCAGTTATTCCTCCATGCTGGCTGGCAGAGCATGAGAGGCTGCAAAGGGGCCTGTCATTTCTCCCTCCTACTATCCTTGCATTCCTCTCCCGCCTTCCCGTTTTAAGGCTTTGAGCCCTAACCTCGATCTGTTTTTCCCAAGGTAAAGTGTCAGCGGTGAACGTGACCAGCCAAACCCAGCTGGTGAGGGGTACAGTGGGCAGGGAGGCCCTCCTGTCAGTCAGCTACTCCAGCAGCAGCTCAGACAAGCCTGTGATCAAGTGGCAGATAAAGAGGGACAAAGAGAAGCCCATCACTGTTGTGCAGTCCATTGGAACAGACATCATAGGGAACCTCAGACCCGAGTACCGCAACCGCATCCTGGTGTTTGAGAACGGCTCGTTGCTGCTTCACAACTTGCAGCTGACAGATGAAGGGGCATATGAGGTGGAGATCTCCATCACAGATGACACCTTCACTGGAGAGCATTACATCGAGCTTACTGTGGATGGTGAGCATGTATTCGATTGGAAACCCTGCAAGGAGCAGATCATGAGGCACACTGAGCTTGATAAGTCAAGACACACAAACAAAAACATCTTAATGGTTCATAAGAAAAAACTTCTTACCCCGGCACAAGACACTGAGTCATTAGCAGAGTTATTACCTCCCATTTAACAAAGAAAAACAACGTTTCTAACAGTTGCCTTGAAGCTTCTTCCATTTTTCAAAACATCTGAGAGGGATTCTGAAGGGAAGTATGAGCTAAAAGAAAATCAATACAAGTTGAAAGAGCATCATCAAACCCCAGACAGCGTAATTATAACATGTTCCAGAGTGAACCACTGTGTTGGTGGTGTTCTTTTAAGTCACTAACTTAGATCTTTGTAATCATTTTTTTTCTCAGATTGAGTTCAACAACTCACTTGCACTGTTCTGTGAGTTATATTTCAAAACCGTTTCTTCTATCCTCCTCAGTGCCTGTGTCAAAACCTTACGTCCAGATGATGGCCTCATCTGTGTTGGAGTACAATGAGTTCTTCAACCTTCGCTGCTCCCACGACAATGGCACAAAGCCCATCTATGGTTGGCTGAAAGGAGGCAAGGCCCTCATCAACGACACTCGTCTGCTGCTCTCACACGACCAAAAGGTGCTGACCATCGCTCGAGTGCTGATGTCTGATGATGACATTTACATATGCACCGTGGAGAACCCTATCAGCAGCATGAGGAGCATACCTGTCCGGCTCACCGTCTACAGTAGGTGGTATGATACACGGGTAGGATCTCAAGTTATACCTACTCATTAAGGATAAGACATAATGCTATTGTTACATAAGACCGACTGTTTCAAACGATAATTAAGATCCATCATTTGGTGCTGATTTTCTAAAATGTTCAGTTTGAGAACCAAAAATATTGCAACACTTATTCAAGGTTGAGGTTTTGCTAAAGAATCAGTGGATGGTGAAATTCAGAGGGAATGTCTGGCTACATTGCATAAACACCACAAAATAAACCCTGACGTTATCATAAGCCAACAGCTAGTGACAGCATTTTACTACGTGCTTGTTTTTGTTACCCAAGTTAACATCTGTCTCTTGACATGTTTACAAACAAATGTTTCAAATTGGGATTTTAACATTCATCCATTTGGTAAGGTTAGGAAAAAAGAAACAGAATGTTAAAATCACCTGTTTACAGCCAGTAGCTTTCTTCAAGCCAATATGCTATTACATATTTCTTTAGCTTGCCAATGACCAGATGTGTCAATTCTCTTTCAGTTTCTCATCATCTTATCAGTCCATATCTTTTGAAATGTATACAATGTGTATGAACATCTGTAGTTTTAAGAATTAGATCCAGGACACACAATATTATAAAAATGTAAAAGCAGATTGAGCATGCTAGTTGCAATCTGTGTATAGGAGTCAAAAATTCACAACAAGAACATGACAGTATCATGAGTAAAAAGTCAAAATTGGAATTCTGCAAACAAGTATGCCAAATAAAAACTGCTCCACAATGTTTTTATGTAGCAGATCATTTATGGAAAATATAGCTTCAGTGAGGTGATTTGAATTTGCTCCTTCAATTTCTCTCCCTCGTACACTATTATGATTTGGCTTAAGGGTTGCAAAGTCAAAATGTCAAAGGTTAGAGCCAGACTCGCCAACAGCGCTGTTACGGGTCGTAGAAACTAAAAGAAATATGAATATTCTAAAGAGCTATTGTCAATATTCTGAAGGTAGGAAATGCAATCAATTTTTAACGTACCACTCAGAGACATGCTGTTACACGAGTCGCAGTAACTCTAGAGTTGTCTCCTCCTGTTTGGGATCAGACCAAATGAGTGTGTCTACTGTTGTGGTTTCTTCAGGAGGGTTTGCTGTGTTTGTTTTGAGGTTTTTCTTCCTCTGTATCTCGCTGCACCAGTCTTCTCCCTTACTCTCAGACAAATCTCAGGCAGCAGATCGATGCAACGCCTCAATATCACGGCATCCGGCCCACTCATGTCACCATATCACTGCATGGATCATGAAGTTGGAAACTAAGAGGCTGAAAATCACTCAAGGAAGTTGAATTACTGGTGTTTTTGCAATTAAATTAAATATATTGTGCAAAAGGCAACTAAGACATGTTGTGAACAGTTAACGTTGCTTTTTACATGGGACTGAAATTTTGACCTGCTCACGTATATTGTGGATGGCAAGGAAATGCAGTGGGGTAAATGCAGTGCAAAAACTGACAACTAAGCAAGTGTTTTTGTGTCTTATTTTAGTCAGAATTGTCTTTTTAGTCTTGATATGAGCCACGATCAACTGACAAGTCCAGAGACATGTCTTATTTCAAGATCATCAAAAACAAAAACAATTTCTGGATTGCTTTTAATGAGTAAAAAACAAAATGCCAATGGGGTAAGACAAATTTGCACTTCAGGTTTCTTGAAACTAGATTATTATCTTGATACCGGCAACTTTTTCTTACTCTATTGGGAGATTTTTTTTTTGTTATTGTTACAAGCAATTCAGACATAATTTTTGGTCTTTAGATAACTTGAAATAATACATTTTTCTGGACTGGTCTGGTAAATATGGCTCATATCAAGACTAAAAACACACTTTTTACCAACAACAAGAAATAAACACTTGCTTAGATTTCAGTTTTTTGCATTGTGTAATTAATTAATGTACTTGTATTTCCTCCCAATAATAAATAATCTGAAAATCTAGTTATGAACGCTGTGCATATTTCAGCTCATTGTTCAGCAGCCATTTATTCTCAGTAGCAAGCAATTATGGTCTCATATGGACCCATACACAAGCACGCCAGCCTCCAAACAATGTTGTTTACAACATTCGCAAATTCAGGCCGAGTGCAACAGAACTGGCCCACAGTGGCTGTTACTGGGTGCCTGTAAATCACCACATGTCAGACTGAGGGAGAGAGAGAAAGAGAGAGGCTCTCTAATCCAATGAATGGATAGATATTTATGGGGAGGGAGCAGAAAAAAAGAGTCAGGTGGTGAGGACGCTCTGCCTCAGTGGACCCAAGTAATCCTTACTTCATTATTGCTGTACTGTGATGTGCTGCATGACAAGACAGACACAGGGACTTTTAACTGCTCTCTATTCCCACTGCATGTGTAGCAGGATGGCACCGAGTCCCGAAGTGACTAATGTGCTTCTTCACATGCACAATCAAAAGAGTTGGCAGGCAACATGAAAAAACAATCAAATGTTCTGCAGGTCTCACATCCTTGCCATGTTTAATTAAAAGCCTTGAAAAACAACTGATGATCCAAACTAACAGTATTTCTCTTGAGGACAGATTCTCACCTTAATTTCAAGACTCTACTTTTTCACAGTCCATCAGTCTAAAAGAAATGGAAGAGCAGATCAAGCCTTAATGCTACATGATGAGGAAAGTGCAAGTTGGTAGATCAATAAGAGGAAAGTAGCAATTGCCTGCCCTTGCTGACAAATCTGTTCTTTTTCTTTCTCTTTGTGTTTCTTGTCCACCTCACTGTATCTGGTTTAGGACGCAGTTCGCTATACATCATCCTGTCCACCGGCGGCATATTCCTCCTGATCACCCTGGTAACAGTGTGTGCCTGTTGGAAACCATCCAAGTGAGACTTGCTCCTTCTCTTATTCCTCTTTCACCCATTTTTTCTCTCACTGCCTGTTTCTTTCTTTCCCTCTCTCCTTCTCTCTCTCTCTCTCTCTCTCTTTCTCTCTCTCTCTCTCTCTAAATGGTTTTTTAAAAGTTCACTCTTGGGTGTGACTGGAATCTTAAATAGCTCAACAGTGCCACCTTCCCTTGGATATTTAGAGATAAAAGCACTGAGCACAGAGGCCTGTTGCTCTGTACTGTGAAACTTGGCAGACGATTTAGAAATGTTTAAAGCTTTGTTTATTTTTTCCCTGCTCTAGAAAGAAACATCGACCTGTCCCCCAAAGAGCTCCAGTCTACGTGGAGCAAAGTGAAAATGGTCACGATGGTGAGAACAGAAACAGCTAATTTTTCTTGTATATGTGCAACATGTTTGTAAATTTCAGGTTAATCCAGTATAAAATAACTGAGTACAATAAATTGAATGTAAACAAATTGAACCCTGTGCTTTTTTTTTTTCCAGTTGATGTTGTTCCAAAAGCATCTACTCTCGGCAGAAGAAGCCCCATGCCTCTTTATGTACTCAATGAAGATGTAAGTCACTCAAATTGTTTTCATTGAGCCATATAACCTCAGCAAAAAGTAGATGTATGCTTATATGACGTTAACCCTCCTTTAGTTGATTACAGCACATATTCACTTTGGCATTGTTCTGATAAGTTTCTGCAACTTTACAATATTTATTTCATCGTTTCATCTGAGCCCAATGAATCCTGGCATTGTCATCTTGGAATATGCCTCTGCCATTAGGGTAGAAAAAAAATCCATTGATGGAATAAACTGGTCATTCAGTATATTCAGTTAGTCAGCTGACCTTATTCTTTGGGCACATAATGTTGCTGAACCTAGACCTGAGCGTCTGCAGTAACCCCAGATCATAGCACTGCCCCCACAGGTTTGTACAGTAGGCACTAGGCATGATGGGTGCATCACAAAGTTTAGGTTTCTATCTCACCTTTGAGATTTCCTTTATCTTTCATTCAAATATTTACTCATTTGAAATAATGGGTAACAATTATTTCAAATGAGTAAATATCAATTTTTGACTACAGTAAATCATGTTTACATACACTTAAACAAAATTTGTGTCCCATAACTGTTAGAACCATAGACTTATGCGCTTTGGACCTAAGGAGTTGACATTGTGCTACTTAACAATAAGAATCAAAGATGAAATATGGTTGCTGCTGTTGATTTTATGACAAGTTTCTGTCTTTTCAGGAGACTCTGGAGCGTTTGGAAGAATGTTCTGGCATTAATGTCAGCCAATCAGAAATGAATATACCTGCTACCTATGCCCCAGTCCTCCCATCTTCCAACAGGACTGATCGGCCCATCTGGTCTGCCCCACGCAGATACCCCCGTAGCCCCTCTCCACTGGCACAGCCTCTCCCACAGCCACTCCCAGGTCCTCCCCTGCGCCCTGTGCGCTCACCTGCCCAATCCCCGGGCTCATCACCACGCAGTTTCAGCCCCATTAGAAAAATCCGTCCCCCAGTAGGCATCCCAACAAGCCACCTGCCCGTGGAGGCAGAGTGTCAGGAACCAAGTGATCAGACTCAGTGTCCAGCACAGCAGTGACAGCTGCTTGGATGTATGTTTATTTTCTGTGAAATATACAGCACATGTATAGTTTGTTGGTATTCTTTTGCATCCCGCCACTGGAATAATGAATTTCATGCTCTAGGATGAATGAGATAAATGATGAATTCACGCCCAGCTAACTCTTTTCTTTACTTTTCATTATTTATCATCTATTTCTCTAAAGCTATGCACAATTCTATAGTCTCTTGTTAATTTCTTTGGTATTTTTTCACAAACATGTAGTGTATTGTGTATATGAGGCAGTAAAAGCAAAGATATCCGATTCTGGTATATATTTTGGATCAGAACTTTTGATATGAACCTGTACATATGTCAGTTTGTTCTTTCTCGTCTGGTGTTTTCTCTTTTATTCCGCTTTAATGGGTAATTTTCCTGAAAAAAAAGGTCTTCCACAAGGTCTATTCCTTCACAGCATAAGTTAAGATTAATAAAATGTTCGAGGTAGTTTGTGGTCTGTCGTCAATTTTCAACAGCAACCCAAAAAAAGAAAAAGTTTGCAGCTACCATGGTGTATGTAATTTTATCATTCAACTCAACTCAACTCAACTTAACTCAACTGTATTTGTAAAAAACCTTGAAAACAACCACAACCAAACAAAGTGCTGTATGTAAATGGACAAAACATTGATTGATAAAAAACAAGTAAAAACACTTAAGTTATTGTTCCATTGATCTAAAAATCAATTTAAGAACAATAAAAACTCCAACTATCGCATGGTATAGAAAGTATTCAAAAGTATAACAATGCATTGCACTATTCTATCTAAGTGGAGGCTTGTTAGAGCCTGATTTGTAACACTGACCTGAAATGTAAAAAAAATGTAATAAAACTCAAAATGCAATAACATGTCAATAATGTAACAGATGCTGAGTCCAAACTGTAGTGGGTTGTCTCTAGATAACAAGTTGTTACATTTTGGGTTTTACTAAATTTCTTTTATTACATTTTTGGGCTCAGCTCTTTTGTTACATTATCAACTAGTTATTACATTGAAGGTTTTGTTTGTTTGTTTGTTTTTTTCATTTAATTGTTACAGTCTGGGATGTTGTTACATATTGGGCTCTAATGAGGCTGAATGTAAGCGATTCATGAGTACACATGTAATACCATCCCAGTCCATTAGATGGTGCCCATTCATTTTTAATGTATACTAGGGAGGATTCAACAAAGGGATGTCCACACGTTTTACTTTCAAGGACCTTTAATTTTGAACTATACTACCAGTTCATATCTCACTTCTCATATTTTGTCATATTGTGTTTGCACTGCGCTTTTAAGTCACTGTACCCAAAGATATCACAAATGAGCAATGGGTGGAAAAATTAGAATAGTACATCTTACTCTGTAAATGACAATCAGAGGTCACTAAAGATCCAATTGTTTGCACAGGACTTAATGTTATTGCAATCAGTCTCAGATTATGATAAGCTGTGCAGTTTGGATGTCTTCATTTGATTTTCCATCCCATCCCATCTTGATTAAGGGCAAACAAGTGGCTCTACAGTATGTGGAAACTGTTTCCATAAATAACATAGATGGTTACTTGACATAGGGCCTGATTACCCTCAACTCCCTGTACATTACTATGAGGGAGTACGGAATGAAAGGGCTGACAGGGTTGAAGATAAAAAGTGCTGAGCTGTATTCAGGTGTGGGGTACAAGCTTTTACAAGACAGCATTAGTGTTAATGCACATAAATACAAAGCGTCCTGTTCCCTCACTATTATCAGGATAATATGTTCCCATCAGAGATCCAGCTGGCCCTCTTTTGTCATTAAAATCTGCAGGATATCATTTATTTGCTTTTATCCTGATTTGTATCTTCCGTTGCCGAAGGTGGGATGAGTCTTGTGGTTGCATAAGCATAAGAGATCTGTCTGTTTTGATCTGGGCTTTGCTCTTTGTTCTGTTTGAAACAGAATTTATTCATTGGCACATGGGCTCATGAATACACATTAAGCATCACATAGTCACCCGTGGTTAACAGTAAGTGGACAAATTAAATGTCCCCAGCTAATGAACATGGGTCATTCTTAGTGTGTTTGGAACATGCTTTTATAATCCATTTGTATTTCAGGTTTTTCTTTGTGGTATCGTCTGTCTCACCTCTCCACCAGGGACCACCCTGGTAGTAGAGCCTTGAAGCCCAGGTTCTAATTAAACTCCCGGGAGCAGGACCACTTCTGTGTGCATAAGTGTGTGTCTATGAGATCCTATGAGAACAGAGATGATGTACGATGCTCTCCAGCTCTAATTAATTACCTCCTTTCTCCTGACTGGTCGAGCATTTGCACTAATGCCCTTGTTCACACCAACTTGTTGAGGTGAAATTCCCAGTAGAGGAGGACAACAGTATTATTAGAAAGCTATTATCTATGTTTTTATATTTGCCTGGTCAGAACCTGCTGATGTCCATAATAGATAGGTGGCTGGTTAGAGTGCTTTTGTCTTAATTTAATTCTGACAGCGAAAAAAAACAGTAAATATGGTCCTACTGCACATATATCAGATAAAACAGGCTCTATGGTATTAGTCCTAAGATTGTTGATTACAGACAGCTTGATGCCCTGTTCAAAGGATAAAAAGAGCATTTGAAAAATAAAGTGTTTTCTACATATTTATTGTGGGCAGTGGGTGTCAGTGAGCACCTTCCTAGAGAGTGAGTTCAAGCGAAGGTTATTGACCGGTAGAAGTTCATGTGTCCAGGAAAATGGTCAGAGTGGTCATACAGCATTGTAGCTGCTTCAAAGGCTTAACAAAATTTACTTTAATTTACTTTAACAACTCCCTACTTAAGTCTAGCACTTTTTTAGGGTCTTTTACTAATAAATATTCCTGGCATTTGGTATCAATCCGTCCATGATGTGACAGTGGCAGTCATTGTAGCACATTTGAGTTACTTTTAGTTACTTTTCATTCAGACATGACACACAGATTTGTAGTTCATTGGATTTGGTTCAGTAGGTTGGGAAGTACTTGATGACAATATGAGTCAAATACTTGGGTTCATTTCTTACACAATATTTAAATGCAGTTACTTCCAACTTGAATTAAAAAAAAAGCTCACCAAGTTCATATTATCTGTTCCTTTTTTCTTTTTACGTTTTTTCTTATGCTCTGAGCTTTTGTCAAAGTATTTATACCAAGAAGAGGGTCTAAAAAGAGGAAATGTGTCTTTTGAAGATTGTGAAATCCTTCTATGATGGCACATAAAAGGGGAAATCAATAACATCAGGACAGGAGGATTCAGACCTTTGCGGAGAATCTGAAGTGGTCTGACTTACCTCAAACTGTTCTCCTAACATGTGTTTTGATCTATTTTTATGTAATGCTTGTTGCTAAAAATAAATTGCACACCTTAAGAGCTCTACTGAACTCAGCTGACCAAACCAGCTGCCAGAGCTGCTCTCAACAGTGATGTAGATGAATGTAACAAACACACAACCACACACGCGCACACATAGGCACAAACAAACGTGCAAACACACATTAGAATAAATATTAATACAAACCCTATTGTAGTAGTTAACAGAAAGTTTAAGACCCACCTTGGTTAGATGTGGAGGTTTTTTGGTAAGACATCATTTTCTAACACTAAGTGCTCCAATCATTTTTTTTCCCAATAAAAATAACTTTTTTCAGTCAGCCTCAAAGCAAACGTGGCAAAGTGTGTTTGAGAAAGTTAAATATATGTTTTCTTTGAGTCACAAGTGAATCAGAACAAATAGAGATGAGGATCAGCACAGGTAAAGCCTTGCACCACTTAAGATATTAGAGGTCTTTTTTTTCCTCTCTCTCTCCATAGTAACAGTCCCCAGTGCAGCATGTATTCATCGTGCTCCATGCCCCCTCAGCGTCCTCATACTTATCCTTCCTCACCATCTCCATTGCTCACTCCCCCCCTCTTCTCTCTCTCTCTCCTCATTGCTCTCTTTTGTGTTTGAGTTTGTATCTGAGCGTGTGTCTGCAGGTGAGTCAGTTGCATCCTCAGCACCTGGGACATCACCTCCAGTTTTCACCGAAGAACCTGAATCTCTGACTCTGTGAGTGTTATTGATCTGTTTTTGTTGTTGTATTTTATCAATCAATTTTGCCATTTCTTTCGTTGTAACTTGGCTGTGATTGTTTTTTGTTCTTGTCGTAGTTGTTGCATCATGGAAACTAGCTGTGTATTTTATTGTTATTATTATTATTATTATTATTATTATTATTATTATTATTATTATTATTATTATTGTTGTTGTGGAATTTGATATGATTTTTGCTTTAACTAATTTCATAATGTCATTATCCTATTCTAAGTTTGATTTCATGCACTTGTTCACGGGTAAGAAAGTGAAAAATGTATATTTTCTCTTCCTTTGTTTCTTCAGTGGTTCCTTGTGAAAACACCGGTTGTTGGTTCTTCAGGTTCGCTGATCAGTGCACTTATCTGAATCCTTGCAGGTGCATAAGAGAGGAGAGGGAGGTCAACATGGGCTCCAGCTCCTCCTCCTATGCTCCCAAAGTCATTTACCTGGATGTAGATGGGAAGGTCCAAAAGGTGGGCCCAGTTCCTGAGAAAATATTGTAAAAGTTTAAGTTATTTCAATCTTCAAAACCCTATTTCATTGTATGAAATCTTGTTTTCAGCCATTGTAGGTAAGGTAAATATCACAAAAGAAATTATCTAAATGTTTCCTTTTGTGTGAGATGGATGTGTTTAACAAAAAAAAAAAAAACGCACTTTGATGCCAAGTATTGACTTTTCTTCATATTGTATGGCAAGAATTTATTTTACACATTCTGTTTCTGTATTGACTGAGGCAAAAATGGGACATCAAAATTAATCAAAGTTATTTTAGATTATTTCCACAGCATTAAAACAGAAGATGGCTCAAGCCAAAGAGATTAGATTATTTTGCAAATAAAACCCACAAGCTGCAACTTGTTTCTTGAATCAGCATCAACAAATTGTGATAAATCTATTTTGTTTTTAATTGCTTGGTTTCAAGATAGAAATATGTTTATTTATAAAATGGGCATAAAATGATTATACTTTGAGCAATCCACGGATTATTTTTTTCAAGCTCCTCCTCTTTACTCACATAGCAGATTTCCCAGTGGACTAACCTCACCCTCAGCTAAAATTAGCAGCTGACGCCAAACAGTTTGCTTTACAGGTGTTACTGACAGAATCTAACACCTGTTATCAACAGCTTTAACTGCTGCCTCAAAGCTCTTAAGTATATGTGTTAAAATATGAAATAAGGTCTACGTCTCATTTTAAGTCTCTTCAAGTTGCCAAAAGTCAAGGTTTAAATCAAAGATGAAACAGAAAGAAAAACATAGCTTCATGAATCCAGGACAACACTTTTTAATTTGGTCTGCTTTATTTTAAAGGCGTTACAGCTTTGGGAACATTTTTACAGTTGTGATAGATGGTTTAAGGTTTCAGTCTCACATTTCAGCGCTCCAAACACACTGACGTTCAAATAGGTGGAGCACTTGCTAATCTGATGATGTAGAGTGGTTCAAGTACAGAGCTGGAGATGACACATGTCCTCTCAAGAGACCAAAGCCCTGAGCCTGGACTGAATGTTTGTCTGCTACACCTGCTCACTCTAAGATTGAAGATTTTTGCATGTTGATCTGCACCAAGGCTTCATCACAGCCTCTGTGGATGAATTATGTGTTCTCTAAAAGTGAGCAGTGAAAGGGCTCTTTAACTGGGCTGATAACGCTACAGGCACAGATGATGTTGCTCACTCCTCCCTTGCTCTCACTGACCTTTTTTCTGCCTTATTCAACCATAAAACAAAACAACTTTTACTCTGTATTCCCATGTGAAACAAAAGTCTGAAAAACATTAAACTTGATAAACTTCCTTAAAGAGCTCTGGGGCTTATATCAAAAGCACTGTTGTTGTTGGTGAGCAGGTCTGCCGCTAATAAACACTGTAATAAATAGCACAGTCGGGCTTTATAGTGTCAGAAAAGTTTTTTAATCATTAATTTAAATCAACAGCATTTTGTCGTCATCTCTGTTGCAGAGTAAAAAAAGTGCTACAAATAAAATCAAGCTTGTGCTCTGAATGAGAAGTTTAAATTAATAATATAAAGAAATACTATTTTACCCAACAGGTGGTGTTCAGTCGGCACTGCAGCCCATGTGACATCAAGGAGCTACTTTGTTCCTCGTCAAACATTCCCAGGTTTGTTGTTTTCTTACTTATTTTCTTTTTTTAGGAAAATTCTATCAGTCCCTTTCTGTAATCCCAAAATGATAACATAAAGCAACAAACACCAAGTACAAACACTAAAATGTCACAATGATGTTAACTCCATCAGCCTTGTTTGCTTATTTGTTTTTTCTTGGGTGTTTGTGTGTGTGTGTGTGTATGTGTGTGTATGTGTGTGTGTGTGTGTGTTTGTGTGTGTTTGTGTGTGTTCATTATTTCAAATTAATTTCTAGCTCAATTTCAAACATAAAACACTAGGGGGCATTAAAAGCATTTTCTGAACAATTAAAAGTTTAAGGGATAGTGTAAAGCATCGAATCCTGTGATTAAAAAATGTGTTTGTTTGTTTTTTTTGGGGGGTTTTTTTTGTGTGTGTGTGTGTGGGTGTGTGTGTGTTTTCATTTATGTATTTATTTTTGTCACCCTCATCATCCGATCCAGGAACACAGCCATCATGATGGTGGATCCAGAAGGTGCCTTGGTCTCCATAGATCCTACCATGCCCACCAACTCTCCAAAGTAACACAATCTTAATATTATGTTTGTGTAGTAATTACCATAAGTCATTTTGTATATTAGTTTGACAAAACATTCACCCCATTTACAGTTTATTTTGATTAACTTTAGTACTTTGAGGTCAAAATTTTCTTAGCAAGAATAACATACTCATCATATACATTTGGCACTGAAGCTTTCCATTTTAACCTCTAAACACGTTTTTTTTTCTTCTTCTTCTTTAATTTATTTCTGCAGTAAATTGTTGAAAACAGCAATGTGAAGAAATCATTCAGCTGAAATCCCAGAAGTGGAATAATAATATTCATAACTTTCCTCTGATTTCTCCACAGCTCTTTGTACAAAGTTGTCCCTTTGTCTACTGGTCAGCTTGGAGGTAAAACCATCAGAAACAGCTTTTTTTGTTATAATATACATTCTATGTCCTAACTTATTTGACAGGGGAAAACGATGAAACATTGCTCCATAAAGTGTAAAAAATAAATCCCATGCATTACCATTGACTCCCCTCCCTGCTTCGGCTTCCAAAATTGAAAGTGAAGTTTCATAGTGCAGTCCAAAATATTATTATTAGTGTTAGAAACATATGGTAGTATGAGTGTATGGGATAAAATGTTGGACTTATCATTTCATTGTTAATCTGTCCTTGAATTGTGCCCTATATGCCCTACAAACAATTAGCTAACAACAGAGTTCTGAAAAAAAGCAAAAAAAAAAAAAAAGAGTTGTTAAGTTTAGGTATGCTCTCCTTTCTCTTATCTTTTCTCTCGGTAAAACTTAAAGTAAAGACTCCCCAAGGCATGGATGAACTCTCCTCCGCCCGACAACCAACCCACAAGTCACTTGATCTGAACTGGCCAATGAGGAAACACTCAGTAACTGTAACCATTTTGGCCTGAACAGCCACTAGGTGGTGCTAAACAATGATCCTAATTGGAAAGTAATATTGCCATGAGAATCATAACAAGTGCACTATAAGTAGCAACTGTGGTAGCAACAATTAACTTTAAAATAACAAATGTGAAAATAAGGTCACTGTTCACAATAATTTATCATGATTTATTCATGTCTGCAGAGAAGGAGGACATGTTTCAGAACGTATTGTCCCAGGTGGCAGATCAGTTCAGCAGGTAACACCTCGATTGTTCATGTAATGTAAAAGCTGAAACCAGCTCCCCCTCACTCCCACACATATCTGATACACACACACACACACACACACACACACACACACACACACAAAAACACACACACACACACACACACCTGACAGCAGTGACTCTCAGGAGTAAAACATGCTGAAACCATAGTGGCAAGTTTAACCAGAAAACAAATTCTTTCACCATATTTTATGCCTGATCACAGTTTTTTCCTAAGCTGACCCATTAACTTTGTCATTGGTTTATGTTTTTATCTTATTTCTATCTTGTTTACAGAGCATTTCGCATCAATGAATTGAAGACTGAAGTTACCAACAGACTTGCAATGCTGGAGAAAAGAGTGGAACGTATGTGGGACATTTTGCTGTTTTTAGTTTGTAGTTTAGGGGCAGGTGTTCCTTATGGATGATAATGTGACATGTCTAACATTATAAAAATCAGCAAAAGAAAAGAGAGACTCCTGATACTTTGTTTAATCCTTTCAGTGGAAGGACTGAAGGTTGTGGAGATTGAGAAGTGTAAAAATGACTTGAAGAAGCTTCGAGATGAGATGACTTCAAGAGTTGGTGGCAGGTAAATAAAAATATTAAGGAGCAGATTTGTTTCCTAAGATAAAATCAGAAAATAAGTTATGTAAAGTAACAACTATTCTCTTTTCAGAGTAAACTGCCCTTGCAAATACAACTTCTCAGACGATGGTAAAAAAGTCACTCCTCGAAGAGATGTCCCAAATTATCCAAAGGTATGTTTATATGCAATCAAACCTTCGCCACAGCTCTATGAGGTTTACTTCACCCATCTTTTCACAGTCTTTTCAAGTTTGAATGGCTTCCTCTGTTTGTCATGTACAGTATACACTATCTCAAGAGACTGTGGAAGCGCTCAAGAAGCCAACATTTGATGTGTGGCACTGGGAACATAATGAGGTTTGTTGATATTATGTCTTAGTAATGCCACGCTGTTAACCTTCTATGATAACCAAGTAAAGTCAAGGTTTCTCTCCTCTTTCTTTGTGGCTGCAGATGCTTAGCTGTCTGGAGTACATGTACCATGACTTGGGACTAGTGAAGGAATTCAACATGAACCCGATTACACTCAAACGCTGGCTGGTAAAGAACAAACCACCCACCTTATCTACTAAGATGAGAGTTTTTCTGTTTAGCATTTTTCAGTTTGTTGATTAAAATCTTCTGTCTTTTAGTTGGCGATTCAGGAGAACTATCGCAACAACCCGTTCCACAACTTCCGTCACTGCTTCTGCGTGAGTCAGATGATGTATGGCATGATCCATCTCTGCAACCTACAGGTATGGAGGATGCTTTTTTGGTATCTGGGTTTATACATGTCAAATACATCTTCAAAAAGATAATTACAACCTTAACTGCAAATAATATTCAGAAGGGCAAGGTTTTGTACCTTGAACACCATTGAAATCACATCCGTCACACTTTCAATTACAGGATTTCCATATTAATAACCAAGACTTAGAACTGGTTTGCAAAACAAACCAGAAATGTTGGAATAGTTTATGTTCCTGAACAGAGAAGTAACTTCAAAAACCATGGAAACTGGTTGAAACCTGTATTTTGTTGTTCTTGAAATGCTTGTCGTTGGTCATGTAGCTCAAATGCATTCACTCCAAATACTGTTTCTATTCAGAATGAAATAATAGGGGAAAAAAATCTGTTTCAAAGCCATTGTTAACAACACAGTAGTATGAGAATTATTATTTGTGTGTTGTCCAGGAGAAGCTGACTCTTACAGACATGGGTATTCTAATGACAGCTGCAGTGTGTCACGACCTGGACCACCCTGGCTACAATAACACGTAAGACTCACTTTTCTGTCTGCAGAGGTGTTGACAGGATTTGCACTACAGGTGCCCAGTGACCCCAGTATATTTTGACATCTTCTGCACAACATTGCTGCCAATGAACTGTGACACTAGTTCTGCCTGAAGAGAGTTACGGTATGAAAACACACATATTATCATGTCAAGGTTCAGGCAGGCAAGGACTTCCCCTATCAGGGAAACTTCATTGATGATAAACTTTCCAGCCATGCATTCACCCAAGTTATCCGTTCATCAGGTACCAAATCAATGCCCGCACAGATCTGGCGGTGCGCTACAACGACATTTCACCACTGGAAAACCACCACTGTGCTGTGGCCTTTCAGATCCTCTCTCTGCCTGAGTGCAACATCTTTGCAAATGTGGATCCTGAAGCGTTCAAACAGATCCGACAGGTGAGTGATAAACCCTCATAAGACATAAATGTTTGTTAAAACTCAAAATACTCTCCGGACTTTATTACATAAGAGTCTCAAACTGTTTTGGTCTGGCTTTTCCAGGCAATCATCACCCTCATTCTGGCCACAGACATGGCTAGACATGGTGAGATACTAGACTCCTTCAAGCACAAAGTAGACAACTTTGACTTCACCAATGAAGAGCATGTGACATGTGTAAGTATACGTTATGTCTGATAAGATCACACTGCTTCTCCAACGACATCACTTGGTTACTATCATACAAATCAAAGATGCTTCTAGACATGCTTTTATGAAGGCAGGCGTCTATCTGTCGACTGTACCAATCAGAGTGTTATTGGAAGAGTGGTAGAGGCAGTGAAGCAGTCAATGCCCTTAGAAAAGGTCAGTTATACTGGGGTTGAATAAGCTTTTCTCAAGTGGTTTTAAAAGTGCATGTATTTATGTGATTGCAGCTGAAGATGGTTTTGATCAAGTGCTGCGATATATCCAATGAAGTGAGGCCGACTGAGGTCGCAGAGCCATGGGTGGACTGTCTACTGGAGGAGTACTTCATGCAGGTTACCACATTGTTTTCCTCACTACAAAAGCCATGATCAAAATCATCCAAGTCAACTCAGATAAGGGAAAACCAAACCAATAATGAGGAAGTTGGCTACACCACATGTCAATGATTTCACTTTTACACATCACACAGAGTGACAGGGAGAAGTCAGAGGGTCTACCTGTGGCTCCCTTCATGGACAGAGATAAAGTCACCAAACCCACAGCTCAGATTGGCTTCATCAAGTTTGTGCTCATTCCCATGTTTGAGACTGTCATGAAGGTAGTAAAGTGTTTGTAATCAGGTTATGAAAGAAATGATAACGACAAAATGCAAATGTTAAGTAAAATGTGAACCTCTGTCTTCGGTGTTTCCAGCTGTTCCCTCAGATTGAGGAGATCATGGTTCAACCTTTGAGGGATTCACGAGACCACTACGAGGAGCTGAAACAGATTGATGATGCTATGACAGAGGTAGAACCTATTCTATTTTTCTCTATTCAACTACTCATCCTTGAACTTGTCTATCTCTTTTTTTATTCATTCATTCATTCATTCATTTAACCATCTTAACTTGACATTCAGTGTTTTTGCATGTTCATCACCTGTGATGATTCACAGGAAAACATAAAAATATGAGCTTCAGTTTAGAGCTGTAAAGAGACTGTGAGGACTTCTTAAATGATGTTGGAAAAGTGTCATGTATGTCTGATTGTAATCTACAATCTTAAATGAGATTATTGGCCCCAAAATAGGTTATTTCTAAATGCCATTGTTCAGCTTCCCGGTCAGGTTGAACAGGACAGAATTGATTCATAGCGTGCTTAAGTCTCTATGACAACACCACACCGGCTGATGAAGTTCAGCAGTGAGAAGAACGATCTATGCTTCTCTCTGCTGAAAATGATTTCAGTGATTTATTTAGTAGTAATAGTGAAAACATGAGCTTGATCTGTCTGACAGAAACAGAAAAGAGAATAGCTAAAAGGGAGAGTGACAAAGCATGGGCTAGAAAACACGAGCTAAGCTGTTTGTGCTAATGTTCATTTCAACTCACATGCAACAGTTATACTGCAGTGATCTATTCAAACATGAGTGTCTCCTAATAAAATGAAGCATGATATTACGTTTGCTCTGCTTGGTAGATGAGCACTGGTAGGACATAACCAGGATTCACTAACACTATGGAACAAAAAAAGGCCTAAGAATCAGAGTTATCTACTTCTGCAGGATACATAATATGCCATAGTCCCCATGGACACAAAGTACATTGAAAGCATTTACACAACCAGTGCAAATGGAGGTTAAGTTGTGGTAGATTTTCTGTTGTTGATCACAAAATAGATCTACGCACATGTTCAGCCTGCCCATGAAATTGAGGCATAGTTTCCTTATTCACACATGTCCCAGACAACGTAAAGTTCATCTCATCTCTGAGTGAAAGATGTGCCCTGAAAAAGTAGCAGGGATCACATCCAAATTTATGTTTACCTTTATTCAAGATGATGTTTCAATGCTATGTGTAAAAGAACATATTCACCATGACATCAACTGGCCATGTGATGTAGGCTACATGCATTTCCCCCTCCCTCTTACCCATGGTAAATTTTCCTGACTTTGACCTGCTGCGTTCACACATCAGCTTACCCCAACTTCTTGCAGAAATTTCTTTTGGGAGCTGATGGAAAAAAGCCTCCAAAAAGTGTGAAAAATGTGGTGGTTTACATTCAAACTGGCCTCCCTCCCCATCAAATTCTGGGCTAAATTTTCAGGGGTTCAGTGTGTGTTAATAGTCTTGTATGCTTTTCAACTTTACCAAAAAGTGCATATTTTCAGTCCTGTAATTTCTTTACAAATGGGTGGGGTCACACATGCATCAAACCACTTGCTAACATAAAGGTGTGTCTTTTGTTCAATGAGGCACAGAAGAAAAAAACTGAAAATATGTCATTAGGCGGGAAGAAGAAGTAAGCTCTGCAGTGAGTGAGTGCAGTGGTGTCAGTGTAAGTAAAAGCAAATGACTCCTTAGTTGTGCTTTAGTGTTTAGTGATAGCGTCACGCGTGCACTTTGTCTCTGCCTCTCTCTGAGCTTCTAAACTCTCCACAGCAACTCTTTTCTCCTTTGAAGCCAGAGCTTTATGAATGAGCAACACTTTCATCACTTTAGTGTCCTGACATTAAGATCATTTTACTGGAAAAATCAAACAGGGTGACCCTTGCAGTGGATAATGTTTGTGTATTCTTGGAGAAATTAAAATGCATAGGCAGAAGGAGGAAGAAAATGTTCAAGAAAGAAATAAAAGACAGTGAAAACCTTTAACATAACTCCAACTACATAAGCAAACACAGAAAATAAAACCTCCTAACAACTGACTTAAACACTAATGATTTCAAATCTGGGGCTAAAGTGATAAAATTGCTGCAGAATTTTTCCATCGTATACAACACAGTTTCTTTTTTCTTTTCAAAATAATAAGACACTTCAACTTTCTTTCTGTCTTTTTGTGTAAAACTTCCCCACAGATATGAAGCAAAGCAACTAATAGGCTCTGAGTAAATTTTGACCTTCATTGCCATTTGTAAATCACAGATCAAATGAGACAATATAAAGGTTTTTGTCTACCAACCACCTATTTTTTGGTGGTAGGGTTTGGCTTGTGCTGTTCTAGGCTGACACTAAATCAATGGGTTGATGTGTAAACCTAGTTTTAGTTCTAGCTTTTCTTCTCAACATGCCATTGTAGCATTCTTCCTCTAATCCAAGCTCTTGTTTTGTCTGCAGGGGTCGTCTTTCGTGTTCAGATTAAGGACAGACTTAAAAAAACTTGACTGAGGCTTTTGGTGAGGACAACATTCACCGTTACCCAGATGACAGATGGATCAGGAGGAAAAGAAACGAGACTTCATGGCTACATACTGAGCTAAACTTAGGTGTCATTGTGGCAGATCTTGAACTTTGACTTAGACTTTTGCTCTGAATGTAACGGGGAGGTACCTTTTAACCTCTCTGCTTATTCATGGTGTTTATATATGACTGTTTCTAAATTTTAGTATCCAAAGGGTATGGAGGACCACTTTCTCTAAAAAATTAAAACAGTTCTAAGTTTGATTAAAATTTATTTATAAGTATAAGATGGCGGCAAATGAGGCATCATGTGTCAGGTCCATGATAATGTAAAATTATGTTTTACTAATTTGTTTGAGAAAAATTAAATGTACCGAAGTGGCACTTTCACTTCAATGTGGCAATACATGTTTGATTGACATGATGCAGTGAGTGTTTTCCAAGCGCTGATTTTCACCTTTTTATTTTTATTTTTATTTGATCTCACACAGTAAGCAGTAAGTAAACTAAAGTAAGTTTGTGTGCCTTTTACTTTCACCATTTGAAGAAAGGAGCCGGTTGGGTGCACGTGTTGCCCACAGTGTTACAGAGTTTGAGTTTGAGATGTTGACCGGATTTAAAAACACCAAGGAAAGTTGGCTCTATTTAATTTGATGGATATGTGAGATGAAAATCAACCTGATAACTGTGTACCTCCAAGATGGCCTAAGATATAAACTGCAGTCATTTTTTGCTTTATACAACGAAACTTGACTTTAATTATAAACTAGAGGGAAAACCTTTTCCCCTCGTTTTTGTCCAAGACAAAATCTTCATCGGCAGCTAGAGTTTGCTTGGCTCTCTGTAGCAGTTCTGGTTCCATCCATCACTGTCTCAGTACTTTAAAATCATGTATTGACTCTGTAACACCAAACATGATGTTTGTTTGGGGAAATTACATTGGACATTATTTTCACTTTCAGTCTTTCTCACAACTAGCTAAACTCTTTGAACTTAAGAAAACCAAGTAAATGTAAGCGTTTCAAGGTTTTGTGAATGAGATAAACATGTTTATGAACATTTGTTTGTTTTTGCAATTAAGGTTTAACATCTGACGTAGCCAGAAGATGATATAACTGTTGTTACATATAACATTCAGATGTCTCCTGTTTTTTCCACAACACCTCTGCATGAATTTTATGTTACAAATTGTTGTACAGACACTCCAGTCACACCTCATCTTGATTGAGAGGAGTTTTATTGGAACATTTTAGATTCACAGGTTAGTATACAGTCACCGTGTTGAAATATGACTTTTTATCCTGTTTTGTACCACCCAAGGGTGCCACTTATCTCAACTTGCACCACGCCCACCACAACTCTCCCTCTCTCTATTTCTGTCTCTCTCTCTCTCTCTACACCTGCCCTGTCACATTTGAATGGTTGTCTTGCAGCTACTCCACAGTGTTTATTTGTGTCTTTTGGCAATATGTTGCCGATTACTTCACCTCCCCTGTTGGCCTCATTTCACACAATAAATACCACCTACGTAGCCCCAAAGATAAGACTGATGAAACCATTTTAATGACACACAGTGTGCAGTCTGAATCACCAAAGGCTCCACTTGTGCTGCATTTTTTGTTTGGGTATGTTTGTTCATCCCAAAAACTCAAATAGGAGAACCAATAAACTTGAATTTACTCTTAACTTTCAACATGTATCATCATGCGTTGGATCTCACTTTTCTGTCACATTTTCTTGATTTAGTTGTTTCTTTTGACAAAATCAGACCTTTTCTGTGTGATCACCACTTTAATCTAACATGTACTTTAATGACCTCAGCACAATAAAAAAGAACACAGCAGAGCACATGTCATTATTGCAGATGAGATAGGAGAGACAGTCAGTAAACAGATTTGAGCGTTTGAATGACTGTAATTAACCGTCACAGTCTCCACATAGCGTGACAGATTGTATTGACACTGGCTTGCTCTGACTGAACAACATGTTGTCTTATCATACAGAGATTCTGCACAGCACTCAAAGATTAAAGCACTGCAGACCACAGATAAAAGGAGCTTTTGGTGACAAGTTGAGACAATGTGCAAGACTTTCATTAAGTTTCATCCCTCTCTTGCTCGTCTATGATAACATAATGCATGGGGTTTGTTCAGATGTTTTACCTTCTCTGAACCTGACTGACAACTTGGTATAGGATACAGTTTTTTTCTCTCTAAACCCACTTATAGCTTAGAATCTTCTTACCTTTCAGCTTAAACATTTATGAGTGCAGCACAAATGTAATGCTTTATATTCATAGACTTTCCTTGCCCCAAGGCTTGGTGTCACATAGCATTTAACTATCACGGTACTTCAATAGACCTATTTGTTGACGTGAAATTAAATACTGTATCTTTTCTAAAAGTGCCATGATGGTTGCTAAACAAGAAAGTGTATTCGTTTTTGAACCACTACACGATACTGAACCTTAGCATGCAAAGGAAGGTGTGGCACGTTTGAAGTGACATTTAATCCTGGGGGTTTCACATTTCCACACAAATTCAGCACCAAGATAGCAGCGCTAGGAAAATCTTTTGATAAAAAGCAAAGACAAATTCAAAAGTGAGGTAAGTTTCAACAGCTAGAAAACAAAACATTGTTTTTTTAGGTATTGCACTGAACATATTGCATAAATATTTTCGCCTTCATGTACCATGCCTTTCTCCACTGAAGTGACGTCTTAATTATCAACAACAATCTTCTTTAAGAGGACTGTGAGGAACTTCTAAGTGATCTTGAAAAAGACTGATATCTAGAAGTATGCTAGATCATTATCACCAATTTAAAATGGGATTACAATCGCCAAAACAGGTGATTTCTGATGCTAAATCCTAGCTTCCTAGTCAGGTCAGACTGGATCAGATTGATGTCAAAGTCTCTATAACAACACCAAACTGGCTGACAAAGTTTAGCAGTGAGAAGAGAGATCTAAAACAATTTCTGTGATCTATTTTGTAGTAATAGTGGACGCTGGAGCTGGACAGTCTGACAGAAAAAGGACAGAAGAGCAGAAGAAAGCGAAACGGGGCATTGGCTAGAGGCTAAAACACAGGTTAAGCTGTTTGTGATAATGGTCATTCTAACCCAAATATATTGCAGTGATCTTTTCAAACATCAGACTCCATCAATAAAAAGGAAAAGCCAGGTTAAGTTTGCTCTACTTGGCAGAAGATTACTGGTAGGACATAACCAGGATTCACTGATGTTGCCCAGTACTGATATGTCTCAGAACACCAGGCTGTGAGAAGCGCTAAGTGTAGTTCGCTACTAAACTATGAAACAAATTCATAGAGTTTGCTTGTTGTCATGTTTCAAACAACAGCGCTGCATAACTTTTTGATAAATCCATTACCTTGTTGAGTTGTATCTGCTGAAAAGTTAGCTTGAACAAAGAAAAGTAGTGTCAAAAAGAAGGTCCAATCACTTTGTGAAAGTTTGGGTGACCCTGTATACAAAGCTGCATCTCTAAAATCTGCTTATCTGCTAATCTGACCACAAAATAAATTGTGTTTTTAACAAAACAAAACAAAAATCCCTTGATTTCTTAACTGACTTATTTTCACTTTTTTCAACCATAAAGAGCATCTCTGTCAACCAGTGTTTCACGACCAGGTGCTTTAATTGTCTCTTTAATTTTTGTAGTGAGAGCTTCCAGTTACGACAGAGAATTAGGGCCATGCTTTAATTTAAAAAAAGTTCCAAGTGTCACAATGTACAAAAATAAAGTTGTATTAGAAAAACAAATCTTAAAGAAATGCGTTTTTATTGATTGATAAAGCTGAAAAAAAGTATAATGTAGATTGTAAGACTTAAGTTAAAATAAGGTCCTAGTGTCTTTTGGTCTTTTTTTACTTTTCCACTTGGGGGTGACAAAGTTAAAGGTGATCAAATCCAGCACAAAACAGCTTCACTTTCTATTTACTCATTATTCATTGGTATATTTTGACAGGGATGGTGTACAGCTGAGAAGCTTTTCTATAGTAAGTTATTTACTAATTTATATCTGCAGTCTCTGAGACCGAGACAATGCCTTTGCTTGTTCCTCTATCCCTTCATGTTTTTGTTGCACACCTCAGGCTACAACTGCAGTTTGTCTTTGGTTAGATTCAGATTCAGAGTTGAATAATGGTTGTTTGATCGGTTCTATTATTCATACTTACAATCCCTGCAAATCCCCTCACCATTATTAGCAACTGTCAAAAGTTATGAACTAAGCGGGTACCTCCCACAGCTTTTACTGCACAGGTGGTCCAACAAACCCTGAGTGAGGGCCAAGGGTAAGTTTAAAACTCTGTGAGAGGTAATTTGATCCAACTTAAGTCTTTTTATCTCCTGTGATTGCAGCTTATCAGATATAAAGCTGTGAGAAAGACGTGAAAGGAATGTTGATCAACACTGATAAAATATTCAGATTGCAATGCAGCACAGAGAAGTGAGGAAACATCCAGTGTCTGTTGTGTCTGAAAAAATATTGCCCTGTAAATGCGAGTTTATTACGACTCAACACCAGTAAAGGCAAAAATTCAGTGGAGTTTGTGGGAATAAAACTCTTCAGGCTTCAAAATGTCCTGAAGAATTCTTGTTAAAAACAAGAAACATGGGTTCTGTTTACACTAGCTGCCGTATTTTTCTCACAGTTTTTTGTCATGCTAGACTCTAAGTCTAAGAAGATGCCATGAGGAATTCCTCCCAGCATGCACTCTTGCAGGGGTGAGAGTAAAAGGGCATTGTCTGTATGTGTGGGTCATTGTGTGTGTGTGTGTATGCTGTCAACAGGCTCTCCAAAATGTAAGTCTTGCAGCAGGAAGCTGTGGATGATATACAGCCTCGCTACGTACAAAGCCAGATAAAATATGAAACACATGGCACACAATAAAGTCTGTCTGTGTTTTACTGTGTAGCTCTTTTATGGCCTCACTGTCTGTCAGTCTGTTCTTCATTATGTACGCCCAGCCCCTGCCAGTTTGAATCCAATATGTGTGTTTCAGGGCTCTCAAAGGTGATGACAACACAAGGAAAGTTTACATTTATCTTTTCTCAGACCAAAGATCAGACTGCATAGAGTACAGGGATTTAGTCAAACACAGCTTTTCTCTTCTGACCAGACAACAGTAACAACCCCAGACCTAGACCCTGGTTCATGTAAGCAAACACGAACACAGACAAAGCCACGCTTGTGGGAGAGGCAGTTAAATCATCACGGATGTCCCCTTCTCCCTGACTCCCACATTCAAGAATGCCCGTTCTTGTTTGATGACTGGACTGTGAGGACACAAGTTAGACTGTAGTTTAGTTTACTGAGGACAGTTACATCCCTGGAAAGAATAGTGAGGGGCCAAAGGTCAGACAAGAGAGTTAACCCTAAATTCTGCTCCTGCATTTTTGTGTCAGGGAGCGTTTCGCCACAGAGGGAACAAAGAGAAGTCGGTGTAAATCAAGTAAACAAAACAAAACAAGATAGTTTTTCTTTCGTGTCTTCCTTCAGAAACACCAAAACTGGCTTTAGTGTCTTCTTCATGTCTCTCTCACTCAACATTTTCTGACTACTTGTGAAAGGTCATAAATTGGTTTAATAGCTACAATTATCAAGGTGAGTAGACCTCACAGACTGAGAGACACCTGAGGGAGAAAACAGGTCTTAAACTTTTTTAGTTTCTGTAAAGTGCTAACAACAGACTATGACTCAATTGGGAGAGCAATAAATAGATGGCTTCCAGCACAACAGAAAAAAACATTTACACAAACTATTTTGTACAGTCATTGCATATGTAGCAGTTTGTTTGACTTGGTATCACTCTTGAGAAGTGAAGGTAAAGGGTAAAAAATGTCTGACCTTTTAAAACAGGTAGTGGTTTATAACCCTGCCTTCTATTAAAAGTCCTCCAGACTACTTCTTCTTTTTTACTTTTTATTTGCATCTTGTTTCGATGATGGCACAAAGGAACCAGTTGTGTAAACCATCATTATCTGTACTCAAACCTTTTGTTCATTTGCTGATCTGCATGGAGACAGAACTTTGCTCTCTGGTATTTCCCAGTTTTTCCAGTGATATGGTGTATTGATTGTACTGTATATAGATATGAGGGAAAAAAAGTCTATTATTATGAGATGCTTTTATGGACTAATGGGTAAATTTCTTCACAAAGATGTCCATTATACTTAGAAAATTAGTAGTAATTTACTTTGGGAATATTGATCTTTACTGGAGGTTCAAAATCACGTTGATGCAATCACCATCAGTACTTATTTTATTATTATCAAATATAAACATAGCTTACATTCTTTAGTTTCATTATGATACATTAACTATAACTGTTTTTTTGTATTTGGAGAGGGCTCTATTGAACACATGGTAATAGAAAATTAACTCCAGTATAAATGGTCAAAACTAACTAGGTATGTCTGCTAATGATTTTATTAATAGTTTTTGCCAAGCAACAGGAATGAGTGACACTTTCTACATTAGTTCATGCTGTCAGTAAACATGATTACCATTATTGCTTAGTTATTTCACATTTTGCGGTTCTTTATTTTGATGGATTTTTTGTTGTTGTTGTTTTTAACAAACAAGTTTCTTCCCTCGGACTGGAAAAAAATCGCTCCTTTTTTTTTCCAGTGTACAGAGTTAACAATGATCAAAGTCTCCATGAAACTTTAACCTTCCTGGAAACTTTTTTACTAGAACACATTTTTGTATCACAGCTGCCAGCCTTCTTCTTATGTGACATGAGTTTATCCAGTGCCTGCGATCACACACCAGCATTACTCTGTACAATTTGTTCTCTTTTAGGTCACTCACTTCAGGGTTGAACTATCAAAAGAGTCCTCGGCTAAAGTAAATATTGAAATATCTGATTTCTAAAGAGCTGAGCACATAAAGGCTATCTCGGCTTGAGTATCCATTTCCTGAATACCAGCTTTGTTTAGTGTGTTTCTTTGCTGCTTCATGCAGGTTTGACCCCTATATGTAGCTGATCTGACAGTGTACAGTCAGTGAAAAGCTTTAAATCAGCCTGTATGCTCAGTCAGACTGAGTTATGCTCAAAATGTGCTTGAAATGTGTCAGTGTTGTAAAAGAAGGTGAGCAGCTCTTGTTCTTTGGGTTGCAAAGGTCAACTATGCTCATTCAACCAGAAATACTTCAAACATCAAGTAATTGAGTTTCTGAAAAGGGGGTTTTACTATGAATAATATTCTTCAATTTTCACATGCTTGTTTATTTTTTGACAGAGAACAGCTTGGAGTTGTCTGGTCTGAGAGAAATATTTGATGCATGCAAACAACAAAAATCAGGGGATGGAAAGATGTTTGTTTTTCACAATCTGTCGTGGTTTTTGTGAAACTTGAGCATATTTGACTCCAATTTTAACTCCTCTGAAGTGCTTTTCACTGCAAACTTTTTATTGCAGGCACACTCCCTTTGGTTATTTCTTCACACTTCAACATTTTTCATGTGTTGAAACAGGAGCAATTATCTTGTGTCTACTCTTTACGGTGTTGCAGCCTCTTTTGGTTTCTTAAACGGAGCACACATTAAAAAAAAGCAGCCTGTTTCCCCTTATTTAGTTTTAACAACTTTCCATAAACAAACATTGACTGCTTTGCTCTTTTTTTTAAGTGAAGTAGTTGCATTAATGGTTCCCCCGGTCAAAATAAACATCAAAGAATTTAAAATGCTATACATACGCACACATATGGAGAGCTGATTGGCTAGAACTTGTGTATTTGTTTATCTGAGTCTTTTGTTCCACTCTCATCTATTCAGTATGTTGGGAGGAAAGCAGAGAGCTCGGTGTGGCAGCTGACAGTTTTAAATGCTAATCCCAGCGTATGAAAGAGGCCTGACAGTTCTCTGAGGGAGAGGCCCGCATCAGTTTGTTTACAGCGTGATAATCTGAAGCAGGCATCTTGATTGTGTGCTGGCAGAACATCAGCGGCCGTGCCGTGACTGCCGGGGCCACATGGCAATTACACTGGCCTCTTATCTGGGTGAATAGTGGGTTTAATGACAGATGGACATATGGAGTAGGGCTACAAAAAAAAAGGCCACCAAAAGAAAGTACCTACGCTCACTAATCCCTGGTTGGGTAATAGTGTGGTGCTGGAGTGGAATTGGGTTAACAGTAGTTTGCTTTGAGTAATGCTAATCATGAATAAAAAGCTGCTTTTCTGAGCTTTGCATGGTGATGAAAACTGCTCCCCGTTGGTGCATCCAAAAAACTCCTGGTTCACTTTGAGTACCAAGATAGACAGAATAGAAAGACAGGTCAGAAAGTAATTCTCATCAGCCTTTTGATTTGTTTTTGTGGCCACCGTGGGGCAGCAGAAACAACCCACAAACAGCTCCGTCACCTTTATTGTCCATAAATCAAAAACAATTAGACACTAAACCAACAACATTTTTTGTCACACATTATAGTTTTTGCTGCCTCACAAAACTGAGTCCAAAACTGACTGCTCATTTAAATGTTTGGTGTATAATCTGAACTGCAGGGATAATCTGGCCCCTAATCTGCTAAATGTTTCACTGTGTGCCCAGTGAGATTTACTCCTCATATTTGCCATTTGGTGCAAGCCAGGTAGTGTGCTACTAGTTTTTAGAGGTTTTGTAGGACACAGTTGCTGCGATCTATACTCAACAATATCAGAGCTGTTGAATGCAGGGAAATGGTCTCTGTCCCCATTAAAACCAGATGGACATCAGTACCTCAATTTAAGTTTGGCGTTTTCCAATTCTAATGTTGTAATGGGCCTCATGGTATTTCCATCTACTTCTGTTTCCTCAGCTACTGCCTTGCTAGTGTTGAGTCAAAAGTTTTCTCTTTTGTTAATTTTTTCCCTGTTCATCTACTTTATTTGAATAAACAAATTACACCACACTGAGGTAGTTTCACTATCAACCATTAACCTCTCATTATTTATAGTATTAGGATTGTGTAAAGCACTTTGGCTAACACTGTTGTAATTCAAAGTGCTTTACAGATAAAGTTGAGTTGTGTTGAGTTAAACAACTGCTTCTTGTATAATTCATAATGTATGTAACTTCTTCCATTCATCTGGGCGCAAATCTTTTTGCGCCACACTGATGAATTCATAAACTAATGAAAAAAAAAAAGTACAGTGTACAAATGTGTTACATTAGAACAGGAAATATTCACAGACACAGAGACTAAAATTTCCCCTTGATCAATTCGACCTAATTTCTGAACAATGCTAATTTGTCTCATTTATGATTTATTGCTGCACAGAACAGGTCTGACAAGACCCCAACAGTGTGTGTAAGGCAGCATGTGAACAGGTGCTACATAAAGCGAACAAACCGTGAGATCATGCAGAAAGACATGTAACCTAAGTACAGGGGAGCTCTGATCCACTACAGCAGGACACACTAGAAACATAAAATAATGTAACCACAGCTGTACTCAGTCACACAGTACATGGTCACAGTGAATTATTGTGCCTATAAAAGGTGGTGTAATCACATAGAACACTGTAGAACTTATTCACCTCTGAATGACTCCCAGCAACCTTATTAAATCCCCCTCCCCCACAAAGAATTAGCCGTAATTTCTGGTTTAACCCCAGCAGGCCGAGAATTTGATTAATTAAATACCGAGGAGATCTTCCCTGTATCCTGAACAGATGTTTCCTGAGTCATGCACTCCCTCAGAACCAGGACTTTAATCAACACCATCTGATGACTGGAGAGTTTCTGGGTCTCTATGACAAAGTATCATCTAACTACAAGCTCTACATTTTAGCCGACACAGATATCAGATTCCAGTTCGATGTAAGGATCTTGAGGACGTACAAAGAAGTTTGTTTACAGGCCATTATGTTTGTCAGATTTGTATGCGCTCAGGTAACATTAAACAAGTTCCTTCTGTACTATAATTACTACCCTAATGTCAATGCTCAAAGTGTTTATGCATGAAGCTTCTAGAAAGAAGGAGGGATGTAGCTCCACCTCACCTAGTAGATCACAACATTCTGGAGCTCCTATAATGGAGGAAAGATAAATGGTACGTTCCTGCGCATGTGTTTAAAGTAGGATTGTCTTTCATCTCCTGCTGGGACACTGCCAGGAAAGATTCCCACCGAAGAGATGAACGCTCGAAGCTATAAGCCCAAACCTGTTTATTTATTTTAACAATTCAAAAGAACCCTTTTTTTCCACTTGTGTATCTTTTTCTGGCCCTCTGTTATTAACTTTATGGGAATTTCCATGAGATGCTTTTGTAATGTAAGTGATTGTGTGATGCATTTCTTGGAAAGTCAGGGGTTACATGATCTTTTCACTGTTATTTTTTTTCTTTAAACCATGCCCCACTGGCGATGACATCTGAACATCTGGATGCCACTCTTGTAGTGCGTATTTCTGTATAATGTGGAATCACTTAACAGCATTCAAAGATTTGTGTACACAAGATGATGTAACAAAGATCAACAAACAAAGGCAGCAAATACAATTCCTGGCAGGCTTTTCCGTCGCTCCTCAGTCTGTACAAAGGGTCAATGAAACTGGTCTAGAGTTTTTATTTCTAGATAATGGAATGGGTCATGACATGCCCTTGGTCTGCAGTGTCGAAACATGTGAGACAGATCGATTACTTTCATCAAGGTAAAGGCAGAAAAACAAGTTACAACCGAGTTAAAGACAATAGCAGGGTCACTGTGCAATCTACATTAAAATGCTGGGTTGTGTAAGTCAAAATGGTTCTTTCATCACTTACTTTTTTACATCTCATCCCTTTTTGAGATAACACCAAGAACCATGCACAAATGTATGTAATTATAGGCTGAGTCGACTGACAGGCAAGCACAGTGTAGTTGTTTACCAAAAGGCCATGTAGCTGTCTTAGCTCAACCTCTTTGTCTGTCCCTTTCTTGTGGCTTTAACAACACAGATTTGGTAAAAAAAAAAAAAAAAAGGGAATTTCATTGGGACTGTGTCCATACTCAATACATTTGGGCACTGACCAAGTGCAATCTCCCCTGTTGGTGGCTATTATGAGCAGGGCAAAGTACCTTAATCTCAACATCCCATTTAAGCTAGTCCTTAATTTCACATGAAGTGTTTTGTTAAAATAAGTTTCTTCTATCTTTTAGTCTACCAGTGATCAGATGTGATGTGTTTCAGTTCCCCTGATAAGTCTTTTTCTTTTGATGAAGACTCTTGAAAATCTTGATCAGAATTAGCTTATTAAACATTAGCTTTTTGTTAGATAATAGGAGCTAATGGAGAGCTTACAAAAGACTCTCAGATCCTCCTGGTTCCTAGTCTCCCCACCCTCATTCAACTTTCCTCTTCCCTGCTCTCTCTTCCTCCATGTGAGCCTGCGCTCCATAGGGTTACTTAGGCCCTAGAGCCCCACATGTGTAAGGGGATATCTCCTCTCCTCAGTCAGCCTACAGCAGGGAGCTAACCCAGAGATGTTGATGCTGCCGCAACACTCTGCAGGAAAAGCAGTTAGAGGGAAGAAAATACGGAGAGCAAAGATATGAAAATATCATCAGAGCACTGGAAGGCTGCTTGATTCTAGCTCCCAAAATCCTTGTGTAAATACTGCACACATTCTACAAAAACACACATACATGTGCTCACAGACACTTCTGACACATGTCTGGAGAAGGAATCAACTAGAACAACCACAGCGCTTGGCTCTGCCTGGCTTTCTGTCCTCAATTTGCAGCCCTGCAGAGCTGAAACATCACCAGCTTGTTGGTTTTGGAGGTTCTCTGATTACTCCTGACTACTTTGTTCAAGCAAACCATTATGGGCAAAAATATTAGATCTTTTCAAGAGTATTAGGAGTATTACAGCTCAGCCGCATGTGATGGCGATCAGTCCACAATGCAAATATTGTTTTACTGTATCTGATGTATCCATTCACTGCTGTGAAAGCAATGTGTTCCAGTTTAAGAAATATCCTCCTAATCCAACACTTATTTTTTCAAAACATGACTTAACTGATGATGAGATATACAGAGAGTTAGGTTATTTGTTCAGTTCAGCAGCAGAAAATTACTGTTTTGGTGAGGAGCTCAATATGGGTGGCAGAAATCCCATGCAAATGTACCAGTTTTAAACTAATGCCATGCAAGTCCATGCACATGCACACACGTAAACACACACATGACTGGAATGCAGTTTAGCACCCTGTGCTCTGGTCAAAGATGAATGCCTCACAAATAAGCATGATTCTGCCTCATGAAAGGTGCAAATACTTCGCATTTTTAGCAGTTAAAGTTCAAGAGCACACCCAAGGTTTCTTTGACAAACATTTTGCTCTGTGGTTTAAAACTAAAAAATGAATTCTGCAGTGCTGTTGAAATAAACATTGTAGCACTGTACTGCTTTGAATTAAAAATTTGGCTTCTAACTCTTAAAATAACCAGTTTTAGTTCTACAGAATTAATTGATACTTGTAGTATTTCTTGATTTCTTTGTCTATATTTGACAAAAATCAAAATGAATGTGTTTCAAGTAAAAAGGTATGAAAGTAAAATAATTTCTTGTTCGAATTTTCACATCATTGTTTTTTAATGGAGTAAGTGTATTACTTTTCAAGGCTGCAAGGGTTCAGATAAGGGGACCTCTGCAGCTGTGTTGTTTGACTGAAAAGCAGACACATTCAGGGGGCTGAGCAGACAGGACTGTGGTGTCTTTTTTCACAGGTTTTTGCTTTGGGAATGCAAACAAAGTCCATGTTTTTCTGAAAAAAAAATATTCCAGGAAAAAAACAGAGAAAGAGGAAGTTGACAAATGTCACCAGTGACGTGTGGTCATTGTAACAAGAAATCTAGCCATTTCATCAGAATCGAATGTTTTTTTATAGTGGCTCACTGATACATATACATTAAGATGCCGTGATAATGAAGTATTTGCCTCAATTCTTTTTTAGTGGCACATTTATGGACAGTTTGTGCCTTCATCTGACCCAATACGTCACTGAAAACCAGTGATGTGAGGTGTTGACATAGCCAGCAGTACATTGCTCATTGTGTCAGGGATTACTGCAGGAAAGCACAATAGTTAGTTAATCATAAACTACCCATGTACACTAAAGCTTGTGCCTGTCTTTGCTTTCTTCCTGAGTTACCGTTAGCAAATAAAACCATGAAGCTACTGCACTTTGGACTGCTGTGTGTGTACGTGCGTGTTGATGTGGAAGCCAGTGCAAGCAAGCAAGCCCATGATTTTTAACCAAGCTCCAAAACTGTTGTTGCCGCTGATTAGACGAGTGAAGCAAGGAGTTAGGTTTACATGTTTGCCGTCAGCCCAGGAGGGTTTAAATAAAGTTGACATTGGCAGATCTCATCTCATCAACTCCAGCTTAAGTCTGCAGATCTCTAAATGCTGTAACTAAGATGTAGACTGAGGATACTCAAAGACTAAACTCCATCACAACGAGCAGTGTTTGCCTGACCTCCACTCCTCCAGTCTATCAGGGTGCAGGGCTTGGTTTAGTTTGCCAGGACTTGGCAAAACAATGTTTACTCTTCTTTACAGCCCCTCTGTTTGTTTTACCCTTCACTGGAGCGACCACAGCGCTCTCTCTCTCTCTGTCTCAGCTGCACTCAAGACGTCCCACCACATTTGGGGTCACTTGTGAGCCCACCCACCTGGAATGGAGTGTGTCATCCTCCTGAGCTAACAACACACCTTCTCAGGTGGTTTACTGCACCCGCCTTTGCAGCACGCACTCACACACACACACACACACACACACACACACACACACACACACACACACACACACAAAGAGTGACAATCTACCATTTAATTTGGCTCATAGATCTTCGACCTGATGGGCGGCTTTTCTCTTCCTCAAACGTATCAACCTTTCCCTCAGGGACGTCATAAATAACATCTGCCGGCAATACAAAGCAATGACTGTACCTTTTTTCTGTAGAGTTGGAACCGGTTCTTCAACCATGTTGTCGTCAAGGGGAACAATTATTAGACAGATTTATTACTAAGGTTATGGGGCCTCAATTCATAAATGAAGAAATGTGACAGAAATTTTGGACTCCTAAGTTAGACACAGGGCTTATAGCAGAATTTTTCCCAAAACATTTTGTTCCAAAGAGAAACAATGTTGTAACGTTTTCGGTCTGTGTTCCACCCCAAAATTTACGTTCTCAAACCGGTTAGAACCAAAACTTTTGTAACTGAACTGGTTTTTATTTTTTACGTCAGTCATATGACTTTAAATTGAGAGGCAAATCAGCTACTGACCCAGAGGGCATATCTCTTCATAAATTTACATATACGAAGAGGACGGGTAAATTCCTACAAACAATCTACCCTCTCTTTTCTCTTCTCCTTTTACTTGTCTGTATGCTGTATGTTGGCATCTATCATTAGATGTACCAAAAGAAAAAACTATTATCTGTATCGTATCCTAGCCAACTCTAGCGGTCTCTGTGACTGAAATTTCCTCTGCTTCTGGTTTACATTTTGAGCAACCTTGCCTGACCAGAAAACGGAGCTCTTCAAAATATTTGACAGGTAAAATACTCTGCCTGGTGGCTGGCTCAGGTTTGCCTGGACATGACGGACTTACATGGGAGGTGGAGCTACATGACAGACATTTCAAGAAAGAAAAAAATACAGGCATTAGCTGGTTTCCATTGCTGTAACAGTCCATTTCTGCTCTGGAAGATTAAAAATGTAAAAGTTTCCGGATTTTGTTTTTTGTGCTGCAAAACAGTTCAAAACCTTGGTTAGACACATGAAAAATGTGGCTGTCTAACTTGAAGAAGAGTCTAGTGGAGCTACAAAACAAAATACCTCAATGACAGGAAACTTTCAATATGTACACATGGCTAAGTAGTTGGGTTGATTTTCATACTGCAAATGGGAAGTTGACAGATGAAACTCTTGAATTGGCCATTTTTAAAATACTAAAAATAAGGATATATATTTGGCAATTTTTGAAACATTTGCAATGTAGGGTTAACCTGCATTTATGCAAAAAAGAAGAAGAAACAGTTGAGAGATTTAAGTGCTTTTAAAGTTGAATTAGAAGGACGGCCTTGACAAAATAAAATTATTCTGTGACCATTCTTGATTTCAAAATAAATACATTTCTTAAACATTACCAATAGTTTAACAAGTATCAGTAACTAAAGAAACAGTTTAAGAAGGACAGGCTTAAAGATATGTAGATAAAACTTATTATTCACAGTTTTGGGGCAGTCGCCCTGCATCATGCCAAATAGTGGCTAGTACATTACAGATGTTAAAAAACTGGTTTATTTTCAACTTCCAGGTGTTTCATTGGGTTCCTCAGATGTGCCTAGCTGAGGAAATGCCCCGTCCTTGAAGTGGTTCCAAAATGTTTGTCCCAAAATTGTGTTTTCTTGATGGTCGCTCCAGATGATATTTAAAATGATGAACATACTCAGACAACATTCATTTGTATATTATGATGGAAATATAAGTGCATATGCTTCATAATTTTGTCAGTGAATGCAAAACATGTTAGAAACTATGCCAAATAGAGCATTGGATATTTTAAGTTGAATTGAAGTGATTTTAAACCTGTACAGTTGGACTGAAAAAGTAGGCATGACGTCATTGACCCAAATCAAAGTTTCACACACTTGCACCACAAACCAGCCCTTAAAATGAACTATGTACCAAGATAGTTTTCTTTAAGTGTTATAAACTTAAAAAAAGTAATTCTAAAATTCTTATAACTGGTGTTTGCTTTTGACCTCCAGCGGCTGCAGCTCACAGTTTGGACACCAGCCTCTTATTTATCTCTACAGGCTTCGAAAAACAAACTCTAGACTATGATTTACAAATCCCAACAACACGTCGGTCATGATTGTTGTGGGGGTATTATTAGTTCAGGCAGCTTGACGGAGTGCAGGAGAATCACATGAGGCCTTTAAAGGGGGATGGGCAGAGTTTTCAGAGGGTGGTGTGGCTTTAAGAGTTTACTACCATCTCTGCACACAGTCACTCACACACACAACAGAAAGTTTGGAGGCGAAGCGAGTGCTGGTGGGATACCGATAGAAAGGGGCTGAGTTAACAGGGGAAAAGGTAAAAAGGAAGAGGGATATTAGGCAAGAGCAGAATGAGACACAACGTGGTTTCCTTGGAAATTCAGTTGAAGGGAAAGTGAAATACGCATGAGCTAATCTACGACGCCGGGGAGAGACTTTCAATGGAAGAAAGCACGTAAAACTCCAGCGGAGTCAAAAGCGCAGATTTGAGCAAAGGGGGTTGTACTGTCGTGAGATTCATATGACCGTGCTTGTAAATCTGGAAAGTGCTGGCACACAGGGGACTGCGTGAGCTCTTTGAATATGAAGGAAACGACTTTACGCAAATTCCAGGGGAACAGTTAGGGGATATGAGCGCTAACTTTTGGACTTCGCTCCAATTTTTTCCTCTTTCGGGTTCAGTTTTGCGTCTTTTGGGATGTTTGCGAATTGCATATGTGCGGTTTCAGCTCGGATACTGACCCGGCTCTGCGCCTTGGTGCTGGTGGTCGCTGTGGGACTCGGTTCGGAGCTGCGGGTCCGGGTCCGGCTCCCGGACGGACTGGTGACCGATGAGGTGTTGGAGGCGGACAGTGAGAGAGACTCCATATCTCTGGAGTTCAAGCAGGGAGATGGGACACTCATCACTTTTGTGGCGGACTTCAAACAGGTGAGAGGTGGTCCTGTTTACTGCTTTAACTCCTCTGTGGTGCCTTCAGGGGACGTAGTTCCCCACGCACTCTGACAATATTGTGACAAGACACCGAGAGAAGAAAGTCTTACAACACTTGAAGCATCTTGTGAACACAACATTAACCAACATTTGTAGAAAAGTTACCCTTTTCCCACCATAGAGGCATTTTTACTGAACATTCCCCAGTGGGCCAAATCAATGAGTCTTTCAAAAGTCAGTTTGGTTATCATAAAGCACCAGTGGAGTACGATTAGATGCGCAAAGGCAACCTTTGTGGTTAAATTCTAAATGATTCTGTTCCTCCTTTTCTTACTGACCCCTAGAAGCTTTCTGTTCTTGGTTCCCTACCTTCATTTTGGGAAGCCTAGATTTAATTTGGGTCACAACCGTTTTCTCTACGTGGGTGTCTTGGCATTAAAACCAATCAAAAAAGGGTGTGTGGATGTTTCACATGACCTAAGCCCGAAACAACCAAGTCATGTTTCCACAGTGGGGTGGTTTCTTGTCCCAAACCAATGTATGACACTGCATGTGATGACTTGGTGAATGTAAGGCAGTGGCTGTAGCTGGCTCAAGCTTCATGCTCCCCTCAAGTTACAGAAACAGGATCACAAATCTGGAGCTTAAATGAAAATTTCTAAAAAGCTGAAATCTCCCCAGAGCAGTCTCTGTAACTCTCCCATGAACTTAAGTAGAACTCCTCCTCATTGATCTTTTTCCATCTCCGTGCAAGTTTCACTGAGGTCAAGACAGCTGCTGCTCCTCAGATGTGGACATCCACAGGCCCCTGTGGCCCCTCTGCCCCCAGGTCCAGAGCTGATCATTAGCTGCCATATTTAGCATTTTACTATAAGTAGACAAACAGATCAAGTTTCCCCTCTGTGTGTCAGTGCTACAGCCATGATTTTTTGGAAAGATGACACTGTTTCGCTTTTGATAATGACTGCTCAGAGACACATAAATGTCAGTGCTGGAAGGAAAGCTACAACTGTGAACAGCCAGGGTGGGTGGGTTGGGGAGACTCAGAGAGGCGCACAGAGCAAAGGCATGTGTCTGTGATGGTTGCTGTCACACAGAAGCTGACAAGCTGGCGAGATGTGAAGGGGGAGATTTACCAGGATTAAGTGGGCATGTCTGACCTTTTTGATCTGCACGTCTGGTTCACTAACCAAAACAGCTAATTTCAAGTTGAAAGAGAAGAGGCCGTCACCCCCAATCATTGGTGACAAACCGATATAAAGAGACGCACACTGATCTGTGAGGAGGCAGAGAGCCTTCTGCCTGGCGTCGCTGGGGCCTCTGTGTTGTACTGTCCCCTCATGCATGCACATATGGTTCTGTTTATTTGACTAAAGCCAGCAGAACCTTCTAGATCACTTAACTTTTCCGCTGCCTGATTTATCTCCTCAGTTGTAGGTTGGCCTCTTTGCCCCCCTCCTCTCTTTCTTCCCCCTCTCTTCCTGCTCTCCTCTTATTTCTCCTGCATGTGGTTTTCATTCAGCTCTTGTGCATCTCCAAGATTTATGGAAAGTTGGATGAGCTGTTTAGCTGCCATGAGTATACAGTCCAGCACGTGGGAAGTTGAACGTTGTAACAGGGATGTTAAACACCGGAAAAGAAGTAAACACATAGGTGTTGTCAAAGTTGAAGTACTCTTTGAGCAATCTCTGTGAGCCATCTTTAATCCAAAACTTTTCCAATCAAGTCATAGACCGTTGATTCCTTTGGGATGAAGTCTGTTCAAATAAACAATCACATCATTGTTATGACGGGATCATTCAAAAAGAGCTCTGTGAATAATCACCAGACAGCATTTCTCTGCTTTTGTGACTACGTGGCAGAGAGGTGATGTTCAGTGTAATAGCCATCAGACTCTGGCTGAGTTAAAAGGAAGTTTAGTCAACCCTATCCAAGCAATGAATCACTGTGAGAATCAGCCGTGCTGTGATTTCAGGGGGGTAAGGATCATTCTGCAGACATATGGAAAAGATGATTTGGGCTAGCTTGCTCCCCACACCTCTGGGTCAAGATGAATAAATCCTAACTTGCAGATAACATCATCTGTTTAGTTCTAATCACTCTGGAAATGTGCAGTTATCATTATATGTGAAAAAGAGGCATCGCTAGAGGGACTTCATCACTCCCAGCTTATGACTTATAGGTTGCTCAAGTGGCTGTCTGCAGAGAACAAGAGGGGATTTTTGCCAGAAACCTCACTATTTCATCCTATCTGGTTTTACAGTGATGTATTTACAGCCCAACCACCTCAAAATTATGTGAAATTGCTGCAGTCTGTTCACAGTTAAGGGGTATCCTGATGACAGCGTACAATTTTGTAGCACAAGACCAACTCAATGTGCTCCTAGGTCATGTGGGGGTTGACTTTCAATGCAGCTCTACTTTTTTACCTCTGCAACAACGTATGGTGTACCAGAGTTGAGCCGAACAAAAACTTTGCCATGAGGTTTAAGTCAAAGTAAATGGCTCACATCTTTGAAAGGCAGTTTTTGATTTGTTAAGATGCTACAGGTTTACCAGAGGGGCTTATCAGTTGTACATACTGTGTCCTTTTTCCTGTCAAGCCAGTGGGTGTTATCAGTGAGTGACTGCAGGCCTCTCAGATGAGCGAACACAGAAGGAGGGTTTAAGTTCTCCAGTATAGTAATACACATGTTTTTGTACATCTACTGCCCCTTGCCTCTTCAAGTGTTGCTTAATTCATTCTGCCTTATTCCAAGGACTGATATTTCTACGCATTATTTCCATAACTAATGTGAAATTTTATGAATTGGCTTTTGAGAATTTTTTTAAAAAGCACCACTTCAAGATGCACAAAAAGTGACAAAGAGCTTGTCTGTGGAGGATGAATAAGCCTAGTAAAACAAACACTTTGCAAATTTGATTAAAATTTCATGGAGATCGTGTTGCTAATGTTCTGCCTGTGTCACACACTCTGGATCTCATCCATACACTTTCTAGTCCATTCATGTGAAGAGTGCTGGGTCAGAAGTGTCCCACACTGCTCCAGTCTGCTAAAGCTAAAGATACTAACAGACCAGATCGGGATCAGAGTCTAATTTAGATGAAGTCCTCACCCAGCATGTTTTACATTTAACAAGGAGGTTAAGTCACAGGTGCAGCACTTAGAACCTGGTCAATTTCAAAGCAAACCTGAGGATGGACTCATGACTGTATCAGTTTGTATAACCAACATGGTCATAAAAATTAAACACATTTAAATCTGTAGATGAAAATTTAGACTTATGTTGCGTACTGATCATTGACACTTAAGATTCATCTAAAGCTGAACGCAGTGGCTTCCAGTGAATTGTTAAATGTGGCAAAACCATACCCCTGGGTGTTGAGAAAACTTGACATCATTGGTTTTGGATAGAAAATTGGTGCTGCCAAAGTAGGACTGAACAATTTGCAAAAATAATCAAGTTGTGATTATTTCCTCCTATATTGCAATTGCAATATATGGTGCGATTATTTCTCGGTTCCCCATCTTGTGTGTCATTAATAGAACACTCTTTTTAGGGAAATGAACACTGACATTCATTACATCATTAAAACAACCTATGACATTTATTATTGCAACTTGTGACTGCCTTTTGCCCATTTTAGTTACTTTTCACCCCCTTTTTGCAACTTTTAGATTATTTTCAAGTTTTCTTGCCAATTTTTCTTGCTTGTTGACCATAGTTGCCTCCTTGAATATAATATTTATGCATCTATTTGCTGTTTTTGCCACTTTTGGCAGCTTAGATTGTTGCTCGTGGAAAGGAAGTTTTCAACAATTTGGCTTTTTGGTTGAGCATGGTTGAGTAACTGGTGTATATCATATAACATCTACCGCAAAAAAATTCATCTGGTACTCTGACACATTTGAGGTTAAATAAATCTTGTGCTGTCTCTGACTAGAGTATGGCAGCAGGCCTTGTTTCAATTTAATCTAATTTGCAATTTTTGCCCTGCCCTATGCCAAAGCAACAATTACTGTTTGTGGAGATGGATGTGCTGTTTTGGTGCTGTGACGTGTACTTACGCATCAGAGACCCATACCGATGCTGGTATTGGTGTGTTGTAACAGCTGTTTATAACTGAAGGTAATACTCGCTCTCTGTTTTTTTCCCTTAAAAGATTACATGAATGACAAATTAAATCTTTTTTAAAATTCAAAATATTTCTGTGCTGCAAAGATTGTTTATCAGTGTCAGCAGGTGGCATTAGTGACCTCTTTCTGAACAAATAGGTCAAGGGAGCAACAGATGTTTCTGTCCACTTGACACTCACTGGCTCACACTGTTATGTTTAATGTAAACAATAGCATAGTGATGAGAGGGAGTATGTCAGCTGTTTTGAATATATGGGTCTTTATTTCATCTTAGCCCTATTAAAGTGGCCTGTCTTTCATCCAAAGGCAGTTTTCCCTCAGGTTACTTCACTGTCATACACATTCTGATTGTGTTCAAAGCACAGCGGCTTAATGGATAAACCCAAGCTGTAAGAATGAACTGGAGATTCTTCTCACACCCACATGTGCTATGTCCAAAGCAGAATGAGAAGCAGGTTGGTTTGCCTTTTTGTAAGCCTTCCCCTTAGGGTATACAGTATCCGTTCTCACACAGCCTTCACAAACTGTGTCAAACATCAGGACTGTAAAAGTGGATTTGGAGTGAGGCATTTACGAGCTTTTAGGGTGACTCTATCTGCCCAGCATGGAAGACTTGTTTCCAACCCAATTGGCTCTTTTTGTTTGTGGGAAGTTCCGTTGTTTGCCAAATCAAGCAACTGCAAGTCAGTGCAGTGTCGTCACCGTATTTAACGTCTTGATTTTTTTTTTTCTTCTTTTGGCTGCCACACCTTACTTCTCACTCAGCCCTGAAACACCATCCTGCTTTGTCACTTGCACAAACTTGCCAAGTCTTTGTAACAGGTAAGTGTCACCTGTTCTGGGAAATGCTGTTGCCTCAGACCCTTTGGAGGGGGCATTATCAGAGCACATGGGTTTGCCTTGATGCTATTGTGAAAGGACAGGGGAAGTCATCTGTGAGTCATTGACAGATAAAATCAGCCAGGAGATTGGCTGTCCTGGACAAACATAAGAGCAGCCTACCTGGAAAGACCTCAAGATTTTCCTTTATAATCTTAATAGATGCACAGGTTATCAAGAGTTTTATGAGCAGAACCATAAAAATCTTCACTCTCAAACAGTTTCACTATATGACCGTTTTTGCGTGGGAAAGACACTCTTTGGAGAAGGCTCTACAGTGTGAGTTCCTGTGAGGTCGCTCAGAGCAAAGATAACATTTAATACTCCAGATTATTTCCAGGGTTAACCTTTTTTATTTATCAATTTTTTATTGGGAGCAGTTTTTATGGCTCCCTTCGGCACCTCTCATTGAAGTGTTTGCAGGCATGGGATCTCTTCAAAGGTGAACCCATGCGCTCAGGCCTTTTTCTCCAAAAGCCACCTTTTGTTCCCTGGTGACTCCCAGTCCTGGAAAAATAGCTGCCTCCGTGGCCTTGTTGTGGCCCTTCTAGGCCCCACATGGGCCCCCTTTGGCCTCTCATGGCCCCTGTTGATGTCTTTATCCTTAATCCTCCTCCCACCGGCAAGCCAGATGTTCATCTGTGAAGCTGCTGATAAAGAAAAGAAAAACTCCCTATTCTCACAGAAGTGCAAGGAGTGAGGTCGCAGCAGAGCGTGACACAAAGGTTTTTTTCTGGTGATCTGAGACAGTGGACAGCAGTAGCATTGGCTCACATGGAGCATAATTTTGTCATTTCTGGTTACCTCAGAGATTTGAAGGTTGCAAAAAAAAATGCTAACACAGGGTTTGCTCTGCCAAAACCTGTGTCCTGTTTTCAATCAAGTGTCCCAAAGTGTTCCTCTGTCAAAATAGCGGCCGTCCTTTTCTACTTGGCTCTGGATACTTCCAGACTCATTTTCACACTGTATTTGACTTGTGACAGCTCACTCAGCTTTTGTGCTAATGCTGTATGACACCTGGAGAGGTATTGCATCACCTAAATTCTTGTGAAATAAAAGGCTTGTGTGTCATTTTTCCAATCAGAAAACTCTGTCTCAGGAAGAAGAAGAGCAAAAAGTTGTGGAATTTTTCAAGGATTATTGTAGGCAGTAGCATCAGGCTGCTTCACTGAGAGACATTTTTTCAAGAATAGTCATGACAGCAACAAGAAATGCAGTCTCAGACCACAAGAATATGTTTGTATTTTCTTTTATTTTCCTCAAAGAAGGCTTAAGATGTAGCTTTAGGCACTGCATCGTTTTTTAATATCATTAAAGAGCTGTTTGTGTGTGTCCTGCAACAGGATATGAAGGCTGTGGGACAAAAGTATGAGGCTCAATGGATCTGTAGCAATCTCCATTGTTTACGTCTTATCTATCTGCCTCATTTCCTTCCCTGTTAGCACCCACTGTTTGACTCCCTCTCATTTCCTGAATGCAGAGTCTCTATAAACAGTTAGGGTGTCTGGATAATTGTATCCAGATTCTTGGTGAATAAAAAGTTCTCTCATTGTGGCCTGGGCATATTTTGTACAAGTTTTAAAGAATAAGTAGAGTTTTTCTTCACTGTTTTTGCTGCTTTTGTGCGCAACAATTCTTCAAAAGTGTTGGGAAAAAAAGTTGCCCTATGTTGTTGTCAAAGAAAAACAAGGAGAACACCTTTCCTCTTCTCTCTTCCATGGCCTGCAGTGTTTTTATCGTCCATTCACTGCCACTGTTTACTAATTGGCTTGCTCCTTGGACAGCCAGGTGTGACCCAGCCTCGAATGTGACTCCACATTCCTGCCTTTGGAAACTGTGTAATTAGCTTCAACTCAAGCATTTCTCAGCACAGCAGCTTTTCTCCTGCTTCTTTTGTCCCTGTGAGTGTGTCTCACCCTTTCTCCCCCATTCTCCTAACATGATCTCTAATCCCTACCTACACCTGGGGCTCCCCTGTGCCATAAAGGCTAATATCCTCTCCATCATGTTGACAAACCTTACCGATCTTTATTTTTTATTTAGGTTTTAGTAGTAGTTTTTTTTAAGAGGGCAAGAAGATACAACTATTTCATCTCATATTTTTCTGCAGAAAGAAGCCAAAGATCCTTTCAAAGCCTGGCAAAGAAGCTGCAACCAAACTTCACAAAGGAACTGTTGATTTGCATCACAATGCTGGCCTAGAAGAAAAATCTTGCAATTTATTAGCTCTTTCAAGATTTGAGAGCTTTTTGTGGTCTGTACTTTAATAGCTTGACTGATAGAACGGTTCCAGACTAACTCAAACACACACACACAGACCCACCATGATCCCAAATGAGTCATCAGAGCGTGGCTGACCAGCAGCCCTCTACAGCCAGCGGTCAGCCTTATCAACAGACAGGGTCTTAGAGGGGATTGGAAAACAGGAAGAGCCTCCCGCATAGGGAATAGCTGCTGGCACACTGTTTGAGTTTGTGTGTGGCTCTAAGTGTGCATACATATATTAGTGTGTGTGTTTAAATGTTCACCCATGCATGCAAGTGCGAGTTGGCACCATTAGCCCAGTCCTGCAGCAGAAGTCATTTCAGTCAGATTTTTAAACACTTAACTTTCAGTTTTGGCTTCACACAGCTCTCATTTTCACAGTTAGTACAGCAGGTGCAAGCTGAGTGGAAAAGAAGTATTTGGTTAGCTGGGTTACAACTACAGTGACTGGGAATGTGCACTGTAAATGGCACCCTTTGACTATCTCAATAGGCTTTTGTGCACGTCCTAAATAACCTGGCCCACCTAAGGTAACCAGCAGTGAAGTGCCCCCCATGCCCCGCCCACCCACCTTCCTGCTGTTTAACAGGTCATACTGTGACCAGCTAGTCACTTTTCATGAATACAGACTTGTGTTTGGCTGTTGGCCAATGGTAGTTTGTCTCCAAATGGACTAAGTCCCGGGTGTCAGGGAGTGATGCTGAGGAATCTGTGCTTGTGTGGATTATTTATAGCCATGCTGACATTTACTGGGCTCTGGTCGGGGAAAACTTAAGGCTACACTGTCCTTTGATTATGGTATTACCCCGTCTTTTTCAAGACAGGGAAATGTCACCCTTTTAATTCTTAATGTCCGCACCTGGTGATTTTCTCTAAATGTTGGTCTGTAGACCTTCAATTTGACTTAGGTTTGTGGAAAGGCACTTTTAGGTGGTAATTCATGCTTCAGATGTAGAACGTACTTCTTTATGGAATGCTTTTAAATTTATGTGCCCTAACTTTTTATTTTCGGTCTCTAGCATGACAACTTGACATTGATGCATCAAGGTTAAGTCAGTATTTTTATGCTTAAATGTTGCTAAACTTAATCCCATCCACGGGATAAGGTTGGAGTTACCCCCTGAACTACCTTAAGCATGAGAAAAAACTTTTTTTCCTAAATGTGATGTTTTTTTCAGTGCTCCCTCTTGAAGAAGTGTTCATAAATCACAAACAAAACATTCTGCCATGAGAGTAGGTCTCATCTTGCACAGGTTGCTGTTGTTTGAGCTGTACACATTCCCTCCTTGTGTTTTAATGCTGCCTGTCATCATAACAACAGGTGTAAAACCCCTTGTAATCATTCCTAACGTGTATTTTCATTCTTTCACCTCATTGTCTTTTATTATGCTACACGCAGAAATGAGTCAGTGAGTGCTTGTGCCAGCAGTGGTTTCAGGCAGGCAGAATTCAGTCTCATCTTGTCCAAACAAACAGCTGAATCCAACAGCTTCTGTCTGGAGTGAAATGGGGAAATGATGTCATTGTTAAAGGGGCTGTGAGGACTTTCTGGAAAAGTCAGTGTTTTCCCAGGATAAAGATTGTTTTTCCCATTAGCACCTGCACCCTCTGTCTTAAAGTCGTAGGCTTGTTTTGGATCAAATGAAGAGAGAGCAAATCTATAACTTGTAAGGTTGATGGATCATTGTTATGTCCCACTAGTGTACATCTACTAGCTACAACCTCACCGAGCAGAGCAAATGTAACCTGGCTCCTCATTTAATCGATAGATTCTCAGGTTTTAACAGATTGAATATCACAAATAGCTTATTTTGTACTTTAGCCTGTAGCCTGTGCTCTATCACCCTCCCATTTAGCTTTCTTCTGCCTCACTGTCCTTATTCCTTTTCCCTAGTCCAGCTCTAGTGTTCAACATGTTTCCAAGAAATCACTTTCAGCAGAGAAAAACACAGATCCCTCCTCTCACTCTGAAACTTAACTGGCCAGTTCAATGTTTTCATAGAGACTTTGACATGCCATAAACAAAAATGGTCCTTTCTGACCCAATTGTGAAGCTGAGGACATAGCATTTAGAAATAACACATTTTGGTGCTGACAAACTCATTTCAAGTTGTGGATAACTATCAGACATATATCTAGAAATCAGACTTTTTAAAGACCACTTAGAAAGTCAACATAGTTAAATAATTAACATTCTGAAGCTCATGGAAAAAAACAGATTTCTTATGAATTAACCTGAAGCTGAAGTCAAAGAGAGAGAGAGAGAGAGAGTGGGCAGGAGGGATTGAATGATGTTGAGCACAAACTAAGAAGTTAAGTACGGTTTTTTTTTCCTCAGCCACTATGCTTAAGAGAATTTGTGAATGTTTTCACCTCTGCCTTTACATGCAGGGTTAATACTGTTTACAGCCTTTCTCACATTTACTCTTGCCTGTTGTGTATTTGTCCAGGCTTTTTTCACAGACACCATACTAGAAACTTGTGACAGAGTTTGGCGTTTACATGGTTCTTTTAGCCAGAAACAAGTCAGTCCAGCTAAATTCTTTTCAGATGTCAGGAGCTTCACTATACAGTACAGTTATTATCATGAATGACTAAATGTGTTTGAAAAATCTGAAAATATGGACAAAAAATGTGTTCCAGATACAAATACCACCACACACCTTCTCTGACTTATGAATAACATACCACAAGATTTGTTGTATTGTTTGAAAAAAAAATATTCCAAGATAAAAACTGTATTTTAATGTGTTTTGCTTCTCATTGGCTTAAGTTCGTCCAGTGTTGTTTTTTGTCTATAGTGATGCTCAGGTATCCAGGATTGCAAATTTTGAGTTTGTCAATTTCTACTCAAAACAGGCATGTAGACCCACCCACCATCTGCTGCAGACAGGTCCAATATTACCAAATAATTTTACTTTTTCAAATAAATGACTAACACCAAAACATTGGTTTCGGTGTATTTTTTTCTTGTCATGAAAATTTTCTTGAGGATTACTGTGAGAAAGACTTTTTTCGTAGCGCTATTTGCCCAACCTATGGCATACACGCTCTTCCACCTCATGTTCACATCACAGGCAAAAATCATCAGAGACAATGTCAGTTTTTTTATTAATAGCTTTTAGAATTGCAGTGTAAAATATTTCTAGCAATATTTCTGTCTTTGAATCTTTATTTTACACTAAGTCAGCTAAATCTCTTTTTTTCAGTGTGAATCTAAACTACTGTTATATTAATTTTCCTATCCAACAAAGCAAGTCAATGCAAACAAACTCTTGTATTTAGAAGATACCCACTTTATCTGAATACTTTCTTGCACCAGATGACGGAGGAAAACTTTGACGAGATCCCCAAATGACTAACATCTGATTCCCTTTAACATCTTCTTAGACAATGTGCCAACAAGTCACAGTTTTTAGTCACAGTCTAAAAGACTAGTCACTGACTAGTGATTCCCAGACTGTGGTTACCACCACAGTAAGCACAGTTGCCCTCTCCTTGCCCCCTTTTGGCCCGAATCCAAAGCAGAGTAGCAGAAGTAGACAATCATTAATCTGGACACATAATTACACAAGAGGAGGAGGAGGAGAGCTCAGGGTCTACCATTCAGAAACATCCAAAGGAGCATAGTCAGTGGAGCTACCCTGCTTCTCTGTAATTACCCAGAGAGCCCTTGGGCAAATCTGTGCACAGGACACGAATACCTTCCCTCCTTTCTGTGCCTACACTTCCACATGTACACACACAGCATCCTAGTGTAGCGCCATGTGTCTGCAGCATGGGAGGTCTTGAAGTCGTGGCCTCTGTGTATCCCTTCACTTGAGGGGAAACTACACTCTTTTCATGCCCCCTGCAGTTTTGACATCCTCTTTAATCATAGTTTTTGTTTTTTTTTTGGTAAAGAGAAACCAGGGTACTGAGTTTTCATCACAGTGAGGGAACATCTGAGGTATCTAATTTCAATTTTATGTTTCTTTGATTCTTTGGGTGCTTGTTGTCATGCAATGCTGAGCAGCTCACAGAGACATGGGAGCGTAAGATCTGAGGTTAATATCAAATTAAATCTGTATCTCAAACTTTTCTCTGCAGTTTGCTTTCCAAAGGTCAAATAGTCTTGCATGGTTGTCTAGTGTATAACTTTGCTTGCAGAAACGGCTGGAAACTCTTTACACAGACTTAAGTGGTTCTTAAAGAGAGGAACCAGTGATCATGCAAAGTAGTCTATAAAGAACTACGGAGCGTAAACACTTCCAAAGCAAGGCTGCATTGCTTCCTTGCCAGTGGGTACACTGTTGCATACAGGATGTGGGGCCAAAGAGCTGGAGGAGGACTCAATAGGGTTATCTTTGGTCTGTTTTATCTGTCCCAGGGTTCCTCCTGCTCAGGAACAGCTTCTCCTCTACAGCCTGTTGGCTTCAGATGGCTGTGTGAAAAGCGGAGGAGGGGTGTTTTTTGGGACTGTCTATCTACAAGCTGGAGCCAAAAAGTGGAGTTGGGGGGCGGGATTGGGGGTTGTCTGTTGAATTGAAGACAGGTCTGCTGCTGTACTCTCTCCTGGAGCTTCCCATCATGCTTTGCATGCCCCCTCACACAACTCTTTATGGCCTTGAGTTTGGCGCCAGATCTCTCACACACTTGCCAACAGCAACAAGTTTTCTGTGAATTCTCCACTATCGCTGTTTTCCTACTTGTGCAGTTCCACATAAAATAGAGCAGTAAAATATGCCAGAATTTTATGACATGAACAAAACTCTGATACATGTGTCAAAACACACTCCTAGGGGTTTAATTTGACAATTCAAGTTAACCAGAGCATGACCAAAGATATATTACACAGTCATGCGTACTATCAATGCAGAGTCAACAAAGTGTCAGATGAGCATATCAAAATAAACTTGTCCTTACTTAAAGTAGACAGTTGTTTGAAAATCCTTCACCTTGAGTTCCACATATTGATTTTTTTGAAGTGTCTGGAAATGGAGGAAATATTTCCCCCAATACGTTTGAGTCTACATGTATAAACAGTGAGTTATAACAGCCTCACCTAATGCTCCACATCTGTGTCTTATGGGAATTGTCTGTTTATCATCTCTCACCCCTGATGTCTTGCAGGATGTGAAAATATTCCGAGCGCTGATCCTTGGGGAGCTGGAGAGGGGGCAGAACCAGTACCAGGCACTGTGCTTCATCTCTCGTCTCAACCATAATGAGATCATTCCCAGCGAGTCTATGGCACGTCTCAGACAGGTACAACAAATGCCAGAGCTAAGCGGCATTTGTGTCTTATTTTTGTAGCTGTGTTCTTATTTCATACCGTTTTATTCCCACTGTGTAGAAAAACCCTCACGCCATTCGCTTAGCTGAGGAGCAGAGAGCCCTGGAGCAGCTGACGATGAGCGCAGCAGTCAATCTGAGCCGAGCCTGGCAACTCAGCTCCCACATCCACAACATGTGCAGTGAGGCCAAGGAGGCCATCTACACCAGAGAGGCTGATGTTAAACATTGGCTGGACAAAGGTCAGAGGTCACCCACTTTGTTTTTTTTAATGGAAACTAACATAGCTGTAGTTGTTGTTTTGGTCCTAACTGCCTGCTTCTCAATCTCTTTTCCTACAGACAAGCTTCAGCTTCCATACACTCCCTGTCTTTCTTGTTTCTGTCACCTCAACATTGCTCTTTTTTATGATACAAGGCACATTAAATCCTCTTGATGAGACTTCATTTTAGTGCCTTTTATCTGCGTTTACAGTATTTCTTTTGAAACAAACCTGATGTTTTCACTTTTGCCCTGACTAGGTTTCATTTATATGGTGTGAAGAAAGAAACTGTTGCCCCAATTGCAAACATGGTTTGGGCTCAGTTCTGTCCTACATGTTTAAAGGGACTCTGAAGACTTTCCAAGTGATCTTGAAAAAGTCTCATATATTGATATATGCTAGATCATAATCCCCGATTTAAAATGAGGTTACCAGCGCTAGAAAAGGTTATTCGTAAATGCTAATTTCTAGCTCCCCTTTCGGGACTGGACAGGTCAGACTGGACCAGATTGATTTACAGCACGCTGAAGTCTCTATGACAACACCACGACAGCTGACGAAGTTTAGCATTGAGAAGCAACATCTGTATTGTCTTTGCTAAAAAGGATTCCTGATTTATTTAGTTGTAAAAATGGAGACAGGAGCTAGCTGTCTGACAGTAGGTGACAGTCGTGCTATCAAATTTCCCAATTCCCAAGAACTCAACTTTGCTTCCAAATGTACTCACAGGTAAAGAGTTGGAGCCGACAAATAGATTCTGTCCTCAGCTGTTTGACCCTTGGCTTTGTTTGAACTAAAACTTGTTCTCTGGCCTTGGCATGTTGAGTAAGAATGAAGACATGAGCTACATGCTAAGTAACATGGCACAACAACATTCCTTTAGGTTTCAGAGCCACTTAAAATGATTTTTGTATCTCTAAAATGAACCCTCACTCACTGACAATACCTGGATTGAGAGTATATCATTTTCCATTACTTATTGGTCCTTTTTGCAGTAGGATTAAGTATCTGAACAGCAATGAAGTCCACATTATTCTAGCTGAGGAGAATCCTTATGACAGCACTATTGTCCACTGACAGTCCTGTTGTAGAGGAAACAATGTTGATGGTCATGCTTCACCAAGCACCCCGCTCCATTATCAGCAGAGGGAATCACAGTCGCATCTCCTTTGCATAACAAAGCTGCCCTTTTTACTGAACCATCTCATCTTTTTGGAACCACTCTGTTCCCCTCTACAGTTCAATACATTATCTAATTGAGTGAAATCATAGAGAGGATGATAGCTGTCTTTTGTTTTTAAAGCTCTGGTAATAATGCACCTTCTTATGTTTGTGTCACAGGAGTGGATTACTCCATATTCGAGGCCCTGCCCCAAACAACAGAGGTCCCACGTTTTCAGGCCTGTCACTCCACTAAAGACTTGTGGCAGTCATGTCTCTGTACGTACACCCTGCGTCTGGAGTGGTACCCATGTCTGCTGAAGTACTGCCGCAGCCGGGACACCACAGGGAGAGGCTCAAACTACAAGTGTGGCATAAAGAGCTGCAGTAAAGGCTACCATTTTACCTACTACGTGCCCCAAAAACAACTCTGCCTATGGGATGAGGAGACCTAACATTTAGTTGATGGTTATAAAAGGAGAAATATTCACCCCAAGCCAGTGCTTCCCTACCGGTGCTGTTGAAATGCAGCACAGTAACACTGGACTTCAGTTTATGTGAGGCTCAGTGAAGCAAGTGGGAAGCTGGAATAACCAGATGTTTAATCTGACGCTGGAAAGAATTCAGGTTCATAACAAAACCAAATTCCCTGAGGAGGGACAGGCACGACTCATCCTTCTGAGTTTACCCACTGATTTTATGACGCATCATTGTCAGCTATAATGTGATGTTGCTATGAGACGCTTTCACTCATGTGCCTTTCTGGTGCTGCAAAAATATGAGAGCAGATGATGGACAAAAACCTTTCAAACATGCACAAAGTTGAACAGTGCGCTGAAGCCACAAAAGACAAGCAGAGGAACAACAGAGACTGCTTCTGATCAAGAGAGCTGTAAAGACATGATCTTCCATCCTGGTGAAGGATAAATTGGATGGTTGTTCTTTTTTTTTTCCTGTTTTTTGTTTTTTCAAAACTCTGTGATAAACTGGTTATTGCCAACTAAATGTCTTGTTTGGTCAACAACAAAAGCTCTGTGTGGTCCACAGAGAGTTTTTTCTCTAGTGCTGGGTTTATTTATTGAGTTGCAACTGAAATTATCATGGACTTTTTTTGATGTTTATGAATAACTCATCCTGTCTTTTTGCATCGGGCAACTATTAAAGTCATATGACTCAGCTGCAGGTCCTCAGTAAAAGTTTTCATGAAGTTCAGTAAGTTTTTATAAGCAGCTAAACTACCTTATTGGACAGGGCTGTCCTATTTATGTTCCCCCAACAGTAGACCATGGGCTACTAAGGGGAAGGGGTGTTTAGTTATCAAACCAAAGGTAGAAATGCATTTGAAAAAAGGTGTAATGTCTACTCACTGTGGTGTTTTTCCTGTTTTTCTATTGTTAACATAAACTGCAGTGTAGCCTTGTAAGAACCTCTGCTTCCACCTGCTGGTTGAACAGTGTTCTTAAGGTTCTGTGTTAGCTGGAAAAACAGTTTCCTGCTTTTTTTTGTTATGTGTCAACATCTAAGTCTTGATAAGTTATAATTTTGTATCCCAGATCATAAGTCATGCATAAGCGCTTCTCGAACTTGTGGGACCAAATCTCAGTTTGTCTTTTCCTTTGAGCAATAGATGGAAGTTTGGTTTTGGTCTGTCTAACCAATGTCTTCAGCTCAATTTGTACTGCCATACGAAATGACCGTTTGTTATTTTCTGTGTTTGTCCTAGTTACTAAAGAACCAAATGAGTAAAACATTTCTATTTGTGGCCTTTTCCGGAGATCAAGTGCCTTAACATTTCCACTGATATCTTTGCTTTGTAACTATAGAATAGGTTCTTAAAAGTATTTTTATATGAAAGAGCTCTGAGTACATTGCAAGATGTTGCCATAAGGAGAAAATTAAGCATTTAGGTGATGTACTATTAAAAAGTTGTGTTTTACACAAACTGTTTCAATAAAGTCTTTCTTTGCACTGCAGTGATGTAAGTCATGTTTTTAACCCTGCAGTTGGGGTTGCTTTGCCCTTTGTTGGGCAATACACGTTAAAGGGCTAACAGTCCGTGTTGTCACATTCAAAAATGGTCTTGGTCTCAAGACCACATTGTAGAGGTCTTGGTCTTGTCTTGGACTCCAGAGCATTTTTACTTGGTCTTGTCTCTGTCTTGGACTGGCTGGACTCAGGATTTTCTGTCAACACCAGCACTGATCTGGTATTTTTCTACATCATTAAGAAATTCCCAAGTACTCTCATCTACTTGTCTGTGCTTGTGAGGTCCTCCTTTGTCAATATTGCTGGGCATGTTGCTTTGATTTTGGGGATTTATCTCTTAATGGTCATGATAATATTTTTTTCTTCTTTTCTACCTGAATTTTAGGTTCCTGGGATACAAGGCTAGAAAACAGATAGATACCACCCAACCTGTAGCATCCTTTGCCCACAAAGTGCAGCTCTACAGTCCCCACTCCCAAGACACCAGTCCATCTTATTTCCAGTCAAGAGTACCTCTGAACACTTACTTAAGGCCTTATTCATTTGACAAACGAACATTGAATATGGATATTTAAATTGATAAAAAGAATAAATAAATAATCAAATGTTGTGGGAAAGACCTGCAGACACCTTGTTTTTCTGCCATATTCAGAAAAACACTTAAAATGAAACTCTTGATGTGTTTAAACTTGTCTTGGTTTTGAAAAAGTGTTTTTACGGTCTTGGTCTTTACCTTGGTCTCAACTCCCAAAAGTTTTGGTCTCGATGCATTCTGGTCCTGGACAAGTGTTGGTCTAATCATACCTCTAACTACAGGAAACAGAAAAAAATAGGAGAGGTAACCATTAATTTATTGAATTATTCCTTTAGTTCCACTTGTCCCCCTTTTAGAAGACAAAGCGGATGTAATTCATACCTCTGACCACAGGGTGTCGCGACTGCTCTAAGATATGAAGCAACCTCCCGTCACTTAGAAAAGGCAGCAAGGATGGAAACATGCTGATGCGAAATTGTATCATCCCACCGTAATTTCTGAACCTAATCATTATATTTCATGATCCGTTAAGGGCATAACTAATGTGAATGTGTCTACTGTAGCGTGTACAGTGATTACCATGGTGATGGGGGGTAATAGCTGTAAGAGGATGCTGAGGAAAGCTGCTGTTGTCACGGCCGGTGGATCTCATGGTTATGACTGCAAATAGGGAAAAAACCTAGTGTTTACGCTCCATACTCTTCTCAACAAAGAAATATCCACTCAACTCAGGAAACTGGATTGTAAATGGAGAGATGGACACATGAAAAGCCTCAAGGTAAGGCTAGTTCAGTTTCATTGCTGATAATGAATTTCCCCCCGTTAAGAAAAGGCGTCGTTAGCCCTTTAACGTTAGCTCACTACTTATTGTTAACTGGGTGGTTGGCTAACACGATAGCATGGTGCTAAATGATAGATAAACTGTCCTCTCCTCACACCTCACCCAGTCCAGGAACAAGCAAATTATGTGTTTAATTTAGCAGGACTAAGCTTAGTTTCAAAAATATTAGCCATTTAGTCGAGCTTTATCTATAAACCAGCTCTTTTACAATAAACGCCATCAGCTGTTTATGTGGAAACGTTATTATAGCCCATTGTTTTGTGTGTATTTAAAGTTAACAAAGCTAACAGACTCATGCAAATCAGTCATCACTCCCAAAGACTTACCTGGGATACATCACTTTGTTTAACTAAGAAAGGTCAAACAACTTAGCTGTACCAACACTACGTGTAACACCAAGGTTAGAAACTATTCAACATTACCTTTGGTGTGTTTTACATGAAGTTCACAGCCCTGCTATTTTGTCTGTTTTACCTGCTTTAATGAAAAAGAACAGTTTGGAACATTTACCAAAACCTTGTTATCTCTATACTTTGTGTTTATTTTACATTATAATAGTTTGTATGGTGTGTTTACATTGCATTGCATCCGTTTTCCAGGTGTTGACCTTGTAAATGTGTTTTTCCTTTGTTATAAATGTTGACATGGAAATTGATTGCAAAATAATATTATCTTTCATCACAGGTGAATGTTAACTTATGTTTCAATTGTAGCATTCCATACATTTACAGTTTCTAACTCACAGTTGCAACTCACACAGTTTTCCTCTCATATGAACTGAATATTTTAATCCAGACTAAGTTATTATTAAAGTTGTCCCACCATTATTGTGAACCAGCTCAAACTCCCTCTGCCACTTCTGTTTTACATGCAGCTGTTAGTTTTGTTGCCTATAACAACAAGGACAACCACACAATAATAACGGCTTACACTGTAGACTCTTTGACAAGTCCAAGGCCCACCACACAGTTACCTTTCATCTAGTTTAGAAATTTGTCTGAGGATTTTGAGACATCTTGTTCTGGTCCTGAGGGGTGGGCCTGTTCATCTGCATGGTCTCACCTCCTAGCACAAACGTCACAGCAGAAGAAGAGACGTCCCCCTCACCCCACCAGACCATCAGCTGGCCAACTGTAGTGCTATTATAGTTCAAGCAAAGGCTAATTGTTGTTCACTTACAAAGGATCGCACAGTCCAAGTCTTTGGATGGTAATGCTGTGTCTTGTTACTGTAAGGGATATTATAGAGCAAGATGTGCCTCTTTGCATTTTTCTCTCACCTTTTATTGTAACTCAAAAGTTGACTTGATGACTGCTTACAGGGAAGTTTTTGAAAGACACTGGGAGGCGGTTTCAGTTTTTTTGCTTGACTGGATCAGTAGAGAAGATGATGACACTGCCAGTGGTTTTTGCACTCCTGTCCCTGTTCTGCTGGGTCTCCTTCTACTTCATCTTGTGTCATGTTAATGGATCCAGGAGCTCTGAGTGGAACTGTCGCCTCGTCACACTGGTGCACGGCATCCTTGCCGTCTGCATCACAACATACATAGGTTATGTGGATGGACCCTGGCCTTTCACTCATCCAGGTAGGAAACTTTCTAAGCTATTAAGATATTAATGATATAATTCAAATTTAAAAACGTTCACATTACAATAAATGCCTTAAAATAGATTCGTGTACCAAATAAACCACTTAAGTAATTTAAAACTATGAATTTCTCTATGCACTGCAGCTGAAAAGTATTTTAGTCCTCTTCTTAGCCTGAAATGAGTTTTTTTTTCCCAAGTTAATGATAAAGATTAAAACTAAATAAACAAAGTTACAGATGACTTTTTAATGTGTGATGTCATTTGATCTCTATGTTTCTTTACACTTTCTCAAAATAGCTAAAAGTGTGCACAGTTTAAAGTGCAACCCTTCAAGCTATTAACAAGCCCTCCAGCAGAGAGCAAATTATTTAACTATTGTCAGTGTCTGTCAGTGACAGAATATTTACATATGTGACTGCTTTAGGGGTTTCGTTGTTTTGTTTTTTTCTTGTAACTGCTGATAACTTTTTGAGAAAAAAAGGTGTTCACTTTAACCTATTTTGTTTGCCCCTGGGTACCAGGTACAAAGAACACCCCCCTGCAGATGGGCGCCTTGCTGGTGAGCCTGGGCTACTTTTTTTTCGACATGGCCTGGTGCGTGTATTTCCGCACAGAAGGACCCGTTATGCTGGCCCACCACACCATGAGCATCCTGGGAATCCTGCTGACCCTGTGGCTGGGGGAGTCTGGCATCGAAGGTTGCGCTGTACTCTTTGGCAGCGAAATTACCAACCCCCTACTGCAGACACGCTGGTTCCTCAAACAGACAGGACACTACAGGACAGTGCTAGGAGACATAGTGGACATCTCATTTGTGCTGCTGTTTGTCGTGATGCGAATCTTCGTGGGAGGCACAATGCTGTACTGTGAGCTGATCTCCCCAAGACCAAGATTCTTTATCAAGTGTGGGGGTGTGGCTATGTACGCTCTGTCCTGGGTGTTTATGGTGGACATTGTTCGATTTGCAATTCGGAAGAGTAAAAGCTGGCACAAAGAGCCTCGGGGCCAACAAGAACCAGTCACAGCTAATGGTTATGAGTTAAAGAAGGACTGATAGTTTTATGTCTTCTTAGGAAGGAAATTGAATTACACACTGTCTGAGCTTTTCAGTGAGACAATACAAACAAATAAAACTTTCTGTATGTTGAACTAAAATCAAAAGGGGATATTTCATTGTCACAGGTTTTAATGTTTTGAAATATCTATCTGTGTATTTGAATACTAATTTTATAGAATTTATTATAGTTGAATCCATGACAGATTAATGTGTCAAATGTGCAGTTAACAAACAACAAAACTACAAAACTATTTTGTTTATGCCACTGAGAACCAAAGCACTTTCTATAAACACATGAACCGATGTTGCTTTCAGTTTCACTGAACTGTGGCCTACCCTTGCAAGTTGTGCTGCTCAAAGGAAATCTTAAGTGCAAGCAGAGAGACAGTTTACGTTTAACGCCCCTGGTGCTTGTGAAACAGTTTTTGTTATTTCACAAAGCTGGAATGGTAGGATTATTTCAGAAAAACTTTGAGAAGATGTGAAAGGGATACTCAGGGAGATAAAGTCCAGAAAGTGCAAGTGAGTTCTAGAAAAATGTGTGAGATGTGTTGGATATATTTGTTAAATGTGATATATAAAATCTTTTAAGCTTTGGATTGCAGTCATACATGTTGTTTAGAAAATAAACACTATTTTATACTTTTAATGTAAATAAGAAGCACTCAGCAAGGCAGTTTTACGCTGGAGATGCTTTTATTTCACTTCTGCTTGAAATTCACATAAATATCTTCAAATGTCTTTTTTTAACTGAAGACAAAGACTTTTCCTTTGTACTTATTGTTCCCAATCAATTTGATGTAATAGAGCCACGATTCCAGAGGGTTTGTGATGTGAAATTTGAACATTAAATGTGATAACCATTAGTCATCTCTGTAACTAATGAAGCCTTAACTCAAGTGAGTATGTATAGGTGAGGAAAAGTTGATCTACAATGCTTATGTCTGCTTAGACCACACTGGAAGTAATTTTGTTTTGTTAAGAGAGTTACTGTTTTGTTTTTTTTGTATATTCAAAGACTTTGTTTATGTTCTTTGTGTGTCATTTTGACCATTTTTAATTTTTATCTGTGAGAAAATACTTCTTTATATTGTTGTAATTTGATTCCAACCTAAATCGTCCAAAAATGAACACATATTTCATCGTGAGATGGGGTGATGTTGACTTGTGGTACAAGGTGGTGTTATGATTTGTCCAACTCCTTGACTTCATCAGCTCTATGTTGAGTAACACCTAACTCCCAGCTTTTTTTCTTTTCAGATTTTGCATTTCTTTTGCTATTATAAACATGTATCTTTTTTTATTTAGATGTTTTTGACATCCCATCATCCCCTTATTTTGCTACTGAACATTTGATTAATATTTTGTGTTGCTTATATACAAGGTCTGTTCAATTACTCCACTTTTACTGTCAAGAGAAAAAGTAACTATAAAAACGTGTGTGCCTTAGTTTGTGAATGTGCTTTGCTAATTTATTTTTTGATTTCTTGTCTTGTGCTGTACTGAAAACCTTTCAACCTTTCTTGTAAAATTAGTGAAAAGCCACTTTCAGTCTTTGGCTGCCTTTTTAATGCCTGTGTGAATTGAAATAAAGATCTGATTGATTGTTTTTCCTGCAAATGAACAACTGTAATTGACATATTGCGTTAATGCTAAAATATAGATTGACTGAAAGGTCATAAATATACTGTCTACATGTACTGTCACTCTGTCGATGTACTCAAACTGCAGTCACCACTATTGTCCACATGATGGTGTCGTATGTCAATTCTAAATGACTAGTCAGTGTGGAAACGTGGAGAGTCATTTGGGAATGCTGATGTATAGACAGCAATACGGAAAAAGATTGTGTGGTTACACTAAAGTAGCATATTTCACTGTAAAGTCCAAGACAAATTAAAAACTTATATTATATTTCTTAACTTTGAAGCAGGCAAAGTTGTTGTGAGAGTAGCTTATTGTGCATCGTGTGAACAGTGTAGTGCAATATCTGGAGCTGCAAGAAGCAGAGGCAGATGCAAATATGACATTAAAAGCATTTAATATTAAAAGGTTCATAGGGGCTGTGTAAAAAGGTATTGCTGATTTTACATCCACTGCCTTTTAAAGGGTGGGCCATAAGTTTTGATACATAGGAAAAAAATAAACATTTTATGTTGAATAATCGTTTTTACTTTGTTCATGTGATTTATATGATTATTATTGTTTTGAAAACACATAGTAATATGTTTTCCACAGCTGATGAACTTGCATTATCATAGTAGTTGAAGATATGCTTGTAATGGCTTTGGTGATACATTCCTTGAGATGATTTATGTCTAGAATCTGTTAAAGCTCAGTGCAATCATGCAACTGCCACCTGACTTAGCCATCAGTATAATTTCAATGTGTTGCTCTTTTGTCAAATGCATCGTCTAGGGTATCTGAAACATAAAAATTATATATCATACATTTTAACTCATGGCTCATTCTGTACAATGTAAGTTCTGACACCAATGATGCTGTGGTCTGAGCACATCTCTTTTTCTGAGTTTGACTGAAATACATAAAAAATTAAATTGGCATTCACTAGTTTTAAAAGATTTTTAATTGAATCAATAAATTTAGACTGTACTGATTGGGGTGAATATTCATCCTAGTCTCACGATGCTGTACCTGCTTAACCGCTAAACTTATTGGGTACAATCACACTGTTAAAAGCGCTTAAGTGAGCAAGTATCTTATAAATGTGTTCTGTGTTGACTTCTGACACTTTGACACATACACTCAGCCTTTCTTTCAGGTTGTATCTCTACATGGGTTTTGGAGGTATCATACAGTAAGAGTATAATCTTGTTGGTGATGGACAAACACTAAGCGGTGTGCTGCAAATAGTGAACATAATGACTGCTGTCTCAGCCCCAGACAAACCACAGACAGACAGAAAGAGGGTCACAAAAACCTTTAAATAATAATACAACAGCACACATAATTGAATATAACCAACCACTGAGAGGAAAGTCCCTTTGGACATTTTCAAACATTTTAAGCTGTAAAAAAGTACATTTCTTAAAGTGGGTTCTGGACTTTTTTATATTCCAATGTTCATTATGGTTAAGTTGACAAGATTCAACTTTGCTACTAAACCTGAGACCTGAGTCTTTCTCTGGGTTGCATTTTTTATTCCTCCTTGCTATTTGGGATAGGCGAGACCTAATTAGTATAGATATTCAACTTGGTCTTTGTACATGAAGTTATGTTTTAGTGTTATTGGTTAGAAATTAGTTCTCAGTTACAAGTGTTTTTGTAAATAACTACACTGTTTCTTTCCACTGAAAGGGATTTGAAATTGTGGTATCACTAAAAGATGATACAGAAAGTGTCCCTAAATGTGGCGAATAGGTCAAAGTTTAAAAAAACTCAAGTGTTATGGGTCTGAGAGGCAGAAATGCAATGTACACATATGATGAGGTTGAAAGTGTTTCAATGCATATACAGTACAGGCCAAAAGTTTGGACACACTTTCTCATTCAATTTGCGTTTTCTTTACTTTTATGACTATTTACTGGACTGGTTGACCTTCATTTCTGAAAGTAATGGTGGCCACTTGTTTTTCTTTAGTTAGCTGATTGGGTCTTGCCATAATATGAATTTTAACAGTTGTCCAATAGGGCTGTCAGCTGTGTATTAACCTGACTTCTGCACAACACAACTGATGGTCACAACCCCATTGATAAAGCCAGAAATTCCACAAATTAACCCTGATAAGGCACAGCTGTGAAGAGAAAACCATTTCAGGTGACAACCTCTTGAAGAATGCCAAAAGTGTGCAAAGCAGTAATCAGAGTAAAGGGTGGTTATTTTGAAGAAACTAGAATATAAAAAATGTTTTCAGTTATTGCACATTGTTTTTGTTCAGTACATAACTCCATATGTGTTCATTCATAGTTTTGATGCATTCAGTGATTAAAAATAAATAAATAAAATGAATGAGAAAGTGTGTCCAAACTTTTGGCCTGTACTGTAAGTGAAAAATCTCACTCACTTGCTCTCTTGGTTTAAGGAGAGGTCTCAGTCTTTATGTCATGGAATAACAATTGGAACAGTTGTAGTTTCCTTTTAGAATCAGACACGAGTAATTCCACTGATTGATTGCCCATTTATTATGATACTTTGTTATAACTTCTGTAACTCTTTGACTCTGAAAAGAATAAGAGTGTTACTTTGATATGACGGTGATATTAGAATTTCAAGCAGAATGAGTAGACTTATTCCCCTCAGTATTTCTGGTTAGGATTATGGTTTTATTTTCAGCATCGTCCCCCAGCAGTGCCCTGAAACAAAATGAGTTTTCCTATCTCCCGGCGGAAGTGGTTAGTGGAAGCAGTGGGCTCCAACAGCTAGCTGGCTAGGGCGTCGCTAGCGGCAGAAAGTGGGATTTTTGGTACCTTTCCGCAACTAATGTTCCCGTACAAATAGCGTCTCGTTGTGAGAAAACCATCGCTTGATTTACGCTGTAAGTTTTACAGCGTCACGGTTGTTTTTTGCCGTTGTTTGTAGAGGACTGGTGTTACTTTCTGTCCCGTTAGCTGGCCACATAGCTAGCCTGCTCGCATCCACGGGAATTCTGCCGAGAAACGACTGAAATCTGGAAACATGGAGTCAGGGATCGCTGCGCTCAGCTAACCAACTCACTGGATTTTATTTCGAGGAGACTTTTCAGGAACTTAAAGCGGGGATTTATCGCAAGCGAGTCTACATTCATGTCTTGTTGTGTACATATTTTTCGGTCGTTCGCCGGCTCATTGTTGTGAACGGGAGTTTGCTTAGTTTGCACTCGTAACAAGAGCATACGAAGTTTTTTTTTTCTGCTGAAAGAGCTCATCTGTTTTGTTAGCTGGTAGCTCGCGAGATTCAACAGCTAGCATGTCCGTTAAAGGGGATTTCTAAGAAAAAAAAATAACGTCCTTTCTTTTTAATCGATCACCCCACCAGTTCTGTTTTTGTGTTTAACGTCGATACAACATTAGCTGCAGTTGAGTTGCTGGTGTGTAACACGGGTCGTTTAAACTCGGTATTGAGCGATTCTCATGGTCACGGGAGACTCGTCCCCACAGTCACAGACAGGCATTTCTGGGAGCAGGGAATACCAAATGGGACTGCAGGAATTTCCAGCATCTTTAAAGATCGTTTAAGATCCGAGGCCATTCAGCCGAGCTGGGGTGGTGGCAGACGGACTACATCGCTGCTGGGCCGAGGTGTCTGTTACATTGGAATACAGATTGTTTACACATTTCGCATCGGCGGAAACTGGGATGTGAACGCACAGGATTCACACAAGGAGTTCATACATGCATGATAACTTGTGCCAGCTGGAGCAGTGTATTTATTCTTGTTGCCAAAATATTATACTTTGCCGGAGTAGGATATCAACTGACTGTGCAGCTAATACAACAGAGGCCCGGTTAATTTTGAAGGTCTGCACTGTCGGCTGCACTGCTGTAACATTTTGACAAGCGTATTGGTGCACAGATAGAATCGAGGCAGTATTTTTGTTTCCTGGACGTGCCAGCTGTGCACTACAATTAATTTATTCCCTACAACACCAGTCCCTAAATCCTTGCTTACTTCAGACGAATGCCAGAGAAGGACGCGCCACTAAATCGCCTCATCACACTCTGGAAAATGGTAATCGGATATAATATGCTGCAAATCTAGATCCGGAAGCCCAATGAGTGACACACAGTCCAGCTTCACTGACAGGTACAGTATACATGCACGTTTTTATTCCCTTAATGCTCTGTCTATTCTCCGCATGTGCTGTAATATGTCATAGTTTCATGATTTAGTTATGAGGAGGATATGAGTCTGAACCTGTTTGATGAAAACATCTTTGACATGCTCAAAGCAAAGCACTTCTTTGTGGTGATGTGCTCAGTAATAACTGGTTTATACAATCTAATTACCAAGGAAGCACATCAGATCTATATGGAAACTCTGCTGATCTCAGCATGGGTAATGGAGTCCTCTGCAGACAGTAAAGTACTACTTGTCCATAAAGTGAGAAGGCCACTGCCACTCTCTGTCTGTCTGTCTGTCTGTCTGTGTAACTGTGTGAGGCCACAGCCGCCCTATGATCCCTGCACACCTTTCAACATCACTATTACCTCTAAGCCTTTAAAGCTAACCTTCTCCTACACCTATTAAAACAATCTCTGGATTTAGAAAATGCCTTGGGTTTCGTTAAGTAATCATCTTATCCATGGCATCTGTTACCTTAAACTCAAAGGTTGGACACCGTTGCCAACACCAGCTGCCTATGTAGTCATAGCCTGAAGATCAAGCTTAATAGAGGGAAGGGATCAGTATGTCCCATCCTTAATCCAGTCTTCTGTTATTACATCATTATAAGCATGAATTCCACTTTGTTTGTGTTCCTGGAGAATAAAGAGGTTTCTATCCTCAGTTTGACGTACTCTAGCAGTGAAACAGAGAAGTGAGGCTGCTTGATTACATCACGGGCTGTCCCACCTGAATCTCACATACCTGCAAAGAGAGTGGGCCAATACATGGGAATGTGGTTGGTGGATTTTTGGGGCAGTAGGAAGCTTTACTACACAGGTTGGGATCTAAATTATCCTTATGGGCTGGGGCATAAGCTAGAGGCTAAAGCCCAACCCCATTTTACATGACCCCCCTCCCCCACTGCAATGGTGGCAACAGTCGCTGGCACCAACTGCTACTGTGGTGCTCTTGATTTTATATCTTTGGAGGCAGCATTAACACAGTTTTTGGCATGACACTATCACAGGAACCGTCATGGTTAGTTTCATGTTTCTAAGCTCAAATTAGAAATATTACCAGTGCAGCAGGACATTACTTGGGATGGTAGTTGTTGACATTTAAACTGCATTTGAAAACCCTGATTGCTGTAATCATGAGCGAGACATCTAATGGTATCATAAGATATAGTACCAAGAACTGCTTCTCAACAAGAAAGTTTGATACAATGCTTCATATCATGTGTGCCATCATCTTTTCTGTTTCTGGGTTTACGTATGTGGAGTGAGCTCTTCGTGGTCACACAGGATTTGTGTCTTAAAAGTCACAATTTTCTTCACAACCAGACATTTTTCAGGCCATCATTTTTGTGCAAAACAAAAAACAGAAGCAAATTAATATGCAACAGCATGTAGAGTTTACAAGCAGCTAGCTCTGCACTTTTTCATCAAAATTTTGGCTTATTATCTGGATGATTAATAGGACCGCAGAAGTATTTATGGTTGTTTACCCCGGACTGATTATAAGTTTTTAATTGGTTAATCGTGTGTTGTGAGTCACTCCCTCTGCATCCTTTGGTCCATCGAACATTTCCCTGTCCTTTCTTCCTCCCCCTCTGCTCTGTGTAATGTTGTGCATTTTGTTTTCCTCTGCTGGCTATGGTAAGAGCATGCTTCCAACATCTATTGGGGTTGGGCCGCCAGCCGATGGGTTAGTTTAGTGTGCTGTTAGCTCTTTGTCATAGAGTTCTGCTGATCTCCACGTTTTTCCCACCCTCCCTCTTTGAGGCCCTCCCGGGAAGTGGTGCTGATGACATCACTAATAGTAAACAATAGCTTTTAGAGGGAGCAAACTGGCTGGATGCTCCTATACAAGTCAGTGTGGGTCAGGTAGCTATTGGGAGGCTGTGTTTGCCCTCTCCGTTTCTTAAAAAAAGTTGTCTCTAACCCAAACTGTAATCAACAAGTTTTAATCCACTGATTCATAGTTGGCCTACTTGTTGATTGTGTTATACTTTGGGTAATTTTGCTAAGAAGTTTTAATGCACATTACGGCTTCACAGTCTAGGGTGATACAGCTTCAACATCTGAGCATCTACATTTCCCTTAACTTTAGTTTAAAAAGTTCATACAAATTGAAATTGTTGTCACTTGGTTTAATGTCAGTGGACTTGTACAGCAACCTTGTCAACACCAAGTGATATTAGCAACACTGATGTTTGTCTAACTGTTATTGATTTAGTTTCCTCCTGTTAGATCTTTGTGAGCACTCCTGGCAGCTGACTCCATTTGTATGTGTCTCTTGTGTTTGACATCTTTCTCTCTCTCTCTCTCTCTCTCTCTCTCTCTCTCTCTGATAGTGCAGTATGCCTCTACTATATCTAGCCAGTATTGATGCAGGGGAAGCTTTGTCAGCTGCTCTGAGCTGTGCATTATGAGGATCGAGAAGTCATTTAAAGCTCCAATCAAAGGTGCACATGCAGAATGGTGCTTTCTGTTTTTCGCTGCCCAGAAGATAAATTGAAATTTCACAAATTGAAGTCAAAGCACATCGCTGGAATTGATCCATCTGCAAATATGATATAAGTGCAAATAATTATATATATATAAAACATTACAATTTACTTTCTTTGCGTTGTCAACCATTGGTCAAACATAAATTATCTTATCACATTGGGCTCGAGGATTATAAAATGGATGTTATCCAAAACAACTGTTGTTATTTATTTCTTTACCTTAAAAAAAAAACTTACTTTGCAGTTTTGGTTCTTTGAGTGAAGGTTCTTGGTGCATTACAATCTGGCCAACCCTCCATCGATGGAACTTGAGTTACTTTCCCCGAGTCAGTGATTTTTATGACGGTAAAATAATCACACTTTCTCTTCCCGATGTAAGTCAAGAGTCGAGACAAATCTATCTGAATAATTGTTATGATAGCTGTGGGCCTTTCTTTTCCTCCAAAAATCTTTGTTACTGCATTATTAGGCTAGCAGGAATTTCTCATCTATCAGATTTGCAAGTTAATGTTATTTTATTACTTAAGGGTAGTTCTTTGCTCAGAGTATTTTCTAGGTTGTTTGTAAACAGTGACCTGTTTTCAATAGGTGAAAAATCTAGATTAAAGCAGACTACTTTAACAACCAGATCCTATTACTACAGAGCCATTCTTTGATTTTACATCCAAAATGCAGTTTGGCATCTTCCTCCTGTTATGGAAAGGTCTGTCCTGACTTTTGAACTGTGTACTGACAGCATATCAGCAGTGCTTCTGCTTTCTGGTGTGGAGGATATGGCTTCCATGATTTCCATTAAGACTGTCAGATTTTGATTTGTCAGACCACAGGAAAGCTTTCCACTTTCCTCAATCTTCCTTTAAATGGACTGTTAGGACTTTGTAAGTGATCTTGAAAAAGTCTCATCTCTTGATACATGCCTGATTATAATCTACAACTTATAATGAGAGTGTCAGTGCAAAAGTGGTTTATTTCTGAGACTAATTCCAAGCTTACTGATTCAGGTGGATTGGACCGGGTTGATTTATGGCACGCGGAAGTCTCGATGACACCACACTTTTAATGGAGTTAGCTGTAATAAGAGAAATCTGTGTGTTTCCCAGTTAAGAACTACTTCTGTGATTATTTGTTTTGTATTACTGTTGGAAATTTGAGCTGGATTGTCTGACAGACACTGAACAGAAAAAAGCTCAAAGGGAGAGTGATAGAGCATGGGCTGAAGCCTAAAACACGGGCAAAGCTGTTGGTGATAATGTTCATTTCAACCCACATGCAGCAGTTACACTGCAGTGATCTGTTTAAACATGAGAGTAAGGACTGTGAGTACCTCTTTGCTTTGTGTCCACAGTTATGTACACAGTTGTTGAAAGACAACAAAGAAAAGTTGGTTATAGAGAAGATCTGCACTCTATTCATTTTTCCCAAAGCAAAACAAAACAAACATCTTGGTTGATCACAACAGTGGGGATCAAGGGCAGATGGGACGCATAGTCTTTATCATTAGTGCTAACACTAGCTTTTTCAGAAATTTCTCACAGCTACTTCAACAATCGTAGACATTTTGGATAATGTTGAGATATAGTCAACTTTAATCTCAGCCTTGATAAAACAGCTGATCCTAACTTTGCAGTGTCTTTTTTTAACAGCCATGTCAGTGATCTGTTGCAAAATAATGTAATTGGTTGAGTTATTTTTTTCTCCAGGTGAGAATTTTTTAGCATTATGCAACTCTTTCAGTATTTCCTCATCAGTTTCAACATTTGATCTTTTGTTTTTGCACTGTCTCAGATGGTTGCAGGTTCTTGTGCAAACCATCAAGTTCTGATTTAATTTACACAGCATCCCATTCTTTATGGAAGTATGGTTGTAGAGTTTTCACGTGACAGAAACATTTACACTTTATCTGTAAAATACTGTTCATGCAACCTATGAGAGATCCTTGCAATGGCAGAATGCCTTGCCCAAGTGTGGTGGAAGTGTAAATGGACTACCAGCGAAGCAAGAGCACCTTTGAAGTTATGCAATAAATCCTAGTTTTAATACGAAGTAGCATTTTAAAATTTGCTTAACATTTAGTTCAAGGGATCTGGTTTCTATTCCTTGGTTGATTTAGAGGTTTTGCAAAGATGGGGTGATGTAAAGTGAGCAGGTTGTTATGTAAGTTATAAAGTAAAGTTAGTCATTGGTTATAACAAAGAGAATCCTGACAGGGTGAGTCAAGACTCTCTTAACCATGGATTACTGTTTTACCCTCCCTAAAGGTATTCTAATTGACACAACCATTAGCTAACTGAGTGATCCAGTTTGTTACCTGGCTACCTATTAAATATACAACCATGTTGATGCTAAGTCCTGATATGAAGACGATATTATTGATTTGAAATGAGCTCCTCATTTTTAATGGTTAGTGGTGCTTCAAAGGCCATGGTGAATTAACACTCAACTCAACTCAACATTTTCTTTCAAGGTAAAATCTTGACAACTTTCTGCAGTTAAATTATATTAAACATAACATTTTTGTTAGGCCAAAAGAGCTGCATTTTTTCCTTTTCCCTATAACTTTAATGTTTGGTGTTTGCTTTGTGCAAGCTTTCTTCAATTTGGCCAGCATCTCTCAAATTAGCTGCTTGTGCATCCTTAATGGTGCGCTCTGAACTTGCGTTAAAGAGGTGTTAAGTGCCCCAACCTCTCCTGCCCGTTTCTTTGTTTTCCCCAGTTTAAACAAATAAATGTCAAATGAACCAGACATTTTTTTAGCAGATTGACGTGGGATTAACTATTCAGAATCAAGTTTTCAACAGCTGTATTGAAACTAGGGTTGTAGTAATCAAAATAAGTACTTTGTCAACAAATATTACTCTCTTGCATCTACCAATGGATTGGCCAGTGCATCCTGGCTGGTCCTCTAAACGAATAGATTTGTATCATTTCCACAAATAAAGTATCGACTTAAATACATTTTAAATGATCACATGTGAATGGGGCACCTAATTATTGACATCGGACACTGTGATAATTAAATACTCTTCAGTTTGTTGGATGGTGGACAGCTCTGGTACCTTCGATCCATTGTTCCATGGTGCAGTAACATATTCACACGCACATTTAATTACAGTCTTATCAGACTCAAAACTCTGTGGCACTGTGGCTGTGACCTTGTATGATTTCTTCCATATTGCCTTTAAAAAAAGCACAATGACTCCACGTCTCCACCTCAGTTTTGGTTAAAGTAGTCACACTTATTTGCCTTTGTTGTGTTGAAACCACATCTCTCCACTTTCTTTCTGTTGGGATTTTGGCATTGGTATCCGATCATCGCAAAATAGTTTTTTCATTGATTTTTTTAAAACATCATTAATTTTTTAAAGAACACACTTTTTGATGAAAGTCACACATTTTTTCAGAAAAATGTTTAGTAACCAGCAGTTCAAGAAAACTGATCCAAGTCTATTAAACATATTCAATAACAGGATTGGTGCTTTGCTGTTTTGACTTTGTGATGGTTTGGATGATCCAGAAGCACTTTGTAGCAGGTCAAAGTGTTGCAAAGGGGTGTGCCTGCAAACTATTTGTAGCAGACTGGCTGACTATACTTGTTTACAGTTGTTCTTACCCAAAGCCAGACAAAATATTTACACCAAGCCATTATTTCATTGTTTTTCAAGAAATGGTACAGACCTTACTACTAACTTCTTATTTTGACACAGTGTCGATCATTGAGTAATTATGTGCCTCTTATCATTAGTCTTGTCTTGATTGAGGGATTTTAAAGTCCAGTTGCTTTTAAAAATCTTTCTAGCTAACTACATGGCTGATAAAACAGGAATAGAGAAGAAAAGGTTTAAATTAATATATTTAAGCAGTTTTAATTATCATCAAAGCTGGTTTCAAACATCACTCAAATGGCACACAGTAGGTCTCCCTCCCACCCTTATAAACAATGGATTAAGCTCTCCTTTCCGATGAAAGCAACGTGGGATTGTATCCAACCAATGAAATTTTGGTTGGATGAGAGCTCATCGACCAACTAATCAACTAACTGACTGGAGGGGGTCCGCCTTAATAGTATTAGATGCTATGCTGAACATCTGTCATCACTGCAACTAGCTACAGATACATTCAGAGAGAACACCAGTCAAATCCCAATCAGCTTTGCCCTACATCCTGTTATCCCAGAAACACTCCCACATCCCATATCAAACACTGACACCACCCTCTCAATATTGTGAATTGTTGTATAAAAGGCCGGCACTAATTGAATGATGCGCCATCCTCCCAGGTAACCATTTCCCCTCATGCCACCCTGAAGTAATTTTGCTGACAGTGATGCATTAAACGCAATGCTCTGGAAATACGTTTTGTTATTGATGTCGTGGTCGCATTTTGCTATCCTCTGTGTTCTTCAAGAGGAAAAAACACTGCTGAGTTTTCTAATTTCATCCCATAAATGCCCCAAAAAGCCAGAGCTTTTTACCTGTTTGTGCTGCCAGACATGAATTGAACGGTCTGTTTGAAAGTACAGATTTGATTATTCAGATTGAATGATACAAAGAACCCCATGAAAGGAGTATGAAAACAAGGCAGCACAAGCATCCTACAGCATAGACTGAGATCATGAGGACCTGTGGTATGAAGAAGTAAAAAAGGAATGAGAAACAGTGCAAAAGGCAAAAACAGCATACATAGAACAGTTGATAAATCAATAAAGGAAGGTTAGGATAATAGTAGTAAAAGACACAAGTTAAAATAAGAAAAAAGACTGACTAAAATGTTTGGTTTATTGAAGTGAAGTGGTAGAAATGTTTTAAAAAAGTAATTATGAATAGATATGATTCAGTATGTTAAAACAGTCATTAGATATTGGAAGAATAAAAACTGAGACAAAGAACAGTGTGTTTCTAGAAGGGATATAAAAGATGAAAGACAAAACAACAACCTCAGTCATCACTCTATCATTATTTTGATAAGCTTGGCTCTTTTTCAATCAGCTGATTGTTATAGAGAAAAGAAGCACTTCTTCATTTTGTAAGGGCTTAAATGACTTAAATGCACACATGGATGGAAGAGAAAAGGAGATGCCAGGGAGGAAAAGAATCAGGCTAGGCCCCAGGGGTGGTGATGTCGTAGAAGTAGGTGAAGTCTCGGGTTGAAGCAGGGGCTCTGACAAAGTGCAAAGGAGGGAGTTGGGGGGTCTTTCACCCAGCCGCTGTGATGCTGATGCTTGTAGACACCCTCTTCAATCCTGCCCCGTTAGCCAAGAGAGCTTCAGGGCCCGAACATTACTTTCACTCCACAAAAGACAGGATCACTACAATGGAGGGGAAAAAGGGGACAAAGCTTAGTGAGAGAGAGAGAGGGAGAGGTAGAGAGAAAGAGAGCTGTCTTGCCCCAGTGTCATGTCCCCACATGTCCATGTAAGGGTTTTGTTGCAATGAACCAGGCCTTCAAGCTAAGTGTAGCACTTGAAGGGAAATGATGTTCTGCAGGCTGCATACTGGACAGTAGATCGGATGCTGGTGATTTATCTTGTGTTTATACTTGAGTGTACATGTTCTTAGTACTCATTGATAATCCACATAGAAATAGATATTTGGTGGTTCAAGATGCATCTCCACTAGAGCTGATTGAATGTGATTTATGTTGTATGTTAAAACTCCTCAGTCCCAGAGGTCCTAGGATGGGGATGCCCTTATTGAATCCTGTCTCTGTGCGTCTGAGGGTTTTTTTCTGAAGAGAGCAAGACCAGCAACCTGCTGCCGCTGCACAGTGATTTATCTTTCACTGGTTGTATCCAAAATCACTCACTCATTCCCTACTCCTTCCTCACTATATAGTGAACCAAACGAGTTGACTATATAGTCCACTCACTCAACAAAATTAAAACAGCACAACTAATATCATAATCAGCCTATTTTTCCACAACTATCAATTATGATACTTTGCACAGGATAAGTAATGGGAGGAGACTTCTGGTAATTTTAGAATTACCTTCAGATGTTGGTTTTTGAGATTATTGAGGACTGTAAGTACCTTTATGTCACTGACGTCGCTGATTAAAAAACTCTGCATGGATCCACTGTGCTTTAGTGGCAGCACCTTACTCCTGAAAGAAGATGACCACATCCAGCTTCAGTCAAACAAGGTTCTTTTAAACTCCTGGATACATTTAGTTATCTTAGAACTTCAGAGCTACCACACAAAGTATCAGTTATTTATTGATTGACTCTTTATTTATTAACCCCCTCCCCAAAACCATCATCTGATGTGGCTGTTTCAAGACGCTTTTTTGTGAAACCTTTATCACTTAACGGCTTCTCCAAAAGATATCTCCTGATATCAATATTACATGCAAATGATTAATTTTTCTGATCGTGATCCCATCTTTTAGCCATTTCTTTGTTTGAACCCCAATGCATGATGGTATATATTATTCATATAGTGAACATCAGTCATACGCATAGACTGTATAAAACATGGACGTAGTCTCCGTGACGTCACCCGTCTGTTACTGGAGCCCTGTTTTGAAGCAAAATGGCGGGGGCGCAGCCAGGAATTGGTGCGAGTGACAGGTGCCCAAACTCACACCTATTGAGCACCCGTCAGTCACGTGATCTGAGCTGTGGCTCTGATTGGGCAAGATCTTGATCTTAATATCTTCCAAACGGCTGAGTTCGGAAAAAATGGACCCCCCTTACAGTGTGTGCCGTTAGCGAATTAAGCGATACAGACGGGAGACAGAGTTTGTACCAGGCTTTAAATACGCTCATTTCGGCTCTGAAAACGGCCTTTTTTCCGTTCATTTGTACGTGACTTCCAGTACTTCCGGAGCCAGCCTCAAGTGGTCACTGGAGGAACAGCAGCTTTTTAGCACTTCTGTGTTGTCTCATTTTTTCAGACTGGAGGTTGCCGCTTGGTCATATGCTACTTTTCAAAATGTATTATGGAATACATTGAGTGGACAATGTAGGGTATGGCCATGCTCACTCAAAAGTTGGACAGCGCTACAAAATGGCTGAACTACTGCATAGTCCACAGAGAGTGATTTCGGATACAGCCACCGTCTCATTTTACTGATTCAAGACGCTCTTTACTGATTCAACACCCTCCTCTTTCTCAACAGATTCTGTCACCAACCTGCAGACACATTGACTTAAAACTTCTCTGAAAAAGCAGAACACAAAGAGATGAAATGAGAAATGAGGAAGAGAGAGTTGAGGCAAGGCCAAACATCTTCATGTTTTCCCTTAGTGATGAATCACTCAGTGATATTTCAAGTGTCATTCTGCATTCAACAAGCTAGATTTATTTTAAGAGGTTAGAGAAACAGATGGAACATTTTATAGCATTGGAGAGGATGAGGTAGCAGTTATGTGCTTTTGCTGCAAGTTACATCAGCTTTAATACTGTCTTGAGTCTGCGTCTTTAAGCCTTTAATTCATCCCAGAGATTTTATAGGATACTTAACCATACGCAGACTAATTCAGAGGGTTGATCTGTCCCTGGTAGAGCCATTTACATACCTTCCATTATGAGTTACCTGTTTAACTGCTCACCAGGACAGTGTCCCTAACCCGGACTTAAAAGAAAGACTTCTGTACTGTCTTTCAGTCTGGAGTAGCTCTTTCAGACATTCTCAGGTTGGGTTTCAGGGCTCATGACCAGCAGCAGTGTGAACTGTGTAGCACGTGGAACCACCTCTTTTCCTTTCCCAGCCCTGGAGGACAGCAGACAGCATAGCGTGAAGAAATGTCTATCCCCCAGCCCTCATGTCAGGAATCCTGATGAGGTTTATTGGGGCAGAAAGGGCACTGTTTTCCCCCTGAGGCTGTAGCTTGAGCTCTAGAGCTATTGCTCTTGTCTCTCTTAACACACCACACCTCTCCCTCCCTCCCTCTCTGTCTCTCTCTGTCTGTTTCACACAGTTAACGCTCTCTGTCTTTAAATCCATGTCTCACTAGGTCTCAGTGGAACATGGATACAGTTCAGAGGTTACAAGAAGAAACATCTGACATCACTGTGTTTGATATTAGAGTAGTCCCTGAAGCAGAAGGTAGTTTATAGAAGGAGTATCACTGCGTGGGTGTGAACTGCTTCTCTTTCAGTGGCAGGGAGCAGAAAGCTGTGACGTCATACTGGCTCTGTGTTTGTATGTGCAGTGTGCACCCACAATGTGTGACTCAGGTATATAGATTAGATAACAAGCAGTCAGTGTTTCTGTGTTTCTGTGTGTGTGTGTGTGTGTGTGTGTGTGTGTGTGTGTGTGTGTTCTCTCCTATTGGCAGGCTGCAGGCATGAATCAGGCTTTTCAAGAGACTGTATCATTACACCATTCAGATAGAATCACAGAGCACTTTTTGAGATGGAAATGAATGGCTGGCTGAGAAGTGAAGACACTGTCAGTTCCATAGGGTGCTTCGCCGGCCGGTGGCATGACTCAGCACGAAACCCAGCTGAGGACACTGTGCTCCTGCCACCACCACTGCAGTTTCACTTCATTTCTGCCATGTTTTTCCGTACCGATCGTACATTTGAGGATGTTTTTGCAGCGTGTGAGATTCACCTCCTGGAATGAAACACACCTTAGTCAGATCTGTGCAGCCTGAAGGCACCTCCCAAAACGCTCCAATCCTGTCCTAGTTTCAGACAAACCCAACCTCCTGAGTCCTCACAGCACCTGTGTTGCTTTGTTTTGAGTGGGAGATTTCAGATTGTTACTGCATCTCTTTCTAGTTCCAACAGCTGCATTTTCTGACAGAAAAAAACACTCTTTACCATCAAGCATGCATTCACAAAAGAACCAATAGCTATTACTTTTTCCCTTGGTTCGTTACAATAGCTTGTTTTCAGTTACCTAAAAGTGAAGTCACTGTATCAGCTTTTACAGATTGAGAGAGGAACCAAGAATAACTTGAAGTGCTTCCTGTGAATCTTGCACGAGTTGGTTTAGTTCCTTATTGTTCACTGTTTTCCTTCCTCTTCAGTCTGGGAGATCCTTTCACAGAAATGGCCGTGTGTCAGAGTCCTGCTCCCTCAGGGCTGTTTGTCCCTCCCTCCTTCACTGCTTTTTCTCTCCCCACGCTCTGGTCTGCTCTGGTCCCGGCCTCTCTCGTCTTGCTGCCACTGTTGCAGCAGTTGGCCCAGCTCTGCCACAGTTTTCCATCAAAACACCAAACCTCAATGGAGCATTCAAGCCCAGGCCCGCTCCAGTGCTGCCCCTCCCTCCTATCCCACCCTGTTCTGACTCTGCCTTCTTTCTCCCTTTCTCACTGCTTGTGAATTTAATGGCCCCATCCAGGAAGAGGTCCTCCCCAGACTTTTATAGCTGGAACTGAGGAATTGAATGAGTCTACTTCTGCTACATCTTGAGACTGGACATATCAAATCTACATTAGAGGCGTCAGTTGTTGCTCTTGCGCTAAACAACAACTGCAACTCATGATGGTCATGAATTATTTAGTACAGAAATAGCAAAAAAAAAATAGCCATCTCAAAGTTCTAACAAACTTTTGACAATTGCTTTTTTTTGTTGACCTTTAAGGCCAAATATTAAACTTTACTCTCATTCGAAATTTCACAATTTTCACATATGACATTTATAGAACTTTGGCTGAGAAGTAATGGATGTTATGAATAGTGCTGTATTATTGTCCAGCCGATTTAGTATTTTTCAGCATCACCAGAATCATAATACCTGCAACAAGCAACAAGTGCATGTCTACATGCAACATTTTTTTGTTTTTATGGGAAGAAGGCTGTCACAACCTACTGTTTAGATCACAGATTAAAAAATGAATTAAGATACATTGTTTGTTCTCATCACTAGAGTATTTTTCAGGGATATTCTGAGAGCATTCTGGTGGGCCAATGTTGCCCACAGGCTGCCAGTGGACATTCATTGGTTTAAATCATCTTTGGGAACAGTTAAGTACTGTTGTCCACTGGGCAGAAAATTTACTGCTGATGTGGAGCCGTTATTGTAGTTTAATAGTGATGATACCATTTACTTCTGTGAGTTACAGCTGTGCATTCGTGAGACATGTCACGAACACTGAAGACAAATGTTGCCCTGGAAGTGAATTCCTCCAAAATAGCCATGAACAGAGAAAATTACCAGCCAAAATGTATGGCTACTGCAATAAACATGTCCATTCAGAACTTTTTGCTGTCCCTGTAAACAATGCTTCATTCACTAAAGGCATCTTCAAATACATACCTGTAGTGTTTCTACCATGGAGGCATGTATGACTTCTTACAGCCACGAGCCTGAGCTGAGGCAAATTGAAGCCTGTTCAGCTCCCTGCTTAAATATGACAGTAACTTATTTTGGACAGTAAATCTAGGGTGATGGTTAAAGAATGCATGCTTTCTTCACAATGTGATTGACAAAAGAACCATGACAAGGTGGCGTATTCCCTCCAAATGCCACAAGAACAAAAGATGCTCACAAGATGTTAAAAATTTTGGTTAACATCTTTGGTTTCAAGATGCGACTGTTTATTTTTATGACTTTTCATATTAAATTGCTGATCAGAAAAGTCATGATTTCTATCAGAGCAAAAGGGTTTAAGTGATTCTCTTTTCAGACTGCCTCCATAAAACTGTATGATCAGCCTCACTGATTCTCCTCATAGGCTGCAAAATTACACACACACACAGAGCAGTGATGCATGTTACTGCAGTGGAGACACTTGCAAAGACAATTTGTGTTCGTGGCTGTTCGACTTGTGTGTGCAGCTCTTTAAAATCCTCCTTTATGAATCTTGTTGGCTCATCTATGAATCTCATCTTTGTCATCTATAGCTGTTAAAGGTAAAGGAAAGAATTACAATTAGAATGATGACCGATAAATGCACCTGAGGAGATAAATATATTCTATCTCTAGTTTTATCATCAGTAAGTCAGTAGAAGGTTGTCTGACCAACCTGTTGCTGTTTCTCTCTTTGTACATGTGCATTTATTTTTAGTGCTTTCACATAAACTGGCCCTCATGATGTTAGATTTCATCTGACACTGTAGCTCACAAACGTGCTGGTAACTTAAGTCCTGCGGCATTGTTTGGGTCTGTTGTATTTTTCAGTGCCTTTAAATATTGTGTTCTCCAAAAAAAAAAGCTGTTATTTCTGCCTCTCACAGTTACTTTGTATAAAAGTTTGATAACCCATGGTAAAAAATGTATCATGCTCGATTTCTGTCTTGATTGTAGTATTCTTCTAAAACTGTTGCTGTTAAAACTAAACCATTTGAAGTATTTGACGTTAATTGATGTACAAATGATTAAACTTAGCCTAATAAGAATCAGTCCCTTACCCTGAAGGGCAAGTTCTGTTGAGAGTATGCAGTTACACTTTCTTTCTTAGATGCTTCCAATGCGTGCCATCTTTAGATTGTTTTTAGTTGTTGTGCTCAAATACCGGTAGGTCATTTTTTTTTGCACCTTTTCCTTGAGTCTTTGTCACACCCAATTAAGTGTGTTTGCCGCAAGAATCAAAGTGACAACTGCAGTGTTCACCCAAGCTGCAAAATGTTCCCAGAGAGAAACTTCCTATTTCAGTTATCCTGAACCTGCCAGTGATTCAACACTAATTAAAGCTGCAAGCGGCAACAAACGGGCCCTCACCTCGGTGCACCCATCAGGGCATGACACTGCTGCTGCATGTGAATAAAGACCTGCCATAGTAAAAACCATGTATGTAGATGAGCCCTACAGCGAGCATACATGGGTAATTTTAACTTAAGAGTACGTTGCAGTATTGCTTTTGACCAAAAGGCATGGCTGGGACTGTGAGATATACATAATATATATATATATATATATATAACACTCTCAGTAACGCGGGTAAGAGCAGGGGTGGATTTAGGATTGAAGAAGATCCAGGGCCTAGCCCAGATGAATAATGGATGTTTTTAGCATGTGCAAAAAAACAAAACAAAAAGATGGTGTTTTTTCTTAAAATGATCCAGCATCTCAACTTCAAATCACCTTAAAGTAGATGATGTGCATGGCTTATTCATGGCAACAAATACCAACAGTATCATTTGAAATCAGCTGCTGGTTAAAGTCACCTTAGATCACTGGCCATTGGACTATGCCTCACATCCACAAAAAATGGGAAATATGAAACAAGAGGGCTGCTAAGTTTGACTACAATCAATTTATAGAAAATGCATCTTACTCTGTCATGTGATCCTGGCTGGCACCCTGCTGTCTTTTCCTTTTTTTTCTTCTTTCTTACCTTGATTTCATCTTATGTCATCTTGGTTTCTGCACAAGATTAATGATGTATAGTTTTATGATACATCTGTGTATACTTACTCCATGTGTAACTCGCTGTGTTTACTGGCTATAACGCTACTTTTTCACCTGTTACTCGGTCATCCAGAGAGCAGCATCACCATCTCTGTTGTTCACTTTTTTTATGGTTATTATCCAAACTTGTTTGGATTCTTCCCATTTGACCACTTATGTAACATTATCTTGCTATCATACACTTTTTTGGCACCACAACTTAAATGAAAGTGAGCTAACATTTAACTAGCAAAGTAATTTTAAATACTTTTCAAGTAAGATTTACAAACCTTGAATCGTCACCAGTTTCATCACAGCTAGTGTTGTCATTCTGTGGGGTTACTATATGGCAGAAAAAACTTCCCAATATTCATTTTTACATCAGTCATCCCATGCGAGCAGCTCAGGCAGGTGCAGTTTGCAAGCTGCTGAAGCGCTTCTTCTTCAGGGGAGGCTCAGGCAAGATGTACAGGGGCTACACAGCTGCTGCCTCTCCATTGGACTTCAGTATCACTCATTACTTTCGAGAGGCGCAACTGAAAGGCTGTGGGTCAGCTGATGGTGCTCTTCACTGGCTTGCTCCGGCCAGTTCAAGTATTGCCTTGAAAAATCGACACAAAACCACATCTTTTCACACCTTCAGTGTTACAAAAAAATCCACAATTTGAAAAGAGGTTTTTGTTTTTTAGGTCTTGACATGATAGTTTCACCTAAAACTTTTCAAGCCTGTAACTCAAAGGGTGCTCTGGAGCACATATGGGCACAAACACTGGATTCATAAATTTTTTGTCTTGGCTGGATTTTGTGGTTAGGTGCATTTGTGTTTATCTCAAGATTGATATCATTCGTCTGACAAATGTTTGGAATATTTTTCATTGGGCTAATAATGGGGTTGCCACCATTCCTAGTCACTATATTATTTTGATCCACGGCTGCAATTTTCTCCCCCCCATAGTGAATCTGGTTGTTCATTTAATTATTTTTTTGTATCTTTGGGTAAAAAAATCTGCACAGTGAAAGAAAAACGCTTAGAATTTATCATCACTTCTCCGTGAATTAGTTTGTCGTGTAGAACTTTTTTGAAACATCAAGTTGACGTACTGTACAATTTCTGATAAATGACTCATAGATCATAGTTCAGGATTATAGACAGCCTGCATCATCATCCAGCCCACAGAATTTGCTTTGCTTGTCACGTTTTCACTTGTTCCTGTACAATCAACCAAGAACAACATCTGCCTACTCATTTTTACCAACCCTGCATGTTTGCATCATACACATGTCCCAGCTCAGTGTGTGTGTTTATGTGCTGACTTTTCCATCTCTCCAAGTTAGAGGTTTCTTAGGGAGTGTGCTACTTAAAGCTTGGTTTTTTTTTTCCTGCTGGAAGCTCTGGAACTTATTACAGTCTGAGGCATTTTCATAAACGGGCCATTCAGCTGCCCCTGCACGGCTCTGAATGGGACACACTGTCGCCAGGAGAAAGAGTTAATGTGGGCTAGTTAGTCGTGAGACCTCCCTATTACAGACGTCTGGTGTTCAGAAATGAGTAGTTATTTGTTCCTATGTTTTGTATTTCACTGAGCATTTACATTTTCAAGACTATCAGTTACATTTTGTGTTTCATCCTTTTCTTTTTTTTCTGTTTTTTTTTTCCATTTCTGCACAAATTTTGGAAGCATTAAACAACTTAAATGAAATGTATCCCCTTATTTTGGTGGTTTGATGGCCTGATAACAGTAGAATAGATTTTTTTAGATGAGTTCCCTAACTCCACTGCAAAAACTGAACTCTAACCAAGTCACTATGTCTTATTTGTATGAAGATTTGTCTTATTATTCTTGATTTGAGCCACATTCCACTGACAAGTCCAGGAAAAATGTCTTATTTCAAGTTATTTAAAGACAAAAATGATGCCTGAATATCTTGTAACAAGTAAAAAAATATGAGACAAGACACATTTGCTCATCAAGTTTCTTGAAATAAGTAAGATATCTCAATACAAGACAAAAGCAATTCAGACCTCATCTTTGTCCTTAAATGATTTGAATTAAGACATTTTTTCTGGATTTTTCAGTTGAATGTGGCTCTCATAAAGAATAATCAGAGCATTTTTACTACAAATAAGACATGGCAACTTGCTCAGATTGCAGTCTTTGCAATGTACATCACCAGTCCTTTTCATCGAAGGCAAAATGTAAGATTTATGACAATCATCCATTAAAATACCTTGATAAATACTTCTCAGTCCACACAGATAGAAGTGGTGAAACATCCCTCTGTCTGCCTGGGAAAAGATTGTGTGTCACCAGCTCTGCCAGTGATAGTGTGGAGCTGAGGGGCCTCACAGATAATTAGTGAAGACTTCAGGAGTGCTCAGGGGATTTTATTTTTAAGTGTTGAGAGCATTTACATCTAATGTCTATGTGATTAATATTTGCCTTAAAACAATTTTTAAATTACTTTCCCTAGCCCCCCTGATGAACGTTGAACATAGAGAGGAATTATGTCTTGTAACAGAGTAGTTCTGTCTGTACATATCCCTCATGGAGCTAAAATCAGTTAGTTTTCATGCCTAGTTGGGTCATTTTTTTGTAGGAAGCTTCCGCCCACAGATGCTAATTTTCACTTTTCCCAAGAAATCTGTTGTCATAATCAGGAGGCAGGTCATTGGTCTTGAATAAGAAAGTATCACCCTTTGACCAAGTACATGATGTTTTATTGTGGAGATAATATCAAACTCCCACTGTATGAATAAAAAGTGCAGCACTTTCTTTGATTTCATTTTATATGAGCCTCCTGAAAATCAAATTTTTCCTTTAATGGTGTATTCAATGTGATTTCATCAGTTCTTTTAGTAATAAGTCTCACATAGGGCAGAGGGAAACAGGTCATGGATGTGATTTACTGTACATATGATTATTACAGCAAAGTTGTCATGTGTGCGAGGAAGTAAATTGTGGTACCAATCACACACATATATATACACATACACAAACACACTCAACTGAGATCTGAGAGGACATTTGACCTGGAAAAGACTTTAATCTGCAGCTGAAGACCTCTGATGTTGGATGAGGATTAACATGTTTACCACCATACGGGTCTCGGCAGAAGCCTCAGATTGGTCTTGTTTTTCAGCCTCCGTACGGGCATTAACAGCTCAGTTTCTGTGTGTTTCAACACTTGAAAGTCTGTCAAGTCTTTTCTTTAATATACTGATGACCTCTCTGTTTTTCTTGCAGGTTTCCCAAGAAAGCAAACAGGTAAGAAACTGCTCATAACAACCACAACAACATGTGCATGCTGATAGGTAGATAATCCTGTGGCCACACACCAGTTGTTTATGGACACAGAGCTCCAGATGAGGAAGGTTTTATAAGGCCTGGTGTGCTAAAGCATTGAAGATTTTAGAGTTTGGACCAAACATACCCTCTCCCCTTCCCTCCCTCTCAGTGACACACTCTCACACACACACAAACACACATACACACACGCACACAGGGACAAAGGGTTCCCTCTTCTGAGGGCGGCCCATCACTGCCTTTCACTGTGAACAGAACAGTGGCCTTTCACAGTTGGGGCCAGTATAGGCAGAGGCAGCCATACATAGCCTCCCAGGGTTCAAGCTGGAGTCTGGCCTTGCAGCACCTCCTCTGAGGAGCGTCCTTTCTCTGGCCTTGCTCCCTGGGCGCTCAGCAGAGCGGCTCCACTTCCTCTCTGGCTGTCACATTATACAGTAGACACACTCAACATGATTCATACACTAGGAGGTCCTCTAGCCACATTATTCTCAATGCTCCACTGAACAATTGCTGCTTGTGTGCTGGTCTAAGTCCTCCTGAATCCTGACTTGCCTACAGCTTGTTCTTATGCAGGGTACACAGACAGATGGATGCAATGCTAGTGGCTGTCAAATAGGATGTCCATAGAAGACTACAGTTTTGTAGATGTGGCTGTATAGAATGAATTGTGCACCTGTTTCTCATGATTCTTTCTCTGTCTCCAGAACCAGCAGCATTCTTAGTAAAGACCACCCTCCGGACAAGAAACCCAAAAGTGACAAATCTTCCCTTCCCTCCAATGAGTTTGACCCTACAGGTAATATCCCTCATGCTGTATCTTTGCAGTTAACACTCCATCACTCCACACAATAGTTTTATCCTTCTACCACATGCGGCCTTCTCCCTCTCACTTTGAATAGGTTTATTGATGGTGGTTTACTCAAAACACAATGCATGCTGGAATGGTGAGAGGTGCTGTGTCTATCTACCTCTAAGAAAACCTTCATTCACTTATGTGGTCTGATCTGGGATTACTGTTTGAGTCTTATCATTGGGATATAACAGTAGTTTTGAACAGGAGTGTGAAACTTTTGGCATTATTCTGCGATTAAAAGCCCAATGTGTATCTTTGACCTCAGTCTGCATCATTCCAGCTATATAACAGGTACCTTTGCGTTCCTGTGTTTTGTAGGTTTTAAGTTGTTATGCAGAATCTGCATGTTGAATGTCTTTATGGATCTCGTAGTTTCACATAAATCAGTGCACACTGTGACTTTTGTGTGCTGGGAGTGGTTGGGTGGTCTCAATGCATACTTAAAGGGCACAAAAGCCACGAAGCTTGTTATGCACGCCAGTTTCAAGCTTATTGCAGGGTGAGAAACAGATTCGTCTGATATGGGGACACTCCCTGTGGTATTTGTCAGTAATCAGAGCAGCATGATTTGAGATATGACTGAAGCTTCTGTATTCAAAACAAAACAGAAAATCCTCTCCGCACCACATGGCCGCTTATCTGTGTATGATGCAACACAGCATAGACATGGTGTGTTCGTTTAGTGATTACAACACAAGACATGCACTGCGTTGCCTTTCAGTGTGTAACTCTGCACCAAAATCTGCTCCAGTTCTCTGCTGTTTTGGTCTAAATTTGGGATAATGTAATATTGTGTTTGAAGCCTCCAAGAGAAGAAATCACGCTTTGTGTGTTTGAAACCTGTGTCTTCAGACTCTCAAATCAATATTTCTACACAAGGTTCATGTTGGAGTTACTGTCATGAGCTTATGCATGCCTGCATGAAGTTAGTCTGTGTTACTTTTATCTCTTTTTAGATCCTTGCAAGTTGCATGGGCTGTATAACTGTCTTTTCTAGATTTTCTTCTAGTCGCACTTTTTCTGTCATCATTTCAGAGTGGTTTGGGTTCATTCGAGATGTGCAGATTTAGTAAGATACCAGTTAATTAATGTCATATGTTTGCAAAACAATATTTGACATGTTTTTTTGATTATGCTAACTTTTAAAATTGACTGAATGCAATTTGATCTGCTGTCCTCATGCCCAAATTGATCTCCTGGAGTACTTATATAAAGGCTTTGTCCTAGTTTGGTAGCACAGTGTTACTAAAACATGTTCTTTGTTTACAAGAAACTTCAATCTGCATTTAAATAATCGATTTCCATAATTTTAATGTAGGGTACAACATATGGAGCCTGCCTTCCTGTTACTGAAGTCACAAAAATCAAGTACTCAACTTAAAGGGACTGTGAGGACTTTCTAAGTAATCTTAAAAAAAGTCTCACAGCTATGCCTGATAATCATCTACAACTTAAAATGAGATTATCAGTGCTAAAATGACTTAATTCTGAATGCTAATTCCTAGTTTTCCAATTAGGCCAGACTGGACCAGATTGATTTACAGCAAGTCAAAGTCTCTATGACAATGCCACGCTGGAAGGCAAAGTTTAGCAATGAGAAAAGAGATCTGTGTTTTTCTCTACTGAAAAGGGTTTCTTGGTTTTATTTTATAGTAATAGCAGACCCTGGAGCTGGACTGCCTGACAGAAAAGGGACAGAGGAGCAAAAGAAAGCTAAATTGGAGAGAGAACCTAAAGGCTAAAATACGGGTTAGAGGCTAAATCTCGGCTTGAGCTGTTTGTTAAAATGTTCATTCCAACTCACGTGCAACAGTTATGCTGTAGTGGTCTACTCAAACTTAAGTTTATGAATGAAATGGAGAATCAGGTTAAGTGTGCTCTGCTTGTTGGATGAGCACTGGCAGGACATGACAAGGATTCACTAACATTATGCAGTACTATGTCTCAGTAGCGCTAAATGTTGCTGGCTACTAAACTGTGATACAAATTTAAGCGCTAATAGAAAGATCTGATCTCCGTTCATCTTTCAAAACAAATGTACGAGTGAAATCATCAGGACAGTTTGCGCCAGTCCTCTGGCTGAAGGGATCCACTTCACGCTGATTCTCCTCACAGTCCCTTTAAGTGACACCTGTAGAAATGTAGACCTTTTTTCAAGAATCCCGCGTTATTCTTAGTGACAGCTTTCTTCCAAACCATGTCATTTTCTTCAGATACCTCTATTTGTTCATTTGATTTTTCTTCTCCTCATGATTTTTTCCCCTTCATGATTTTCTCTTTCCTGTTTTGTGTTTCCTTTCCTTGTGTTTGGTTCTTGTTTTGTTTGTGCGTGTGTATTTGTCTGCTGCTGTGCTGTGGTCTGCGTGGTGGGGGCTGTGAGCAGAAGCTCTGGTGGTACAGAAGAGTGGCAGCAGCAGTGTGCTAGCAGAGGGGAAGCCTGAGTCCTGTGGTAAGATGCTACCTGCTGGAGTGGCTGGTGTGACAGCTGCATTTTTACATCCTGCAGATCCTGGTGTGAAGGTGCCTCTGGATGTTTGTTTTGAGCTCAAAGAAGGCAAAGACTTACATGCCTTACTATCACTGAATTATTTGTCCCATGAAGCTGATTGGCAGTGACAGATTTCGGCCCTACTAGTATCAATAGTAGGATTACCTAAGTCATAAATAGGAATGTAAATCAGTAATGGTGTACAGTTAAGGATATGTTCTTTTATTTATCACCCCATTATTTTGTTCATACTTTTGTTTATTAAGTCAAAAGTAAATTAGACAATCAACTCTCTCAAAATTTTGTTAGTTATTATACCCCTGCACTTTCTAACTTTCTCACTTCGACCATGATTACTAAAAGTGAGACATATTTCCTTTTTGGACATGACAAAAATAATGCCAAAATCAAAGTGGTTGTTCTCAATATATGTACCTGAAAACATTTCACGGACCTCTCTAGCACTCTGTTGAAATTTGTATTTTGGAAACAGTTACTGTTTTTAGACAGGGAAAAAACTGAAATTTCTCTCAAGTGCTCAGTTAAGTTCTGTGCCAAGGTTTGTTGGATTTAGCTTTTGCTCCTCCCACTACATTTGTTGTCATTACACATATTGTTGCTGAGTTCCAAGACATTGGGCTTTATACACCACAGTCAGTTTTTTACTTGTTTCTATTTTTTGCAAATTGCAGCTAAATGTATATGGTCCCAAAAAAGAAAAAAAGGTCAAATAGGTAATGTATCCTTAGAATAGTTTATCTGTCTACACTGAACCATAATCCCACACTTGAGCCAGTTCCTAGAATTCTAAATCTCAATTTAAGTGACAATGGAATTTGGTTTAATGTCAGTCTGGAATGAAATATTTGATACATGCTTGTAAGGATTTTTGCTTTGAGTAAATCCATGTGGAATTAAGGGTTTAGTGATGCATACACATGGTAGAAGGAGGTCATTATGAAGAATCTTCACCCTGGTGCTGTGAGTGTGTCCTTAATATCCACATTCACTCTCCTGCCTCTTACATTATCTGAGTGGGCTATTCTTGATTTCTGCCCTTTCGACTGACACAAAATGGAGTTAGAATTTTAAAATATATTAATTTTAATGGGTGCATGACCTTAGATGTAGTGCAGTGGCAAAACTGCGTGACTGTTGGTGTCTGGTATCTGTCTGTCTGGCTCAGTTTATCAGCATAATCCTCTACTGTCATATTTGACAAAGCAGAGGTGAGCTCAGTTATCTACATTTTGTCTCACCATTAGAACATCAAAGGTGTTAAAGACTTAATCGCTCTGACTTTCGTATTCTAAAGAAGCAGACTGTTCTTTGTTTGCAGTACTGTTATTGTTTTCTTTCCTTGATAATTTATAGTTCTGCAAAAAGGTACTCTCTCTTTTACCGGTCAGTCTTTTCTCAAGAGTACTTTTCCTTTCATTTCAGCTGCTGATCACACATCAGTTGAACCTCTGAATAATACATTAGCTGGGATGGATTGACCTGATTGGTGATGGTGTCAGCACCCCCACCTTTTACAGTTTATAATCAGCAGCAAAAGATCTTTAAAATAAGGCCAAGCACAGAGCCAAGGCTAAAGATCAACATCTAGAGGCAAATTCACACCAGCTCTTTTAACCCATATGGCCTCAACTGTTTCCTCGACACCCCTGTCCTCTCCCCCATTCCCCTACCCCCTGTTCCCTCTGCTGTACCTAACCCTCTCTCTCCCTGCACCCCTCCCCCTTGCTTGAAGCTTTTGCCTCCCCTAACCTCTCTCCGTGTGTTAGGTTCTGTTTCCTCCACTCTCCAACCCCCATCCCACCTCTGCCCTTATTGATCCACTCACCTCTTTAGTCAATGCTGCACTGCCGGGAAGTCTCAGACACCACAACAAACCAATTCATGGATCACCTAAACTCAGTTTCGGTTGCTTATGATATCTGCTTCAGTAGAGATGTGTTACTTAAGCTTGCTGTTAACATTTTCCTGCTTGTTTAATAATATAGGACCATGTGTTTTTTTCCTTGTTTGAACATTCTTTGCATCCTGTTTTCTTTTGTGTACTTTCCTGTCAGTCTAGTCAGCGTCGGCCAGACATTAGATAAGCTCTAATCTCGTCTTGCCACACTAATGAAACTGCACATAAAAAAACCTGAAAAGTAACATTGCTCTCTCTGGCCTGTGAGACAACAACCAGACATTTTTCAAGCTAAATCTCTTTTACCAACAAAGCACTTAGATTTTTCAGAGGATGGATCACACTATTTTTGTTGTGAAGTCAGTTTTTAAGTTCCATAATAATATTAGATGCGTGTTGATGCCAAACATATAAAAAAATTTTCCCAAAACACATATGTACTATCCAACTTTAACACAAGTTTTCTTTCTGTTCTCCCAAAATAAGATCCTGTTATTCTGAGAATGTGACGGTACTGGAGATCACTTATGCTTTTAAGTATGATTAACCGGCTTATTGAAATCAGTAAATGTTGCCGTTTATTTCCCCCTCTTTTTTAGCAGAGAGATCCTTTTCAAATCAATTTCAGAGAAAGAAAGGAAAATCCTATTAATAATTAAAATATGATTTGTCTGCATGTTGGTGACTTCCACCTCAAACTTTCTCTTTAAAAGCAGGTTCTGTTTATTTCTTTTTCTTTAAGTGAAATAAAATTTTATCTCCTAAATTAAATTAACTCAACAACTTCACAATATCATTTATGTAAATCAAAAGTGAATCATTTCCCCTTGTTAAAATATCTGCTTTTGGAGCACAGTAAAAAGTCCAAGGAGTTGTACTTGTTAAATCAGCCTTAGTTGGCTAAAGTCATTTAATTTCAATCGTGTGACTTTCTTGTTCTTTAAATGACACTGTCATGTCTGTCTGTCCCATCTATTTCACTTGCAGGTCTGGTCCAGCGATGTGTAATCATCCAGAAAGATGAAAACGGCTTTGGGCTGACTGTCAGCGGGGACAACCCAGTGTTTGTGCAGCTTGTCAAAGAAGGTAAGATGAAGTCTCGAAACTTGAAAGAAGGAAGAAAAGTGTTATTTCAAAGAATACTTCTGGTCCATGCAATCTCAACAGAGATGTGGAGTCTTCTTTCACACACTGACATCAAACTGTCATGGTTGTGTACTCTGCACTCACAGATATGCAGGTAATTGGGACTCGACAAACAAAAGCACTTTAACCTTATCTCACAGAGGTAAAGCCATTAACTGCATATTTCCCCCAGTAGTGTCACGGGAGCTAGAGCTGCAGCTTCTGTTTTATTCTATTCTTGTTTTAAGAAGTCATCTTAAACACGGTACTTGTGTGGTCCCAGAGCCTGTCTCTGCCTGTCTAAAATGATTTAGCCCATTTTCTGTACACAAATAACATTACATGGTCTGCTCTTTAGTGTAAAGAGTCAAAGGGAGGAAGATCAAGAGCTGTTGTTGAACTGTCATCAGAATCATATTTTATGAAATCTGAGTGGAAATTTGATGTTACAGCTGCTCATTACATAAATGCAGCATTTGGATGTAAGAGAATAAGGAAATAAAATTAGCTATAAAATATAATAAGGTAATAAAATAAGCATTAATAACCAATAAGTGCCAATAAAAATAGCAATAAAGCAATACGTGCCCAACAATGAAATGAAGAATAAAGATAAGAATTAAAGATAAAACAGAGGTAAAAGATGACTATCTACATTATGGATTTGAAAAAATAAGTTATGTCAAAGCTGCGATGACGGACAGCCTTGACTTAAAAATAATGGTATTCAGTTTCATCAGTTTATTTACCGTTAAACAAGAAGCAGATACATGGTTGTCTTTAATACTAGTGTTTGTGTTTGAAGTCACAAAGGCAACTTTATTTTCTCTCGTGCTTTGCTAAATTTTATAGTATTGGTCACTCTGAAATAGTGTTACTTTAATATGACCACTTTTTTCAGTGACAAGCAATCTAACCAGTTACTCTTTTCAAACCAGTATCCAGATTAAACTTACTTATCCAACTCACTGTATGTTACTATTTTTGTCATTTACCTTTGTGAAAAGATGCGTGGGGTTTTGTCATGCGTCTCTGGAGGTGATGTATCACTCAGGCATGCGACAAGTCATGTTTTCAGCATGATGACAACTCAATATATATCAAGCAGCAAGCAACACAAATGTCAACTGTAATGGATGGAGGAAAGAGATGCATGTTTTCAGGCTGGAGACAGTCACTATTTTGAGTTAATGTCAGCCAAAGATAAAACAAAAAAAATTAAGGTTCGTAGTACATTCTGTGCGGGTAAATTACCTAAGATTCTTTGCTAAAAAATTTACAAAGCTGGGACTATACTTTATTCACCTGCAGATTATTAATACTGTGATAGATAGTGAACAAATAAACATCAGTTTTCCTCCAAACATGTCCACTTGAGAGAAGGAAATCCCCTCCTTTTAGTGATATGGATGGATCATGATTTGTGAATACTAACAGCAGGGAGGGAAAGGTTGAAGAGAGTTAAAGAAACTTTTAATCTGAATTAGTTACTTTTCAAATTAAGTAATCAGTAAAATAATGAAGCTACTCTCTAAAGGAGTAGTGAATAATCAGTTTTATTTTTCAAGACAACTGTGGCAACACTGGAAATGACTATACAGAATTCTTCATCTAATACTGACAAATGAGTAAGTCACAAGTAATCAGGCAACATAATGTCATAGATGGTGTCATATCACTGTTAGTGACATTAAAACTAGCCCATAAAACTAAGGATGTAGATGGAAGTAAGATTGTCTTTGGTATATGAAAACTTCAGCTGTTTGCTGCTGATGTTTGAGTCAGACGTGGATCTCATAATAACCTGTCTCCTGCCTAAATCCTTTTGTTTGGGGTGGAGCTGTGAAACAGGTCCTTCTTGTCATATAACCACTGTTGTGGTCTTTAGAAATAGCACTTAAATAGTCACTTTGCAACACTAGGTTCGTAAAGGCTGTATAGTGTATTTTTTGTTCAAACCTGTAAAGAGTTGTTCAATGAAGGTGTATGCTTGTCTGTTTTCACTCCTGTTTGCTCTCCTTTTATTCATTCCTTTTCGTCACTCTTCTATTTTTTAATGCGTTTTTCCCTCTTTGTTTGCCAGATGGGGCTGCTATGCGAGCAGGTGTTCAGACAGGTGACAGGATCATCAAGGTATTGTGCTCATCTGCCCCCATGTATTTAAACTGCTAACCTCACTGATAGCTTGTCCAAGGACAGTATATAGGCTGAAGGCTGCCACCTTCTGGCTATTCTTGATCTGTGCTCTCTTCTTCCAGAAATTAAGAAACGTCTGAATGTGAAGCTAGGTTTTAAAGGAAGGTTTTGGTCTTTGTCGATTTTTTATTTCTGAAGCACTATTGAATTTTTACAGGTTAACGGGACCCTTGTTACACATTCTAATCACATTGAAGTGGTGAAGCTTATCAAATGTAAGTTGTTGTTTTTTTATCCGTATTCTGTCAAATTAGAGAGAGATTTTGATTGTAAAACTGACTCTCACCTTTGATGTTCTCAACCCAGCGGGCTCCTATGTGGCCCTCACAGTGTTGGGGCGTCCTCCAGGACTCCCCCAGATTCCCTTGTCTGAGGCAGAGTCTGAAATGTTGGGCGTTAGCATTTCCTCACCTAACTCACCAGCAACAGAGCGCCCCTACAGTCCTCTGGACCGCTTCTCCTCTGCTCACACATCATGGGTAGGAAGGATATGAAGTTACCCCTCTAACTATTATTACCACTTACTCTTAATTTCCTTGAAATTATCCTTTTTTGTTTACCCCTGTCATTTACATCCTGCTATCTAAATCTACCTTGTACTTTCTTTTACCTGTTGGAATTCTACAACTCTTTCTTTCTCATACATTTTCAGTGAACATCTATATTTGTCATGTAATTATAAGTGAACAGTAGCCCTTTCATACTGCCAGTTTAAGGAGCAATATTTACACCCCTGAAACATCGTAGCATTTTACAGTCATTATGATTGTTTCTGGTGTGATAATGGGACAGAGGGTTTCACCGCTGTTCTTGCATCAGAGGTAGAAACAGTCTTTACAGTGGCAGTCGAGGATTAGTGTAGACCTGCTGAGCAGACAGGGTTCAACAGCACCATGCTGAAGTATTTAAATGTCTGAGTATGTAAGCGTTGCCTCTGAGAGGCCTCTCAAATGTGAAGTTACATGATGGGACAACAACAACAAAAAGGATCAGCTCCTGTTTGTGCCTCTTAATATTCTGCATTGTCTTTTTTTCTGTAGGATGAGAACAGCAGTGTCTGCAACCAGAGGGTTGACGTCTTGCAAAAACTGCTCTCAAAAGAGCAGCAGGAGCTTCAGGTTAGCATAACAATCACTTTCACCAACCTTATTTCTCTCATGAACTGTGGACATTGTCCAGAATTTCTCTTTCACAGGTGTGATAAACAAGATATTGTCTTTTTCTGGAAATTTCCCAGTTGATGAAAATGCTTTAATGTATTTTGGCATTTGGTGTAACCAGAGCCAAAAGTTTGTCATTGTTAAAGACTCTCCTCAACAACGACTTGGATTTCACTGATATTAATACACCACACGAACTGAAGTATTCAGAGCAGTATTTTTTAATGTTTAGCTTTACATGTGTGACTTCTAGTTTAGGAAATACAGCCCCTGAAGGTGTAGTCCAGATTAGTTAAAGATTGCTGGGTGTGACATCTTGACAGATGATTCTGGTACCTGTTGTTTTAAACTGCTATTCTCCATTGGTTACCAATATTACTGAGACTTCGTCCTTTATGTACCGATACACTTGTTTTACCGTGCATGAAAATGGGGTAATTAGCCCCCCCGTTTACTTTCAAAAACTGCAGAATTACTGACTTGACAAGGCTGCTGTTTTACCTTTTGTCATTTTTCAGACAGTTCATTTCCTTGATAGCACATTCTTAATTCAGATATGATACATTTTACAATACTCTAAATTTTATATTCCATCTGTAATCAGATAACAGTACTTATTGGTTGTTGACGGGTTGTTATGATTTTACCCCTCATGCTGTGTAGGCCATGAAGGAGGAGTACAGCCGGAACCCCTCCCCCAAACTACTGAAAGACATCCAGGAAGCTAAAAAACACATTCCTCAGCTGCAGGGTCAGCTCATTAAGGCCACCGGGGCATCACAGGTAAAGGAAAAAAAATAGAAAAGAATCCCTACATCTTTGCTACCTCCACATACTTGTATGAGCTATAGGTGTGTCCAGGAACACTGTGCTACAAGCCACATTCATGCAGTCTTTGCATAATTTTGTGTTGTGTGTTCTGGGATCACTCCAGACAAACTATAATCCTAATCACATCAGAGGATTAGGCTTTCTCTGTGGGAAGACACTCTTTTGTGTCTGTGTGACAGCTTATTTTAGATACAACACTCACTGAACCTTGTGTTTTTCATGTCAGCGTAGTTGTCTGTCGTCAGTATTTTAAATTCATACAAATGAGATTACAGTCCTTAAATATGTATGAGAAGGAGTCAACCAAGGCTCTTTGCTCTCAGAGTTTGACTCTAATTTACAAAACTTTAAGAACTTGATGCAGTGTAAATAACAACCTGTTCATGTGATTCCTTAGGAGGCTGTTCCAGGTGGTGATGCAGATGATGGTAGCATGTTTGAAACGGAGCACATCCCCGGTTCAAAGGGTGACAACATTTCAGATCTGTCTTGGAGCAGCACTCCTGTAAGTTGCCACACATCTGCCCATTAAACAATTTTAATGTCACTCATAACCCCAAATCAAATCCTTAATCCAGAGACCTGTAAGCTCTGGTGATAAATTGGTGATATAACATCAAAGGAGTTGAATAAAATCTAAATGAACTCTGCTTTCTTTGGCTACTCTTAATGTAAATAACACAATGTAATCATAAGTCACTAAAATTAGAAAAATAAGACTAATGTTGATTTTTTGTATCATCCATTTTCCAGATCTCTCGGGGATTTGGGCTAGGATCTCCAGACAGCTCGTGCCCCAGCCCAAAGAGCACTCCCAGGAACAGCATAAACTCCTGCCACTCTCCAGAGGCAGACGATGCCACAGACCTGGTGACTATTAGGACATTAGTTGTGTAGTTTTTGGGTGGAAGGTCAAAAATAAGTATTTCTTTCAGGAAACATTAGCTAAACCCAGCACCACTTTCTTTTCCCCAGGACTCCTTGTCCCCTACCACAGTTAGCAGTCCCTCTTCCTCCCGCTTCATCCCACAAATCATTGGAGCTGAGGACGATTACTTTGATTCAGATCAGGAGCAGGTAAGAAAATACTACCATGTTAGTCTCTGTAACACTAGAATCAGACATCTAAATCACAGTATTTTGAAACAGGATGCTTAAGTCTTCAGACATGTCTCTCTTTGCAAGGCATACATTTTGCAATCCAAGAATTATGTGGAGTGAAGATACAAATTTGAGTGTTGTGCAAATTGTTGTGCTGATTTTGTTCCAGACAAATGGCCAGTGTAACAACTTCAACAGCATTGATCAGCTCAAGTCTCGGCCTGCCCACCTTGCAGCCTTCCTCCACTATGTCATCTCTCAGTTTGACCCTGCTCCTGTGGTAAGTCCCTTCTTTATTACACTCCACAATGTCTTTATGTTGTTTTTTATACGCTCCCAGTTTTAAGATTTTGTTATTCTTATCGTGTGTCCTTAGCTGTGCTACCTCTATGCTGACCTCTACAAGCAGACCAACTCCAAAGAGACCAGACGGGTGTTCATGGACCTCCACACTTTTTTCATTGACCGGGGAGCAGTGAGTATAATTTTTGTCTCCAATGAAATTTTGTCAGCACAGCAGTACAGATTTATTCTATTTAATACTCCAAATGTCTGAAACCACTTGGGGCATATCTTATTTTTTGAGTTTGATGCTGTAATAACATAAATTTGTCTGTTAAGAGTGACACAAAATGAGATAGACAACGTAAATGAATGGTGGCATTTGGGTGTTTTGTTAGGTTACTTATTTTCACTTGTTGCGTCACCTGGACTGAAATTTGGAAAAGAGCTTTTGGGTACTTACTCTGCAACCTCAGCCTGAAATCAGTTACAGATTGATTCGGAGCTCAATGAGCTGGTTTCCTTCAGTGTTATTAATTCTAAACTAAAGGACAGAGAACCAGTTTCTATTGTATGTTATTGTTACAACTCAGCTGTTTGATAACAGATTACCAGAATGACTCATAGTTGATCCTATTTTAATCCAAAATGTTGTTTGTAAACTCTACCTCGTCTCTTTTTGTATTTTGTGTGTGTATTTTCGTTTTTTGCTGCTGCCTGCCTTGATCAGGTCTCCCTTCAGAAGGAGATTTTTAATCTCAGTGAGACAACCTTGTTTAATAAAGATTAAATAAATCAAATAAAATGTAATTTTTCCCGTCAAAAAAGGTAGGAGGGGATAGTTGTTTAACAATAAAGGAAATATACTCCCATGATTCTGCACTATTTTAAGATCATATTACCTCTTTTTTAGACTAATAAAAATAACAAAGACATACTGTGCATTGAATATATTTTATACATACTTTCTTATGTGTTGTCTTGTGTATACTTGCTGACTGTTTTGAACTTTTCTTCTAAAAGTATAATTCTGATTCCATTTACTTACAGAATTTAAAAGTTCCTGTCCCTGAATCCATTTCTGCTGATCTTGGTAATTATCACTCTTTTCTTCAATATTTTATGATGGTCTGTAATTATTCTGTTATTCAATAATCTGCCAGTTATTTAGAGTTTTTCATTGGTCCGTTAAAGTCATTTTCTGTTAACTTGTGTCACTTGTTTGACCATGCTCATTTGCACAATGCACAATCATTTGCTCAGATGGTCTAGAAAGTACTTCTGTACTGAAATAAAACATGGTAAGAGTGCACCTAGCACAATTCCTCAAGAATTTTGGCATTCAGTGCATGTGAGTGTTGATGTGTGTGTTTGCAGATCGGCGGCGGACAGAACTCATCCCAGAGGAAATAAACAGACAACATGTCCAACTACTGCAGGAGTCACTGCTCCCTGACATTCAGAGGAACCTTGAGGATTTCAGGTAGACTGGCCCATTCAGGTTTTTGAGTTCTTTCTTTTAATCTGCCTCTGATCAGACATTGAGTTCCCTGCTCAGTGCACTAACTGCATGTCATGTCTTAACTTTAAAAATCAGGCAAAAGCGCAGTATGGGCTTAACAGTGGCTGAAGTAGAACTGGCCAGACTGGACCAAGAAAGAGTCAGAGACCGTGTCACTCTTGAGCGAGAGCGCTCATACGCTGAAAACATCATCACCAAAGTAGAGGACATCCTGTAAGTATTTAATGCTGTGCTTGTCACCTTATACCCTTCAGACCCACTTTTTTACCTGATCTCATCTTTGTCTTCTTTGTACTATTACAGGTTAACTACTCAGACCACAGAGGAAGAAAAATGGTGAGCAAACTGAAAACAATGAGAATTTGGTTGTAATGCCTATTTCTTCAAGCACATGTACAGGATCATTCCAGATATAAACAGTTCTCATGATGTTTCACATCATTTGTGCATAGTTTATCAGGATATTTGACTTTTAAGAATATAAACATTTCTCTATAGTTAACAAAGGAAGTGCTTGCAAAGTTTGTTAACACCTTATTTAGACTGAATGTTCCACATATTGAGTGGTTCAAAAGTGTGACCAATTGAAATGCCATGATGGAAATGCCATATGGCCACAGAACACTCCAGATGGTTTGTGTAGAAATCATACAAGAAGGGCTGGTATGACATATGGTACAAGTCACAATGTGGGCACTTCTAGTTTAAGCACTCTGTTAATTTGTTGGTTAGAAATCAGAATAGAGAATTCAAGTGTTGTTCTATCTGCCTCCATTCAGCACTACAATGCAGTATGTCATCTATACATACATGAAGCACCTTGGTGTGAGGGTAAAAGAACCTCGCAGTCTAGAATCCAAACGGGTCAGGATCAACTTTCTCCCCAAGATCAAGGTACTTTTATCTTTTTATTTGCTGCCTTTTCCCGTCTCTTTGTCCCGTTCCTGTCTTCTTGACCCTCTTTGTTGATAAAATGCAGAAAAGCATCAAGACTGAAAAGGAAGGAGAGGAGAAGGTAAAGAAACCCAGATTTCCCAGTATCCTGGGACCCCAGCGGAGACCCAGTCGCATTGAAGCAGCATCAGGTGAGTCAGAAATCATGAATAAGCCAGAGTTGTGTAACCCTTTTCTGAGTTTTTCTTATGTTTTGACACCACTTTTCTTTGTACTCAGTAGGTAAAGCCTTGGATGGCCGCCCCAGACCTCAGAAACAGTTGTCTCAGCCTACGCTCGGTGCAAGCGATCACACTGAAGGTGGTCGTCTGAGAGGCAGCCAATCAAGCGAGGGCTCTGAACTCATACACTCCACATCTGTTAACACCTCATCCCCAGGCAGCGCCAACTACAGCTCCGATTCTAGCAGAGATGCTGAGCTGGGTGAGCCTCTGAAGAACTGAAGTTAACACCTGAGTTGAGAAATACAAAAACAAAAATCAATGGGTTCTTGCTTGTTACTTGCCTCGTAGGTGGAACCCCGACCTCAGGTCCCTCCAGGCTGAGTGACGGCCTTGCATCTGACCCCCTGGATGGGTTGTCATACCCTGCATCGCACTTTGACCTTTACAGCCTGGACCAACTGCAAGAGGATGATAGAGAAAGCGATAGGTGTGTTTTATAGATACGTTTGCAGCAATACTTTGTCCTCACTTACCGAAACCTTTTTTCTTAACATTGATTTTTCTGCTTGTAGAGCCCACGAGGGAACACCAAAGGCCATAAGAAGGTGAAGATGCCATTCAAAGTGCAATTTATCCTGAAAGAAGAAGTGGAGATACACACTGGTCTCTTTTATAGGCCAGATAAAAACTAACTCTCTGTATCACTCCAGGCTTGATGGACTTGGTGCGACTGATGTCCAGAGTGAAGATGATCAGGGGACAGATTCTGAGCATGACCCTCCAAATTGGCAGCAGCTGGTGGGGAGAGACGTCCTCGCAGGTCTCAGGCCTCAGGAAATCAAGAGACAGGAAGTCATTAATGGTGAGGACACAGTTAACCTGTTCAGATACTTTGATTATCTATCAATTCAGATCTGTTTTTAAAGAATTGGTACCCTTCTTTGCATAGGAAACAAATTACAATCTGATATACATCTTTTTTTCCACTAAATGGCTTGACATGTTGACATTGAACCCGCAGAGCTGTTTTACACCGAGCGAGCACATGTACGAATGCTGAAAGTTTTGGACCACGTTTTCTACCAAAAGCTCTCAAAAGAGGGTATCCTGCCTCCTGCTGACATCAAAAACATCTTTACCAACCTTGAGGAGATTCTACAGCTGCATGGTACACACTCAAACCCTGAAATGCTTCAATCAACCCTATATGTATAGAACTCTCTCAAACCTTAAAAAAGAAAATCAGAAGAGAGAACCAAAATAGAGAATACTGGCAAATCAAGTATTTTCACATGTTCATTCCTCGTCTGTCATATATGTGATCTTATACACACACACACACACACACACACACACACACACACATTGACTGTCCATTCGTTCCTCCTTTGAATTTCAGTTTCAATACTTGAGCAAATGACGGCAGTCCGGAAGAGGAATGAGACTTCAGTAATTGATCAGATAGGAGATGACTTGCTCTCCTGGGTGAGTAAAATTCTCAGGCTGAGATTGTATTTCCTCCATACAAACGGTTTCATATATTGAATGAATCTCAAGATGACTGATGTGTTAGGGGGAAAATATTGTGCCTGTAAAAATTGAACTGCTCTGCTAAAATGATTTCAAGTCAGGAAGAGAAGTGGCTGTTGGTGTGAGACAGCTTTTCTTCCTGCAGTTGTTTTGATATTTGCAGAAATAATGTAAATAACAGTAATCACTTCAATTGAAAAAGAAAAGATAATTGGTAGTCAGTCACCACCCTGAAAGGCATGGAGCCACAGATGTGAAATGAAAAGAATAAACTGAAAAGAACTGTCAAAAGAAGAGAGTTCGCCTGTTTTTCTGTCACTGCTGATGTCAGACAGTGCCCCAGATTTTACTGACACTTTCCCATGTGTGATACATTAGATGTGAGATAGCCACATATCAGCTCGCAGCCTTGTCTGAAATGTTTCTATGGGGGATAAGTAGGGTAAATGGTCCCCTGAGGGCCTGAGCATTGATCTAGTCTACATTAAAAGTTAAGCTGTCCTCTACTACAGGGGACTTAAGCCCGGCCCCCTTCTGGGAGCTGCGGCTCATGGTTAAACAGTGAGACATTGCCATGGCAACTAGCTTTGACCCACATCGACTGGGTGACTGATCACCGTCTCTGCATGTCTCTGTGCATCTCTGCCATGTCCTTGGGTTTGGTGTTAACAGTTCAGCGGTGGGGAGGAGGAGAAGATCAAGCAGGCAGTGGGAACATTTTGTAGTAACCAGCCGTTTGCTCTGGAGATCATCAAGACCAAGCAGAAGAAAGACTCTCGCTTTACTTCATTCATTCAGGTACCAATGTCATGCTTACATTCCAAAAATAATTAATCCATCAAAGCAAAGTATCAAGTAAAAATGCAAGCTTCATTCAGAATATGTTAACAAGCCATAAGTGTCACTTTCCTGAAAAATTGTCAATGCTATGTTGTAGTAAATCTAGTCGCCTTTTATACTTGTCTCCTTTTGCTGTTGTTAGACCACTAAAGTCAAGAAAACCTGTTCTTTTTTATTACTTCCCAGGAGGCAGAGAGTAACAGACTGTGTCGCCGTCTGCAGCTCAAAGACATCATTCCTGTAGAGATGCTGCGGCTCACCAAATACCCCCTGCTGCTTGATAACATCGCTAAGTACACAGGTGCTGTAGTACTGCTTTACCAGGGTTTCTCACAGTTAGACCTGTGTATGTTGTAACAAGTTTGAGAGAAGGTTTTTAAGGGTGGTACATACAACTTTGTACTGACAAGAACAATTCTTCTAGATATCAACACTACTTAATGTGAAGCTGTATTGACTATTAAAACAATAGCAGCATCTTAATTTCAATAAAATCTTGTTTATTTGATTAATAACTTTTTCTCTGTGAAATGGAAGAAAGTTCCAGTCACAAAGTACCAGATTTTTTAACAAGTAAAATAGACAAGAAAAGTTCTTTGTCATGAAAACATTTTTTAGGCCAGTCACTTGTTTGTTGTTTGACTAGTTGCTGATTGTTTAAGAATATAATATAGTGACCATGAAACTTAGCGTAATAAATGCATTTGGCACATACCTTGCATTTTTCTTGACACACATGCTGCATAACTATGTCACCAGACCTGCAGGGAGATTTAAAAAAAAAGCTGATTATTGTATCAAAAATTAATCTGTGAATCAATTACTGAGCCTGGGAGCAAAGTTGTAATCTACTTTTGATAAATGAAACCTTTGAACCACTATTTATTCTGATTCTCTTCCAAGGTTGAGGGTTAGTTCAGGTTGACTCTACTGCTGATTTACTTTCAGCAGCCTAGGGTATCAAACGTACTTAATGGATGAATAGATAATATGTACAGTAACACTACAAAGATGATAATTGTCAAATGGTTCCCTTCATGAATGTCTTCCTTGTCTTTCATCCAGTCTGTCCTTCCTTGGATTCTAAAAATATTCGTGCCCTGTGTTTTTGATTTCCAATTTGATAGAATAAAATAGCTCAAGGTGGAAATCACCTCTTGGGACAGGTGGGATAAAGATGAAGCATATTTAGTCTCAGGCAAGGTTCAGTGTGGCAGCATGCCAGCTATCAGTGAATTACACAGACAAATGAAGAGATTAACATTTTAATGCTCCTGGAGGGGGCGGTGCACATTTTCAGAAATGTCTTGCCCATTATTTGGTTCATCATTTGAGTCTTGGCTGGGGTTCGGGCCTCACACAGAGACAGCACTCTAACGATAAAGTACCACTGGCTATTACAGGATCATAATGCCCCCTCCTCCTGCTTCATCATAATTTTCAAGAACTTTGCTGTGTTAATGAGAAGAGGAAATATCAGTTTGCTGGACAGCCCCCTGCAGCCTGCAGAACTAAGGAGACCTTACTCCTGTCTGATGTCATAATATCTTTCAGACAACACTGCAGAGAAGGATAAAGTGAAGCAGGCAGCAGACTGCTGTAGAAAGATCCTCAATCACGTGAACCAGGCTGTGAAGGAATCTGAGGACAAGCAGGTATGAAGCTTTTTTTTTCCAAATCTCCTCTCTGTTCACTATCCTCTTAACTTTGCTCTGCTTCCATTTCAGTCTCTCCTTAAGACCCTTTTTCTGCTCCTCCACAATTTATTTCTCTCCTTCCCCTTGAGCTCCAGAGAAAGTGGCTTCTTCCTCAAGAGCGCTTCCTTATCCCCATTTCTGTCTCCTCTTCTCTCTGTTATGTCTCTAGAGGTTGGAGGACTATCAGAAAAGACTAGACCTCTCTTCTCTAAAGCAGACAGACAACCCCATGATCCTGGAGCTGAAGGTGAGTTATCAACACTCCCAGTGGTCTCACTTGTTTAACACCCATGCACACCGTTAGAAACAACTGTGGAGAAAACAGCTCCATTTGGTGCTGTTGGCATGAATTTTTGTTTTACCTTTGAACAGAACTTGGATCTGACCAAGAGGACGTTGGTGCATGAGGGTCCGCTTTCTTGGAAAGTTAACAAGGACAAGACCATTGGTTTGTAATCAGCATATCACTAGAGTTTGAGTTCAAGGAACCTCCACCATCTCCTCCAAAAATATCTCCTATATTTAACATTTAATAAATTTTCCCCCCATGTTTCCATTCAGAGCTATACACACTCCTCCTGGAGGACATCCTGGTCCTGCTACAGAAACAAGATGAGCGTCTGATCCTCAAGTGTCACAGTAAAAACCTGGCAGGCACAGCAGATACCAAACATATCTTCAGCCCGATCATCAAACTCAACACTGTGCTGGTGCGCTCTGTGGCAACAGGTTGGCAACCGGACTCTTGTCTTTTTTGATGCACTTATTTGCACAAAAATTACAAAGCAAAATTACAAAAGAAATATATCTGATTTTAAATATGATCAAATCTAGGAGAGTAATTTGTTTTAGTGTTTTGAAATAAAGTTTCAGGAAATCAGATGAGTCATGCACGTAGAGCAGAATTCTGATAGATATCCTCTTTGTTCTTCTCTCCCTCCTTCTAGACAACAAGTCCTTCTTCGTCCTCTCCATGTCAGACAACGGTGCTCAGATCTACGAGCTGATGGCCCCCACAGTCTCAGAGCAGAGAACGTAAGTGCACACACCCTTTTATTATATTCTTGATTTATTGTGTTGTTACATCTTCTGCTGTTAAATGGGCTGATAACGTTTTTCATTTCACAAGGTGGCAACGTCTTATCACCCAGAGAGCTGATGCTATGAAAGTGAAACCTCACAGTGTTATACCCTTACCTCAGACTGAGTACGTCTTGTTTTCGTCTTTCTAACTTAATACACCGAACTGTTTAATTCAAGGCTGTTATTTGGCTAACAGTAGATGTTTCTTGTATGCTAGTGGAGACAGAGACGGTGTGGAGATCATTACAGAAGGAGTTTCAAGGCTGAGCAGAGACCCTGACTGCACATCCACTGGCAGCACCCAGTCCACAGGTAACCAGAGATGCTCATTTCTTTTTACAGTTATCCTTCAAAGTTGTGGTAATGACAGTGAGTTTGAATTTCTCCCATTAGAAAAAGAGAGCAGTCTAGTCTCGCGGAGTGTGATGCAGAGTTCTCTACCAGGCAGTAATCCGTTTGAGGAAGGGAAAGCAGAGGAAGAGGAGGAGGAAGGTTTTGTGGACCCAGAGTTGCCATACCAAGAGGCTGGAAAAGAAGGAGACTCATTCGACATGTTTCCCTGCAGAGCTGATGAAGCACTGAAAACATGTAGGTGCTCAGTCTAATTAAGACATTTTATATGTTGTGAATCTCTCAACACTGCTCATAAACCTTTTTCCGTTCAAAATCTCCACAGTGGCAGCATTAAAGCAGGTGTTGGTGACCCAGCTAATGTCCCAGGAGGCCACAGAGCAAACCAAGCGCTCCACAGGGGCCCGTCTCCTCAGGACCACGTCTCTCCGCACTCCAGTGGACAGCCGTGCTCGGGTGATGATTCACAACGGCTCAGATAAGAGCAGTTCTCAGACGGAGGACCGGACTCAGGACCTGGGCTCTGGGGACACGGGATTCTTTGACTCCCCTGAAGATTTTGGTGAGCCTGGGTAGTTTTAAGCCTATTTCTAGAGGTAGTCCTAAATATTATAATAACAATAAAGTTTATTTGTTTTAGACTCACTGAATCTTATTTTTAAAAAACAGGAAGACCTAACAGATAACAACAACAAAAACTAAGTAAGAGTCTTACAGATGCCCGCACACTGACCCCCATTTTGCACTTACAGCATGTGCGCTGTGGAACGTCAGAGTAGGCCATACCAAACAGGAAAACAGACATGAAAAAGAAACAGAGTATCCGGTCAGTTCAAAGTAAAACACCATGTCCTGGCTAATGATTGTAGATCTCATCCTTGCAAATCAAAATGACTTCACTTTCAGTGGCACAGGGACAAAAGTCATTAGCAGGTCAGAGAGACTCAGAGGTATTTCAACACCATGGGTGAGGAAAAGTTCATTTTGAAATGTGGAAAACTTCATAGAATTCTATATGACACAACGCATCCTTTCTATGCAGAAATGTGGAGGTAAGAAATGAAAATGCTGACGTTTTGGGAGTGAAAAAAGTGTGCAATTCCCACAGGAACATGTAGTTCTCCTATGATCTTGTGATCTCAAATCCAGCTGCTGTGGAGTGTGCTCCAGAGACGGATTCAGTGTGAGTTGGTGTGTGCCCAAAACCACAAGCTGCCGTTCCGTGGTGTTCACATTGTATGTGTGAATTTGGGGTCAGTCCCAACATGCGTTTGGCTCCTGTGTGAGAATCTCAGGCTCCACACTTGTTGATCAGGGAACAAGAGTTCAGGCTTTTATCCACTTTGAAGTAGAGAACAAGTATCTGGTGTAGGGTTGTGAAAAAAAAAAAAAAATTTCTTTTTATCAACACTCTTTCCTTTTTTATGATTGTTAATATTGCTATCTTATTTTTTTGTTAGTCTATTGGCCATATTTGGGAAGACTGTAGTTTTACTGGGCTGATTTGCAAGGCATAACTGACACATTAGTTAAGCAGTGAAATGATGTATCTTGTCTCCGTGTAATGACTGTTCACTGATTATGACATGTAGCTCACTCAGTGCTCTCTCCCACTTCCTTATCCTTATGATTTTACACAGCACTTATATTAAAAGACCTTTTGATTCTCTCAGCAGGATATTTAGTCCTGGAGGGATACGGAGGACCAGGAGAAAGCAGCACAGATGATGAAATCTTAGCATCAACCACAGGAAAGCAGCTGCGCACATCACAAGGCTGTGCCGCCGACTCTGGTATCAACTTGAGGTTTTCCTCAACGTCGCAGGCTGGCAGCCTTTCTTCTTTTAGTCGGCAGGTCCTGTCTCACCTTAGAAATCTTCAGGCCAACCTCAACTATCTGAAGGTATCCATACAGTTTATAGAACGATAAGCTTATAAACAAAAACATTAATTTGCATATTGCCGTCAAATAGATTATTCATTAAACTGTACTTCATTTGTAGGAGGTGGAGGCAAAGTACAATACTCTAACACGCCAAAGGCCAGAGAGGGCAGCAGCAGACACAGAAGGAAACAAAGGTATGAAACTTTATACTCAGGAGCCAGTTGTTTAAAAAATTTAATCCAGATTAAAATGGTCGGGATTTGGAAATTCTGTTCAGTTTTTCAAAGCAACAATGCATTAGATCACCCTGATACAGATACACAGTTTTTAGGATTACTATATCCAGATTAGCAGTGCTCTAAATGGAACTACATATCACAATGTGGGCTACCCTGTTGGGATCAGAGTAATTCTTTTTTTTTTTTTTGGATCAAAGTTATCTAGATCCTTCTGAAAAGTTTAGAGCAATGCAAACTGAAGATTGATCCAGATTAAAGCTAGGATTAGATGACATAATGCAATCCAATTTCAGAGCCCTTCTTTCCCTTTTGAACAACCAATTCAAATCCAAGCCAATAACTGTTATTCGATTAGATTAAATTTGAACAACTGGCCCGTACAATTTAACAAAATACATACAAGATCTTAATCTGGCACTTGTTTGCTCAATGTGTAAGTTTTTTCTCACCCTACAATTCAATTCTCTCCACAGATAAAAGATAGTGGAAGTCTGTGCCTCAGAGGAAGCACCTCCTTGTCGTCTGTTTCGGTTTCTTGTCTCCTGGACTTTTCAGGACATCCTATAAGCTTGTCCTCTCACTGCTGAGCCCCTCCTGTTTTCTACCGCCGTTCCCCTGTGGTCACCACAGAGAATGAGAGACTTGAGTGAAAGCGGAATCGTTTGAAGGGGGGGAAAGTCATCTCTGTGATGCTGTATCCCCCTTCATTCAGCACAAGGCAATCAGGGAAGTGGGAATGCCCCCCGAAACCTCAACCCTCCACCATCTAACACCCATTTTCCTGGATCTCCCTGCAAGAAAGAGAACTTATACCAAAATGTACAAAGATGTGTGTTTAGAATATATATATATGAAACACAAAACAAGAAAAGGAAAATTTTAAGATAATGTATTAAGATTTTTTTTATCCCAAGATGTATTTATTTTCTTTCTTTTCATTTTTAAGTGTTTCACTCATTGCTTGCATGCTTTTGGCCATGGTGTTAAACTTTTTGGCTGCTTTTCCTGCCTCAGTCATACAGGGTCAGTGTGAGTGTTGAGTGCACGCTAGCATTCGAGTGATGCTAGCCTAGCATACCCTGATAAAAAAACAGACAGGAATATATTCAGACTGATAGAGGCCAGAGTTGCACTGGTGATAGAAACATCCTATTGTGTTTAAAATCTCTTGAATTGTGTTGAAGTCTAGAATTTCAGATGAGTTCTAGGTGTGGTGTTAACTAGAATGAAGAGTCTGAAGGCTCTGATCTGGTCCTGTTGCATTTCTGTGCTGACCTCTTCCTCCTTCCTCCTTCTCCTCACTGTGAGGTATATTTTGTCTCCTGTCCACTTTTCCTTTCCCTTGTTTTGGTCTGCCACTTCTGTCTCTTCTGAGCACTCATGGGTGTCATCCTTTTTCTTTTCTTCACAGCCCCAGGGCTTTCATGCTTATTTATCCCCTCCAGCTCTCTATATGTCATGCTTTTTGTCTGCCTTTGGGTATCTGGCCTCTTTCCCCCTCTTCTATGTGGAGCGACCATGCTCTTTCTGTATCAGCTGCTGACAGAAATGCTGCTTCTGCTTCTGCTTCTGCTACTGTTAGCAAATGCTGATTTGACTGCCTGATACTCTAATATTGTCATGAAGTTAAACATACTGTACAATGATCAAGTTGAAAGGTTATCCATAACTTTAATAAATAAATGGTGCCATGACACATTCAAAAAGGAAAACTTGCATGTTTTCTCTTTTCTGTCAGCTATTCTATATGACACTAAAGATATGTTTGAATTGCAAGAAAACATTTTAAATCGCTTCATTGTTTAGCTCAGTTTAGTGAAACCACAAATATTAAAGATGCAAGTGACGATAAGTGGGCCCTCATCATCGTGTGCCTGTTGGGGCATGTTGCAATCATGTCACATTTATTTTAATATATACATGAACTCAGGCTGTGACTCTGAGCATCTACAGTATGTGTATTCTGGTCCAGATCTAATATTGTACATAAGATTTATTGAGGTATGAATTTTGCCCAAAAATTTACAACTTTGGACTCCTCTCTTGGCCAGGAAATAAAAATATATATATATACAAATGTCAAAAAATATTTCATGACTTTTCATAATCGATTAGTCTAGAATACATGTACCTAATCTGAAGATGATCCACTAAGAAATACATCAGACAAGTTTGTTTAAGTTACCAGTTATCAAACTTTGACGTTTCATATCTTCCTGCCTGGATTTTTCCAAAACAATTTTTTTTTGAAGGTCTGGGCATGATAAATGTGGAAAAAAAATTTCATGGAAATCTGAGAATGTGGAAAAAATTGTCATTTTTGGCCACCTCACCTGGTCGAGCCAATTGAGTGAAACATTTCAGTTTTAAACATGATTTAAAAAAAAAAAATTGGACAAGTTCATTCAAGTGCTTGCGCTATAAATCATCAAAATACAACTTTCAGCTGAGATTCCGGAATTTCCTGTTCAGAATTCACAATGGTCCTGAGACACTTTATTTTTTGTAGGTCTTGGCATGATAGTTATGCACTGAAACTTCAGGTCTGTAGGTGAGAGTGGCAAAGGAGCTGCAATTTACAGTCAATAGGGTTCACTGTGGGGCAAATATTTTTGTGGAGCCTCTAGATCCATGAATTTTTTTGCTAGAATTGAATTTTGCAGCGAGGTGTGTTGACATTGATCTCAAGCTGAAGTAATGTTATTTGGGGTTGAAGTGGAGGCAAAAAATATCATCAAGGTGTCAAGAGGGCCTTCACGATCCTACAGTTGCTGTGTTTGGGCCCTGAAAATTATTTCCTGCTGAATGAGTGCTTCTGACAGAGAAAAGACATCAATTTGCTTTTTTTTTTTCTTTTTCTTTTTCTTCTTTTTTAATTAAAGCATAATAAAACAGATAAAAGATGTCTTGTTCGACTGGCCTGAACCACTCACTTGGATCCTCATGATCAATAGAGAGTTTGACCTGAATAAAACAAAGTTGTTTTATTTGGACATTTTGTTGCAGGAAATGAGAGGAGGGTGGATTTTTTTAGAAGTGGCTTTATGAGGGAAATCAGTGAAGATGATGATCATTGCCAGCAGGTGGCAGTCTTACACCGTAACACATCAAGTCAATAAGACCCACCCTGAAACCTGCAGTGACATCAGTGTTTTAAATAATCCAGGGAGCATATTCAGTTATTATTCATTTAACTTTAATCTGTGGACAATAGATGGCCACCTAAGAATGACATAGAGATACTTTTAGTTCACCTCTTAAAACTGTTATCACAAAAGCAAGCACCAGAGACCGTCCACATGAGTGTGACAGAGAAACATCAGTGTAATGTTTGACATTAGTTTTGTCTAATGTGTGTTTGTCTAAGCATAACGACTAGGTAAGACCTTGCAGCCTGAATTACATGCTCTCTTCTCTTTCCCTTCTCTGTGTGTGTGACCCTGACAGTAGTTATGCTGCAGTGAAACAGAGCAGAGGGAGGGAGGGAGAGAGAAAGAGAGAGAGAGAGAGGATGTGTCTTTAGGTGACAAAGATAAGCCAGACAAGGTATGAATGGAAAAAGAAAAAAAGAGACCATAAATTAAGTAATAAAAGAAAAGAAGAGGCAAGGGACAGAGTGAAATGAAGACAGGGAAAAGGAGATGGTAATTGATTGTCTGGTTTCTCCACATGCACCTGTCACCAAGCTAATTGGAGCGGCAAAGACAAAGAGGAGAGAGATGTCAGTCACATTGGGAGCTTTCAGTAGAGCAGTTCATGTAAAGCTTGGATGAAACAAGCCTATTTTCCCCTCCCTAACTCTTCACTATGCAACAGTGCTTTGTGAGTGAGGGATAAATATCAAGCTTCCTCTTGGAAATTTGAAGCCCTGAAATTTGGTTCCATGTACAACTAACAGTAAAGACCCAGTTGTTAGCGTAACATACATTTCAAGAGGTTTCATACTTTTCACGACCACTCACGTTTTCATTAAATGAAAAACTATTTTGGGAGTCTGGTATCTGATGTACGTCTCTGATTTCTTCACCTCAAAAATCGGTGAGCTGATGATAGCGGAGTATGTTGTCTTACTTGTTGCCATGGGGCTTAATTTCAGCATAAAGATGATTGACTAAATAACTTGTGACAGGAGGCAAGTGTTGTTTTCTTGAGCAGACTTTTCCTTTCCAGTTACCCCAAATAGCCTCACCATCATCATCATCAACCTAACAGAATTGTGTAATAAACCTCATGTTCCCAACACTTTCATACATTCACAAACATATCAGCATGTTTCTATTCCACAGGGTCAGTCATGAATGTGTGACTGCATCCAAAAGTGTGTGAGTCCGTCACCACTGTGATCAGCTAGAGCAGTATTTCTCAACCTTGGGGTCGGGGCCCTACATACCCCTTGAAATGTCTAAGAATTGATTTGAAAATAAATACTGATATTTTTTTTTCAGTAATTATTCTTCTTTTTATAATTAAAACACATCACACTGAACAGCTGTTTTTTATGTTTTAGTATTTAGTTTACATTAAATTATTGAATTTTTTGTTTGCATTTTATTATCCAGTATTGGTGAAGTATTTTATTATTGTTTTAGTATTTTAAATAATTATTTAAGTATTTTTAGTGTTTTGCTATCCAAGAATTTTTTTTTCCATTTATATTTTCCTGAAATGAGTGTTTTAACATTCTAAGCAGTATACTAAATTTACAGTGCAATACTGAACTCTGTGCAGTTTGTTTCTTATCTTTGTCTACATTTATTAACGTTGTTTACTGCTCTGTCAGCCTTTTATCGTCCCGAGGGGACCTTTTTTTTTTTTTTTTAGTTTAAAAGTTCATTCCCTGATCAGGAAAGATAAAACTGTCACTTTTGCACGAATCTTAGCTACTCTGTATTTACAACACAGCATCAAAACAGAGGAAAAACAAACTTTTTTTCCCAAAAAATATCTCTGAGGTCCCCAGAAATTTGTGATGTGAAAATGGGGTCACAGCCCAAAAAAGTTGGAAACCACTGAGCTGGAGTGTGGGGTCAAACCTGAGCCCTAGCAAACAATTAATTACATCCATTTAAAACCTCTGTGCAGCTTCTTCAGCAGTCATACTGGGTTTGTTGAACTGTGTTAAACATCACTGCCTAGTTTCACTGAGCTCATCAAAATCCATGAACTTACAGTGGGTAGGAAATAGAATGTACTGCTTTTAAGATGTGAAAGTTGGATTGAAGTAAACTTGCTGCTCAGAAAGTGATTTATGACTGCTGCCATACTCTCTTTTTAAGGCAAGAGGAAACTGAAAATTTACTTTTCCAATAACTAAATGATTTTCAAAGTCTCTCCTCTATTGGACTTTTACTAAACATTGTAAATAAATGATTTTAAGTAATGCTTTTGGTTAATGGTCCATACAACACACAAGATTTCTGTCAGTCAATCACAGACATTTGAGGATTCCTTGCAGCACGGTTGGCTCAATTAAAACCTGTTCCTCAAATGGGAACTCCTGACCTTCTGGGATTGATTTCTAGTCTGCAGGTCTCCCCTTTTCATCCAGCTGGAGCCAATACCTGATGGATTGGACGACAGATCAATGAGCTTTCTTGCTGGTGAATGACTGTCCCAAATACAACAA